>CM043710.1:23910870-24127113 GCA_023969325.1 Oryzias curvinotus
CTCCATGTTTCCTGTCATTAAGGTCAGAGTGATGGAAATCATTTAAATAAACATTGTCCTCAGCTGAAGCTTGCTCTCTCCAGAGTTTTGGTCCAGATGATCAGTGGATGGTCAGAGGCCTCTATTCAGGACATCTATATCTCCTTGAAAATATTTTTATTAGCTGATCTACAGAAATACTTTAAATTTCCTCCTGATCTGCTTTTTCCTCTGGTTTTCAGTGCAGCTCTTGTGCATGGGCTTCAGAGGATTTTTTGCTCAGTTTTCTGCTATAATTATCCTCCTGTTTATGTTTAAGGGGCTGACCCTCCTAAAATAAAGTTAAACAAGCTGAAAAAGAGTAATAGAGGAAAAATACAAACAATCTGAAAGAGAGGCAGTTTATTTGAAGAAGGGATGATCTGGAGAAGAACGGTTTCAGATGGCCTGCAGCTGTGAATCCCAGTGAGACCGCTGACGCGGGTCAGGACATCTGGACTCATGAGGCAGTTTGTGTGTTTGTGCGTCTGCAGCGTGACGTCCTCAGAGAAGGTGGACAAGGCTCAGCGATACGCAGACTTCACGCTGCTCTCTGTGCCGTACCCAGGTGACCCCTCACTCACAGATGTCTGTGTTTCCGCGTCCCCCTTCACACTCATTTGTGCGCTCGTGTGTCTCTTCTGCATCAGGCTGCGAGTTTTTTAAGGACTACAAGGACCGGGATTACACCGCAGAGGGGCTGGTGTTCAACTGGAACCAGGTACGTCGACGGCGCTCGGCGTTGTGTGCGGCCAGAGCGAGCTCTCATGCCCGTTTGTCGTGTCTTCTCACAGGACCATGTGGACGCCCCCCTCACCATCCCCCCCTGCTTCAGTCAGAACCTGAACATCGACTGGACCCAGTACCAGGTCCAGTCTCTCCCCCCTCATCTTGTTGCCTGCATCTCTCTGCTGCTCTGGTCTTTTTAAAAAGATTCCAGTTTTCTTTTCTTGTTTTTAAGTGGAGCAGCCGCATAAACCTGAAGGACGTTGCTTTTTTATCGATGTTTCCAAGTTAAAGTTCCGTGTTTCGGTTTTCCAGATCTGTCTTTTGAAACAAGCAGGAAGCTCAGTATTCATTCATCTTATTGTGTATCTTTGTGTGTGTGATCCAGTCGTGGGACCTGGTGGAACAGACCCAGAACTACCTAAAGCTGCTGCTGCACATCATCAACAGTGATGGTAGGTGATGAAGCTGCGCCGCAGGAGCTGCGTTCACATAGTCCTGACACAAACAGGATGTATGTCAATGTATGTCTTTGTTTTCCTTGTCTGAGCTGACACTCAAAACAGTACAGCTGGATAGCTCCAGTATTGCTTGTTGTTGCACCGTTAATGTTAAGGCTGGGGTTGTAAGGGTAAACAGATGGGTGACAGGAAGGGGGGGCGGGGTTGGTCACTGTCTGGCCCGTAAAGATGACTGGAGTGGGACTTTGAGTTTCGTCAGATCTCCCAGAGTTACAGAAAACTAGAGATGGTTTGAACTTTCATGAGCGTGTCTGATTTTTGCAGTCATTCATCATCCAGGTTCTAAATGAAAACTACAGTTGGTGTTTTTTTTCTTTTCTTTTTATTTCTTTTCTGCTTCTCTTCTTCAGACAACAGCGGCCTCCTGGTTCACTGCATCTCTGGCTGGGACCGCACGCCTCTGTTCGTGTCCCTCCTCAGACTCTCCCTGTGGGCTGTAAGTTCTTCTCTATAGCGCCCCCTGATGGTGGCACACTCTGCAACTGCAGAGTGGACTTATGGCTGCCTGAGCTTCATAAGATTTTCATAAGATTTCTCCTTATGAATCTGCATGATTCCACTCAGAGATCTGTTGCAAGAAAAACCTTTAATGATCTAAACTCGAGTGTTACAATTCATCCCACATTTGTTTGTTTTTACAGCAATTACTTTTGTTTGATCTCTGTAGTTCATCAAACTTTGATCAGCTCTTGTTAGGACTGTGTTTTCGAAGCTCTGCTCGTGTGTTTGCACAGGATGGAGCCGTGCACGCCAGCCTGGAGCCCGCGGAGATCCTGTATCTGACCATTGCGTACGACTGGTTCCTGTTCGGGTAAAAATCCTCTGTGTTTGTCTGAAGCTGCCCGAGCGTCACGGCTAACAAAAACACCAACTTCAGGATAGCTGGGGCCAAAACGCCTCACACAGGGTTTTGTTGTCAATACCATCCTCTCAGTCTGATCTGTCAGAAGGTGTTCATTCTCACCGTCATCTTCTTCAGTAGACCAGGACTAACGTCCGACTCTGAACAGACAGATGAGTGATCTCAGAGGGAGGGGGTGAACTGAAACACAATAGGATTCCTAAAAACAGAATGAGGATCACATGATTTCAGGACTTTTGAGTTTTTGATGATAAACTCTGAAAAGCAATGACATCCTCTTCAGTTCGTCAAATCGTCCCCTCTGTGAGGAGCTCCTGCAGGTTCACGCTTTTGTTACTGCTGAGCTCACAAACGCACTGATGCTTTTCTGTCTTTGCAGTCACCTGCTGCCAGATCGACTCTCCAAAGGAGAAGAGGTTGGACTTTTTAGTGTTCCGTCTCCTTTACTCCACAGTCATCAGTCAATAACTGGCTCTGGATCGTTTCAAAATGTCTTCTTTCTCCTGCAGATCTTTTTTTTTTGCTTTAATTTTCTGAAGCACATCGTGTCAGAGAAGTTCTCTGCGGTCAGGAAACAGAGGTGCGCTCCGTCCTCTTCCTTCTGTCAGGACGGATTTGTACCAGTTTGGCTCTGACTGTTTTTGTTTGTTGTTCTGTTTTCAGGAGGAAAAACTCTCAGTTCAGAGACGGTGAATTCACCGTGGAGGATCTCTGTCAGCTCAGTAAGCCTGCAGCTCGGATCAACCACTGCATGTCCTCTTTCCTTTCATCTTTGTCCTTTAATCAATCTGAAAATACCATTTCACTGGATGTAAAATTAGAGGAGTACATTTGAAGGAAAACAGATGTTATAGTTAACCTTCTGTGTGACAAACACTGTTGGGAAAATTAATTAAACATTTTAAATTAAATTCAATATTGTGATAAAGCAAATAGCAAAGCAAAGCTTATAGGTTACTTAATGATAAAAATTGCGAAATAAAACTCACAGGTTTGGTCATTTTTCACTTTCTGTTGCTCACAGATAACTGTTCTTTTGTGCCTGAGTACCTTTAACCCCTAAATGGAAAAAGTTCTGGTCAAAGCTGGTTCATTTTCTGGCATTATCAATATTTTGTTAGCTTTCGTTTGGGCAAATTTGCAGGCTGCACCCTCAGCTCACTTTCCTCCAGGGTGACCTGGATTAGAGCACAGCAGCGCCCTCATCTAACTCATTCATGTTTTCCTGCATAATAACGGTTAAAAAAAGAGACTCTTTATAAAATAAAATTAAAAAAACTCCTTTAAAACATCTGTGTGGATCTGTGGTGTGGAGTCTGGTTGCTGGGATGAGACTCTGACCCAGTTCTGTTTGCTCCAGGGTCGAGGGACCGTGGCAGCGTGACCAGCCTGAGCAGCGACTTCTCCCTCATCACTGAAGAGATGGGCGGAGCTTCTGCCCCAACTGCTGACACTCTGGATCCATTTTCCAGCCAACCCCAGACCTCTAACTGGTCAGTCCTGAACACGTGGCATTCATGCTTGAACTGTTCACTTTGCTGCACCTCTGCTGGAATAAAACAGACTCCATGAAAACCACAAGGATTCGGATCCAGGAAAACGCATCTGAACACCATCAGTTACTGATGTGAAAACTGAAGAAATGGGAATTTTCAAACTAATTAACAACTAGCTGTAATATCATGTGTGATGACAAAAGTGTAAAACATTTGCAACAATAGTTAAAAAAAGAATTACAGTTGGATTATTTGATTGAAATTGTTCAGATAAAACCATAAAATCCAACTGAACCGAACTTTGGTAACCTCGACTTGATCCACATTTCCCTTTAACATCAATTCAGATTAAATAGGCGTAAAAACGGCAGAAAAAGGAGAAACTGTTCTGACACGTGATCATTGAATTGATTCACTCAGGATCAATGGGATCGGGTGTGATGACATGGGTGAATGCTCTGGACTAAACCAATGTTTGCCCTCACCAGGAGGAAAATGGCTGCCTCCTCCCCTCAGATGGTGGTTTGGTGTAAACAGAACCCTGCTGAGGAGCACTTGTCCCAGCTTGTCAACGAGGGTCGGTCCTCAAGCTCCTCCTCCTCCAACCAATCAGAACAAGGCGCCGCATGGACCGGTAGCAGCCCGCTGGCCGTTCCCAGCAGAAGGTGTGGGGGATACGTAGTTATGATTGTCTGTTGGGGACTGCTAGAGGGCGCTGTAGAGTACGAGGTCATTTTTCTGACCTGTGTATGTTTGTCGCAGGTTGGCAGCAGACTGCGCTCGCTCTGGCTCCTCCCTCTCCACAGACTACGGCAGCTGGCAGATCGTCTCCGGCTGCGGCAGCATTCACGACCACGCCCACTTTCCTCAGCCTGTATCCTCCAACTCCACCTCTGCCACTGCCACCTTCGACCCCCCTCTGCCCTTCAGCTTTCAGGACGAAGGGCCAAATGGACGGATGTGAGTACCAGAAGAGGTTTGCCCCTCCTGTAGAGGTGCAGGTGGGGATGGGGCAACAGAGGATGGCGTAAACGGGAGAAACTAATGATTGCCTAAAATAAAAATTATTCAGAGTCAGTGCCAGTGAGATAAAGTTTAACCAAAACTGTATGCATTAAAAAGCTAAACTAAGTATCATTATTAATTCAGACTCCTAATGTCTGGGTGGCGTTCTCTTCTGACTCTAAAGGTGTCCGCTCCCCCCTGAGCGTCAGGTGCGTCTGGAGGCGGTGCGGGAGCTCTTCCTGGCTGCATACAGTTCCACAGTGGGTCTCAAGTCATCCACCCCCAGCCCCTCCGGCGCCATCTCCGGCCTGCTGGAACAGTTCGCCCGTGGGGTGGGTCTGCGTGGCACCAATGCCATCGTCTGAAGCCCCCCTCTCCCCAACCCAGCTGACCCGGCTCATGGAGGTGCGAGAACTCTGCAACGGGCAGTTTCTTTTCCAGCTTTGTTCCTGAAGCTGCAGGAGGCGTGGAGGAGAAGAGGAACTCAGGAACAAACATGGAGTCAGAGACTGGAGGTGCATTTGTTCTAAAGTCACTAAAGTGCCAAACATAAGTCCACTTTAAGCTTCATGGTTACGTCTGTCTTTTTTTTTTTTTTTTTTTAGCTGCAGGGATTTAAAAGGGAATTAAGGTCTGAACAAAAAAAGCTCCTCAGCTTCTCGGTTCTGGACCTGTTTTTGGACTTCTGTTGGTCCGGCAGACCCGCCAGCTCTCTGCTACCCTAGCCTTTATCTTTCAGTTTTTCTTTGTTTTGTCATGAGTTTTAACAGTCAGGTCTTTTTTACTCTGTCTTAACTCAGACCCGGATCTGCTTTGACCCAGAAACGATTGCCTTCAAAGACCCATATGTGCTGTTCTGGTCCAGAGTCCAAAGCTTATACAGGATCTCAGAGGAAGCAAAGTCATCTGACATTTTTCACTTGTGTGCTGCTGAAGTTCAGACATGAACTCTGCAGCCTGCTCGGGTCATCAAGCTGGGGGGCCAGGGCAGGGAACGCCCCACAAACACACACAAACAAACACACTAACACTCTGCTCAGTCAGATCCCAGCTGAGAAGGACTCACAGGTCAAGAAAGTGTTAGAAAAGAACAGTGACAGAGGAGCTCAGATTGCTCAAACAGGCAGTTCCTGATATCATTTAAAGATCACTTTTATTGTTGGGATGATCCGTCTGTCCAGTTAACTCCCAGCAGGGACAGATTTCTCTGTTCTTCAGACGTCCAGTCGAGGAGTGAACACCTGAACGGAATGTTAGTCAGCATCCAGCCTGCACTGCCATCTAGTGTTTGATGTTAAAACCTCTGAATTTGTCCTCTGAAAGTAAAACCCGATTCATACCTTTCTCAGATCAGTCTGGATGTTCATAACTGACGCGGAGCAGAAAGAGGAATCCGCTGCAGAACTAACGTGTTCCATACCTAAAAGGTTGTTTAGCTTTTCTCAGCATCGTTTTCACAGATGCTGTCATTCTGTGGCGACAGCAAGGGGAGCAGGTTTTAGTCTAAATATTCTGACTTTTAAATAGTTTTTCTCGTTTTGGTGAAGGGCAGATTGTGATCAGCAGCTGACACACCTCAGGATTTTCGTTGTGCCTTTGTGTTTTTTATTCTTTCTCAGTAAAATCTGAGATTGATTTTTAAGTCAAAGCTCAAAAAAAAAAAAAGGTGCTGATTAAGTTCTCAAAGCAGAAACGATAGAGTTCAGTTCGATTATTTTTTTTTGTTTTTTTCAGATCTAACCTCAAAAAACAGCCAAAGATTGATCTGAAAACCTTTTGTTGTAGACTGTTTTTTTTATTCAATAGAACAGGAAAATAGAGGAAAATAATCTTTAGACTCCTCAGGTGAAGTCTGACTCATCAAATTTATACAGAAAATCGTAGCAAACACTTCGCTGTCTAATCAGACACATACAAATTAAGTGAAAGATGTAAAGTAGAATTTATTGTTCCAAACATTCAAAACTGTTGGTAAATCTGATGGCTTTATCACCATTTTAACCTCTTGGATTTGATTGAAACAGCTGCAAAACAAACGGAAGCCCTCCTCCCTCATGCTGGACAGTTAAGAACCTTTCACTTTGGTTTTCTTATTTTGTAAATCAAGTAAAGGAGCAGGAGCTGGTGAGGATTGGATAATCTTTTTTTTTTTTGGGGGGGGGGCCTCCATGCATAAAAGCTCAAAGCGGACAGAAGCTGTTCTGAGGGTTTTCTGTCTTCTGCTGGAGGTTTGGGCTCAGAACCGGGTCTTCAGACCTGTCCCACAACCGTTTCCCAACAGAACCATGCTGGGACAGCCTCAGTTCATCCTGGCAGATTGATGACGCTACTCTGAAAAAATCCCTTCTGACTGATCCGCTTGGACTTCAGAAAATACATTCAAACGGTTTTATTTGTTGTCCCAGATTGTTGTTTTTGAGCGCTTAGAAGTAATTTTTAAATGGTTGAAATTTTTATGTATCATTTTATTCGTCTTGTGTCTTCTGTGAGAAATGTTTTTATTTTTGGTACAGTTGATTTTTTTTTTTTTTTTTAATGAGTTTTAAATACTGTGGATGACGCACTGCAATGAAAGGGGAGCTGCGCTGCCAGATGAAAACGTCAATAAAGAGAAGTTTTCTGATTGAAAAGTGATGAGTTTTCCTTTTGACAGGAAGTGTCACCTCCTCACTTAGTTCTCTGTGATGTTTGTCTCCCCCTGCTGGGTCGGCGCTGAATTACTGCAGTCCACACTTGACATCCTCCGCTTTGTACGTTTTCTGGCACATCAACTGCTTCATACTTTCAGCCATTTAAGTCAGGTTAATATCCAAACATTCAGAGGATTCCTCCTTTTGTTACTAATTTTATTTATGGTTTATGAGATATTTAGTAAAATATGACATTTTCAGCCCCATGGGAATGAAATTGATGAAGTGTTTAACTCTTCTCTAAACTTTGTGCCCTTTGAAAGCTTTAAACTTATCCATACATTCAGCTAGAGAAATCATTCGACCTTTAAATTGTTCAACGCCGATTGGCCTATTTCACTTGAACTCAGCTTTTAGCTTCTCTAAAGATTTCACACAATCCCAGTTTTAGTTTTGTGATCATTTTTGGTTTATAATGAAGTCAATGGAGCTAAAGTGATTACCTCAGAGCGATGAGAGGGAATTTTGGAGAAGGTTTTCTCCCAATAAACTGCCAAAACTCCAACACTGTTTACCACAGAGTTATGATATTCTCAGCGAAACGTAGGAATATGTCTGTAGTTTCGTAAAATCTGTCCCTCAAAACTTTGGGACAAAAACCTTTTTCTCTAGAGCGCCAATCCTGAGACAAACTTTCTAAACCCCCCAGACCCTGGCCATTTTAAATCATGTTGATAACTAGTTAAAAATTGGGTAATAACCTCTGATCATCATTGTGGATTGTTTGTCTATTTGTTGTAGTTCAGTATGTTTTTTTAGTTACAGCTCAAAATTTTACAATTTAGGCAAATTTAAGCACAGATGACATTAACTATGTCTTATTTTTCCTCAGTGCAACAACAAATGTGTTTATTAATGAGGTCAAAACTAAAAGATTTGTAAAGCTAGTTGGAATTTAGCATCACAAAAATGTATTCTGGTTTTTCTGATGATTTTGAATTACAAGACAGAAGAACCTTTTTTTTTTTATCAATAAACATTTTAACATAAAATATTATTTAACAGGCTATATAAATCCAAGAGCACTGCAATTCTGCATAAAACTGGACCAAATTTGGATTTTTGTAACAGTGAAAAAAAAATACAGATTAAGCATTTTGTAACTTGTAGGTATTGTTCAAAGGAAAACTCAAAAACGCAGTAGTTTGTGTTTTTGACAGAGCAGCAGACTGAGGCGGTTTCTTTGAACAGTCGCCCACAGTGCTTTCACTTTAAAACATGAACCATCACCACATGAAAACATAAGAGGCCAGAGGGAGCAGTGCAAATTACCATCATCCTGACGATTAATTATGCAAATGCAGCCTTGTGAGAATAAAACGGTTTTGTTTTTTTGTTCCATGTAATGATAAATAATTATAAAGATGACAGCAGATGCTTTAATAAATGAATATGATATTAACCTTTGTGGCTTCTTCAAGCAGTTTTGCGTGTATTTCATATTTTAGTTTTAGTTTTTTTTTTTTAATTATCTCAAGTGTGAAATATTTGGCATCCACTGTTTGACTCTCATGACTTTTATACCTATGTGATGTATTTAACAGCCTCTGGACATCCTGGAGGACAGAAAAATAGCCATTTAATTGATTTGATTTTGACACTTTCTTTCAAATTTCCAATTGAACTGATTTTAAATTCCACCTAACTGAATTTAGACTTCTAAAAAAGCCAATCAAACAGGATTAGATGGAAAGTAAATAAATTGATCTTTAATGATAACCAGTCTCTTTCATTTGTCAAAGGAAGGCAAATTGTGAATTTTTCCATTCATTGTTTTTATGCAGCATAGAGTTCTCCCTTTTGGCACATTTGTGTAATAAAAATCCAGTTTAAAGTTTAAACATTAATTAAAAAAAAGCCACTTCATATAACATATTTTATGTTTGACAGTTTATCTTTATTTCACTAAGATAAACTATTTTTTCCATATGAAGCTTTTGTTATTTAACCTTTACCCTATAAAGTTGTGTTAGACGGCCTTCTCCTTTCACCTTTTTGTTTTTACTGAATAATCGTAAATTAGTATGTATATATACATTTTTATCAATATGAAGTATTTGTATACACACCGTAAACCAGGGCTGGCCAGTCCTGGTCCTTAAAATCTACCACCCCTCCTATTTTCGGCTCTCCCTGCATGCATTTATCCTGATTACCTGGATCAGGTGTATTCGGTCAGCATGCGGAGCGAGAACATTTTATATCAAGGTGGTATTTCCAAATATTCTCACAATATGTGGTAGTATTTCCACAATATATGGAAACACTACAGACAATACAAAAATATGAACAAGTCTGAGATGGAAACAACCAGAAGATCAGTATTTAAGAAACCGATTTGAGAAAAGAAAAACCTGAAAAAGATTGAATCGTGATCTAATAGCTTTATTTGCACAGTGGGTTTATAGTTGTGAAGCCACCAACTTATTTAGAAAAAAAAAACTTCAAATTTTCCTAATAAAGAAAAATCTGAAATGAAAATCCTCAGAAGTGAGGGTAAAAATTGTATCTTGAATTAAGAACATTTTTGGGTCTACACATCATAAATTGTCTCACTTGTATCAGATGCATTTTTTGGATTCAGAATTCAGAATTCCTCTTTTGGAAAAGGAAAAGCTCTTTCTAAGTGAAATGACCCAGAAATGCCACCTCTTAGACACAAAGCACTGTCTCCTTTTGCAGAGGAAACAGTGACCCTGTCTGAAAAGGGATAGTATAAATCAATCCCATAATTCTTTGTGTCACACCATTTAAAGTCCCACTCCAAACATCTTTTGATCTATTTTTTAAAGTGTTCCCAGTGGTCATTTAATTAGGATTATGCCATTTTTAGCCAAAATAAAAAAACAAAATAAAAAAAATAAAAAAAGCAGCAGCAGTTCATTGAAATTTACCTCTGAGTTGTGGGCGGGACTGTTGGCGTGAAGCAAGTCCGCCCCTACTTCCTGTCATCTGTTTACACTCTCTCCTGCTATAGCTTACAGCCCCTCATACCCCCAACCTAACATCACTGGTGCAACAAAAAGGACGATCAGTATTGGAGCCATCCAGCTGTACAGTTTAGAACCAAATTCCAGTTTAGACGAGGAAAACAAAGACGTACACGGATCTGGAATAGACTTTCGAGTAGAATAGACTTTATTAGGGCTGGGAATCACTGGGTACCTCACGATACGATACGATAACGATACTTTGCTCACGATGACGATACTATCACGATATGGCGATAATGCGATAATCGATATATCTCGTCTCTAACAACTCATGATATATCAAACTTTAAGAAAGAAGAACTTTTAAAAACAGCTTTTTGGAAAATATTTCCCCATTTATTTTTTATTTTTTAAACACCATGATAATAAACAACTTGTGTCCTATTTGGTGTAATGAATAACAGACTTTTGTGTAACATTGCTGAAATCAGTAATACTCTGCCTTTGACAAACAATGACAATTTTCATTTGGAAATATCTGTAAAATTCTGTTTAAACAATGGCAAACATGAACAGCAGTGTCATAGTACAAAATTGCTGTAAACAGGATAAAAAATGAATGAGTCAAGTAGCTGCCAGACACATTGGTATTAACTTTTGAAAAACAAAACCATAGCCAGCGCTTAATTGAAAAAATAGCTGTAAATCAGATATTAATTCTGTGAACAAATTATATTGTCTTTGTTAAAAAATAAATGACACCCTTTAGTGTAAATGTGGTGTAAACAAAAATATAATTCTCACAGAAAAATAAAAATCAAGTAGCTAGGACCTTTCCTTTAAGTTATTTAAGACATAAACTGCTTTCAAAATAAATTACCAGGGATAAAATACATAAAAAACTTAAAGGGCATCTAAAAGTTAACGTCTTTGTGAACAACACGTTTAGGGAAAAGCTGCATGCGATGTATGTTTATGTTCATGTTTTTCTGGAGAACCACAGACTTTTTAGCGTCAGAGGAGAAGGGGGGTCTAAGGGCAGGGATGCCGCTCTTTCTTCCGTTTCCATCTCAGCTGTAGCTCTGGTCTGGCCGTACAGTACAGGGATCCTTTTTTCAGTATTTCCGAGACGGAATGTCAAAGCGTGGCTCTACTGCATTCAATAAAAGCCCAAATCCCTCGTTCTCCACTGCGCTACAGGGATCGTTTTCCGTTTATTGCCGCTGCTCTGTCTCTCAGAAGACGGCGGTAGCTTCGTCTGAAAAAAAGTATCCGCGTCGGGTTGTGTCGGCTTCAGGCCAGCAACAGCCACAGCTTTCTTACACAACTCCGGGTGATGCAGCTTCAATGCTGCCGGCGCGTCTCATTGTTTTCCCGCTCCGCCATCTTTGTTTTAATGTGTGTTCTTCTTCGTCCGCCCGCAACAGCCAATCTCGCAACGAGCGCCCCCTATCGACCCTCCAAGGAATTGTCTTACCAAAGGATGGTTAATATAACGTTTTACAGGGTTTTTAAACGTAAATAAAAGGTCGATACTTGATGAAGACGTATCGATAATCGATCGCGGGACTAAATATCGCGATATATCACCATATCGATATTTTGGCACACCCCTAGACTTTATTGTCATTGTGACATGTTAAATGCACAGCAAAGTTCCAGTCGTCTACAAGCGGATGCATCAGAACGGAGCAGAGCAGGGAGCCTGTGGCCTGCTGAAACTACACTCCTAGTGATGTACACGTCTGTAAGGGTGGGCCTTTAAACAAAGTTTAATAATCTGTCAGTGTACTGTAATGAACTTTACTGTGGATTAGTTGTTCAAACAACAGATAAACCGAATTAACTGAACTGTTCGGACTTAAATTTCCACGTATTTTAATATTTCTGATACTGACACTGTTTGTAACTCCTGCCTGCTCTCCATCATTTTTCCAGCAGCTTCAGTTGGCCACCAGGTGTCTCTTTAGGACTTTGTTTTCAGAGAAAATTGACAGAGAAGCTCGTGAGCTTCATGAGGCTTCATTCGTCTGCGCATCAGGTGTGTTTAAGAGCAAACGGAAAACGGAGCTCTCTCCTTTCAGTCTGTGGGTTCTGTGGGAGTCTGTCGGGTTTGTCTCCTGCGCTGTGATCTCTCTCTCTCCATCCTTTCTTCTCTCCCCCTCCCACTATAAAGTCTGTGTCTCCCCCTCCCTCCCTCAGTCCTGTTCCTGCGTGGAAGGGGGAGAGCCTCCAGCAGCGACCTTCCTCTGCGTGAGCCGCGCTTCAGTCCGGCTGTAGCCGTGGGAGCAAAAGGACGCGCGGGCCGTGGAGGTTCCTGTTCACGCCGATCCCTCATAACCCCCCTCCCTCCTCTCCCGGATCCACGCGCCGGCGGCACATCAGAGGATTTGGAACGGAATACTGGACCTGTGACTGCGCCTGCGCGCCGCCGTGGCTCTTCACGCAGCGTCGCCAAACTGACAGCGGTGGGAGGAAGTCATCAGCTGTTGCTGCTCGCGCTCCGTGGATGTGCGTGTTTCTGCCATGTGGGGGCTCGTGCGCTCGCGTTGCTGCTGGATATTGCCTGTCATGCTGTCCGCGTGCGCCTTGCTGCTGCGGGCCGACGGTTATCCCGGTAAGTTTGCGCGGGTCCCGCGTGTCAGTGGACACCTACGAGAGACTGTCATGACGACCCCCCACTACCACACACACACACCTGCTTTGTTCTTCAAACCTTTTCCCAGAGACATCTTAATCTTTTGTTCCTGAACCTCCTCATCTTCAATTCCTCTACGCGTCCTGCTCCTTAACCCCCCCACTGCCGGCCGGGCTGCAGCTCGGGAGGTGTGTGTGTGTGTGTGTGGGGGGGGGGGGGGTCTGGGAAGCTGCCGGGGGAGCAGAGGGCATGACAGGCGACGAGGAAGATGAGATGCTCTTCATCCTCTCACAGACAGCAGCTTCACAGACCACATACGACATTTGAGGCGTGGATGTGGCTCACACATCTGCAGCTCACTTTGTTCCTCTGAGTGGATCATCTGTGGTGCGTTCAGGTACCTCACTGTTGTGGTAGCTGTCAGGTTTAGGTACAGGACAGCATGTTGTCCTCACACCAGAGCTGCAGCTCTCAGGAAGAAGATGAAAGGATGAAGACATCCACCGTCCGCCACTCAGCTGTATAGATCTTCCTTCAGCAGGAACTCGGATGAAGCTCAGATCTTCTCTTCTTCTTCAGGGGTTTTTGTTGAACCTTCTCTCCCTGTCGTGCAGCAGCATCCTGAGAGTTTCTCCCTTTTAAAACTAAAATTTTGTACAGAGAGATCATATTTTTGTCTCCCAGAAACAGGACAAGAGAAGTTAATAAAAATTCAGGGATGCAAGTGGAAGAAAAGATGTTTAATGAAGTCACCACGGATGTGAAAAACAGCTGACAGAGACGTCTGCTGCTGGTTTAGGAGCTGACGCTCAGTTTAAGTGAAGATCAGGGGAAAACAATGGGAGTGAGACCTTTCGCTGTGTTCCTTCTCCTCGTCTTCATCACCACAGTGGTGTAGAGCAGGTTTTCTCCTCTGAAATCCTTTCAGGCTGTGCCCTGCTGTGGTGCATGCTGGGAGAGCAAACTATCTGGTAATCACGGCTGCTGCTGCTGCTGCTGCTGCGCACTTTGCTTTTGGGTTGAGGCTGGAGGTCCAGTCCAGGATCTTCAGGTGAACGTTCAGAAATGATGGCGAGAGACGTCATATTGAGGCCTTTCATTTGTGTGGGGCAAACGACGTCTTCCGGCTGACACTGGCATCACTTTTTTACGTCATCGTCGGCCCCCACCTCAGGCCCGGCGAGAGGAGGAGGAGGAGGAGGAGGAGGAAGACAGAAGAGGAAGGAGATGTTTGTCCTTCGGTGTGTAATTTCACAGAATGAAAGATGAAGGTTCTGTCGCTGCAGGCTGCAGCCGAACAACCCAGCAGTCACTGCAATTTCACAACAAGCGCCTGAGCTTCCACGTCCTTTCACCCCCACAAAGAGAACCCCCCCCCATCCCACCCCACCCATCCGTCTCAGTCTCTGTCACCCCCCCCCCCCCTCTCCCCTGTCTGCTGTGAGTCTGTTGGTGCTGGATCAGGGACAAATGACATGAAGGGGTTTGTTTGTCACCCCCACCAAGCCTCTGTGTCACACACCTCCACTCTGCTGTGAAACGGGGAGGGGGGGGGGGGTGTCTGAAGGCACCTGGTTTTCATCATCATCACACCATTATCCCACTGCTGCTTGGGGACGCTCGTTTGCTTAGTCTGAGTCCAACAGAACCACCAGCACCACCTTCAGATGGCTGTGAGGGGAAATTCAAACGAGATGTGAGCCTGGCGTGTTTCACAAACATCCTCGTACATTTGTGCTTTTCTTTAGGCAACATGTGTTCAACCAGCCACTTCCAATGACAGCCCTACGTAAATGTGCGCTTTACCTTCTATGGTCAAAACTCTGGCGCTCACATGTCACAGAGCACATTTTAAAAACCAGGTTGAACTTCCACCAATCTGGGGTCTGGGATTTGGTAACGTATGGATGGCGTCCCTTCTCAACCGTTTGAAAATTGATCATAAAGGACAAACTAATTATTGTGAGTTTGTGCCCGGCAGGAATTCTGTGACACCAAGTCTTTCCGATGTTGTAATAGAGCTTTGAAAGAAGAAAGCTTGGAGCGAGATTTGCACCGCTTCTACATTTCACTCCAAGCCTCTTCCAACGGTAGGTGGCGGACATGCGCTAGTAAACAGTAGCAAAAGAAGAAGCCGGAGAAGCCCCTCCCTGCTTGTCCAGTGTAAACACCATGGGTTAAATGCGCATTCTTGAATGTGCGTGGTGTCCGTAGCTTTATAAAAGAATCCGTGAGTCCCAACAAAGGGACTTTGTAAAACATGCAGTTAGTGGGTTTCAGAATGCACGCCACATGCCCGCTGGGAACACGGCGGTAGTGTTATGATTGCTTGGAATACAAATTAAAACATGATCAAATCTCTTAGAATTGAACTAAATATTTTCATCTTACTATCACGAAGCTCTAAAATCTTGGACGAAAATACATTTTATTTATGACAGAGTGACAGAGAGCATGCTGGGAAGACAGTTTTCCCTATTGTGAGAGCGTTTCTTTATGACTCACGGATTTCTCGTTCCAGCTCTTCCCCAGATGTGCAGGTTAGTCAGATCAGGGCGTCGTTGGCTGCTTGAATTGTGAATTTAGTGACAGTTTACCCGCCGTAAGAGTGATGAACACTCAGATTCAATCTTCATCACCACTGAGCTGGGAGGTGAGTTCTTAGGTAATGAGGGTGTGGCTTTTTGACAGACAGGGAAGTGTCAGTCACTCGTCAGTCTCACATGTTTGTGCATTTTCGATAAAGGCTGTGGTTTGGTGCAAAGGTTAAAAGTGGCTCCAAGTGGGCCATGTCATCATTCTCCATGTTTTGTTAGAAATTTAATTGTGTTTTCTTGAAAACCTTCATTCCTTTTCATGATCTTATGTCTTGTGTCTATTTTATTTCTAAGGTTAGTTGACTAGAAGTTAAAAATACTCGCTTTTCTTCTCATAGATTCTATGTTTTGTATCTGATTTTGAAGATGCAAGTGAAGTCAGTTCTCCGTCTTCAGCCCTGTAATGTATTGACAGTGGGAGACAACCTGATACCACAGCAAGGTGCAGTTTTAAAAGGAGCTGCGACTGATGGGCTGTCAGCCAGCTCAGAGGCTGACAGGAGAGCAGCAAACAAGCAGCAGGAGTCGGGGAGGGAACCGACGGGACGGGAGACAGGAAAACAAGAGAACATGTCAGGAAACAGAGTCCTCCTCTGAAAACAAAGCCGAGATGCTGCTTGTCAGTTTGGAAACGGGGAGATTAACTTTGACACAGAGGGAGCTAAAGAGTGAAGGTGCTGCATTTATTTATTATTTACTGTTTGTTTACTGTTGGCCATGGGCCCTCGTCCCCTGCTGACGACACCCTGGCGCTTGTCAGGACTTCCAGGCTCTTTGTGTTCTCTGTCAGGCTGGATTAGTGGCTGCTCCCTCTGGAGTCGTGACAGCTCTCCGATGCCGGCGTGAACGCTGCGCGTGGGTGTTCCTGCCGTTTCCCAGAAGTGCTCCTCTTCTGATGCACTTCTCTGCATCCGTCATCCAGCTGGCACACAGATGGAAGCAGCCGTCTGTAACGTCGTGTCACCTTCTTACAGTCATGTGTTCTCTGTCAGGGAACGGGCCTCAGGTTCACGCCGTACTGGCCCCGTGTCTTCATCCTTAAGCCTGGTTTTCTAGGCTCCTTTGTAGGGGTGCAACGATTAATTACCTTCATCGATTTATATTCCTACAATCCACAGTCTGAAACAAGTTGTTAATCGAATCAAATCGCTAAATCCCATTAAACAATCATTTCAAAATGACATAAATCGATTATCTGGAAGTTGGAAAATACCATTTGGATTGTAACATTACAACAACCAAGTGCATCACAGCAGACAACACAGATGTGATGACAGCAAAAAACAATCAAGCATCATTACAGTCCAATGTGTGGAAACACTTAGAATTGTGTAAAGACACGTGACCGTGCAGTGTGATAGAATGTTCTAATAATGTTCTGTTTGTGTTATTTGGATGTGGAAAAACAACAGTGGGATGAACTTCAGGAAGCTAAAATGTGAATGGATTTACTGGTATTTCTTGTTTACTTGTTTGCTTGCACACATATTTAATTTACTATTGATTATTTAACAAGAAAAACAAGAATCTGGAAAACTTCACTTGCACTGTTCAGTAGGTATTTATCTCTGAGTGACGCCTGTAGAATTTTTGGCTAAAGGTGTCCTGGATCTATTTCAGACCTGTGATCAAATCTTTTCAAACTATGAGTCGTATTGGCAACCACAACATGTTGATTTGAATTAAAATGTTCAAATGAGTTGTTACACCCCTAATCCCTTGTTTCTTCTGCTTTTCAATTGTTTCTTTTCCACTATTTTATTTTTTTATTTGTGAGTCCTTCAAGCAGCAGGGTTTGCTGGCCTGTAATCGGGTCAAAATCTGTGTTTTTTGCCATACTTCCTAAAAGTCTAAGGATTCAGCTTGGGTTGAAGTGTCACAGTGCTTGATTTTCATGCAGCTCCAGTAAAACTTTACAGTCAGAGATTGACGGCGTTAACTAGCATGTTTCTGGAAGTACAGCTTTTTTCCAGGAATGGTGGTGGCTTCTCATAAAAGAGCTCTACAAGAAGCATAAAAGCCAATGATTGGTTTTTATGTCCACAGTAGTAGTTTCCTAATAGAAGGCAGTCAAATATGTTTTGCAGGGCTGTACTTGTTAGTTGTAGCTGGAGCTAAGGTAGCAGGGCAATTGTTGAAGAGCTGGTGTTCTAGTTCGCTAAGTCTGGAGCTTACTGTGCTCTCCTTCATTTGTCAGTTTTCATTATTGACACAAAAAGTGCATGTTTACTTGTCCATCTGTCTGCCCTCACTACACATGTTCACCCAGCAGACATTTTCAAACTTTTTCTCGACCCTTGCTCTGTTAGATTTATGCTGTTGGCGGTTTTTCTGTCAGCCTTTCAGAGGAAACCAGTTCTGCTGTGCATCCGAGGAGGACTAAACACATGCAGTTGTCGTTTGTGTGTGTGTGTGTGGTGAGACGAGGAAAAGAAAATGAATAACTTGGTGTTGAGAGAATAATTTATAACCTCACTACTTTTTAAAAAGAAATGTGTCCACTTTCAATTAAACAAAGAAACTGAGGAATAAATCAATAAAACCCTGGAGTTTAACTAAGAAACAACAGCGCTCCTGCACTTCACATGTCCGTGCGTCCTTGAGCAAGACACTTTAAACAAAGACCGACTGTCTGAATGTGGCACGTTGTAGGAGAAGCATTTCAGGGATCCACTCGACCAGAAAAGATCCATATTTATAAAAATGTAGTCAGTTTATCGGGTGACTGAGTTTAACTTTCTGGGCTTCGCTAACCCAGGTGCTCAGGGTTTAACTTACAACCCCCCCTGTGGCATCCATCTATGAAACTGGAGTTTGGTCCTCCGATGAGGTGGTGGTGGGGGTTTTCTCCTCTGTATTTCTTCTCCTGCTCGCCGTTAGTCGGCAGCTCATGTTCCACCTGAACAGTCTTTGGATTTACGGTGCGAACCGCAGCCATCTTTCTCTCTGAAATCCGCTCGGCTCGGGTTTGGCACCGGAGACGATGGATGAGGTGGAGGAGACCAACCAGGCCTGATGCTCCAGAAGCAGCGATGGACGGCAGATCAGTTGTGTGTGAATATCAACCTCTAAAGTGGCGTTGATACTGACTGCTCCTGAACCCGCCTTGTTCTCTGATTTTACTGATTTTAATGCAGCCGACTGTTTCATATAAACAGCAGTGGAGCAGCTTAGAGATGAGCTTTGGATGTTTGTCTGGATCCAGGGGCTCCTCTTCACAAAGATTTTCTCTCAAGTCTACTGCTAAACACTGTTGCACTCCACAGACTCAATTTGTATCAACAGAAAATATTAATAAAAGCTAGAATGTTATAAAGTGGCTTAGGGAGTTTACACATCAGTGGAGCACTCAAGCAGCCCACCTCTCATTTGTCAACATGTAGAAGTGCCTGTAAACGGGGAAAAGACTTTTTCATTTTACAGTTTGAAGTTTCTTCACAAAGTGAAGATGCAAAAAAAAAAGAAAAAAGAAAAGAAAAGCAGGGCGTGAAGAGATCGCATTTTGTCAACACAGGGAAAAATATGAAAAAAAAAGTTCACAAAGTATTGAATTTTTAAAGTAAAGAACCCCAATTTTTTTATTTTAACTAAGATGAGATGACCGGTTTCTATGGTTACACGGATGCTGAAAATGGATGAATCATAATTATTGCTGTGCAGCACTCAAAGCTTCATACCCAGAAAGGGTTCATTATTATGCAGCATGCTCTGTTTCAAATTGAAACCAGGAGCAGAAAGTTTTTTGTTTTTTGTTTTTTTTTAAATCACATTTGCTGTAGTTTGAATCCCAATAAATTTTTATGACATTTGGCATTTTTGAGCTAAAACATGAAAAAAGCAGAACAACCAATTTCATAACCCTCAAATAATGACGTTGTTTTTTAAAAGACCAAGCTTATTACATCGATGCTGACTGCAGAGTAGCTAATGTGCGCTTATCAACTCCCTAATTTCAGACACATGCTGGTCCATGCAAGACAAAAAAATAGACAATGGCCATAAAACAATTTTCAACCTGTTTTTATTTCCTAAAATAGATCTGTTCTGTTATGATACAGAAGGGTCACCTGTTTTGGCTTATTATAATAGTGATTGTGCGTTTGTACAGTCTGCACACTTTTTTTCTTTATTACCAGTTTCCTTTTGGAACATTTGCGCTTTTATTTGTTACTTAAAACTCAAACTTTTTTGTGGTGTCTTGTTGTACACAGATGTTGTTGTAGTGTAGGAGCTTAAAATGTTTGCACATTTCATTTACACATGAAGAGAAAAACAACTTTCATGTGAAAAGCATGTTTGTCTTGCCAGGTTGTTACAAGACTATATTATCTTTTTTTTTTATAAGAATGCATAGAAAAAACTAAATAACATGCAGGAAAAAGTCATTTTATTGGAGGAGAGAATGCAGGTGTTTAGATCAGATTTCATATAATCAGTTTATCTGCTGAAGGCTATTAGAAGGGCACTTGATTATTCTAATGATCTGAGAAATGAGATGATAATCAAATTTTCTGTGTGCATGTAAATAGTAAATAGACTTAAGGTTGTCTTTGAAAATTGGAAAATAACCACAAAGTATTAATCTAAGAAAAGGGAAAAAAGGGGGTTAACTTAGCTACCCCTGTCTGCACCTTTTATACCTAATCTTTGCTTGCAAAACTAAAAATATCCACCAAATGATGAGCTTAGATCTCTATTAGTGATAAAATATGGTTCTATCAAATCACACTTACAAGTGATAAGTCACTCACCTGATAATTTACAACTCCACATTTTTTATCACTTTTTTTTCCTAATGTCACACTTTTTTTATTTGTCACACCGAGAGGAAACTTCTAAAACGTTTTTGATTATAGTCTTTTTAAAGTGCTGAACAGACAGCAGAAATGGTCTGAAACACAATATTGAATTTCAGCCATCAAATATGGAGATTTTTCCACCAATTCTTAAATTATTTTATGTAAAAGTATTTTGTTGACCTATATAAGGACAGCTTTTTAAGAAACAGAGTCCCAAACTTATGTGCTGTAAATATATTCTCCATCTGGATATGTGTGATCAGAAACCTGAAGTGATGTTTGTGACTTTGAGGCCCTAAAACCCACTACTTCCAATTCAAGTTTTTCCTGCCAAAAAATAAAAAAAACCCAAACATAATGCATACTGATAACAACAATATACAGCATATGAAAAGTCATTATGATGACAAATCTTTCTACATCTTGGTGACATGCTGTGAAACAGCAATGGTGCAGATTAACCCATTTTAGGGGAATTTATATCACGCTGCAGCCTTACCTCAGGCTTTTTCCCATATTAAAACCAGCAAAGCATAAAGTCATTACACTTTAAGAATATAATAGGAATTTCTTAAATCATACAGAAAAAAGTCTTAACACAGATCAGTGAACAAATGGTGAGTTTCTTTGCTGTCTTATTTTTTAGTCTTTAAAAAAAAAAATCTGGT
Organism: Oryzias curvinotus; assembly: GCA_023969325.1. Classification (NCBI taxonomy): domain Eukaryota; kingdom Metazoa; phylum Chordata; class Actinopteri; order Beloniformes; family Adrianichthyidae; genus Oryzias; species Oryzias curvinotus. Next base: position 23,931,824 of record CM043710.1, read on the forward strand.
TTACAATTCCCAGTAAATTGGGATTTCATCAGTTTTAGTTCTTTTAATCTAATCTTTTTCCACAGCTATTTATGTTATTTTTATATAATTTAACCACATTTTGTTCTATTCTGTTGTATTTTGTTTTATGTAATGTGTTGAAAAATAAAGTTGGAACAGATCTTGTTTTGCTTGATCATATTCTGTTTTTAATTCATGTTTTTGCTCGTTATTTTGTTCAGTCTTCAAGGACCTTCCTTTGTTACACCCTCCTCCTCCTCCTCCTTGTTTGACCAATTTCAATCTGAGGCATTTTTTTTATTTCAATAGAACTAAGAAGAAGCCAAAAAACTAAAAACTGCAAGGCTAAGCTTTGTTTTGTATGGATTGCAAACTAAAACCACAACCACCAGTTCTCCTTGTACTCCTAATTAGACAATAGGATTTCAGTGTTGAGGCTTTTCCTGCTAAAAAAACAAAAGAAAGCTCTTTGACTCCAGCACTGTTCATCAGATTTCTGCACTTTTCTCAGAAGTCTAAGCTTTTAGACTCTTTGTCCCATAATGTTTTTACAAGTTCGTGTGATTTGGAGCCACTCAAGTACTTGGCTGAGGCGAAGGAAAGGCCAGGACATGATCAGAGCGAACAAGTGTTGACTGGATGAGTGGAGACCGCTCACACCAGGATGTGCCTCCATGTTCCTGCGAATGGGGTAATAACCTCACCCAGCCAAGCACGAACGACGAGCCGCCGCTGCGGAGCTGAAACGTTTCCTCGCGACCAGCCAGAGAGAGCTGCGCTCGTTAAATCAATTTGTCTCTCCAGTCATTACAGTCAAGTTGGCTTTTCATTACAGATCACAGAAAAACACACAAGGAGGCCACGAAAGAAGGAATCTTTCATTGTTTTATGGCTCTAATGAACCGTTCTGGTCTTCTACGTTTAGCTCTGTTAGGGAATAGGAAATGCAGATTCAAATTCACAGATGCAGGAAGCCAAAAATGTTCAATTTGTAGTGCGATTTGGAGACGCTGAGCTTCATCATTTAAGCTCTGATAGCAGAAGGCAAGAAAGCAGAATCATTGATGATCAAAATACTTCATCTGCTTCTGACGCCACAAACGACCCCCCCCTCGTTCTCCGCTGGTCCTGGTCTAAAGGCTGATTTTTGTGACGAGGTCAATGAGGCTGCAGATAATGGATGAATGGGGGGCAGCGGGGGGGCATTAGCAGTTAGGTCAGATTAGCTCCTGTAGTGAGAGTCACAGCCTCTGCATTTAATTTCTCTAATTAGACCTCATCATCATTAACCAGCTCCTGCTTCCCCCCCACACACACACTCCCCAGCATTATCAGGGAAGAGGTCGGGTGAACTGGAAAAGACCAGACAGAGAAATTCCTGTTTCACTGATGCGTGAGAAATAAGGAAAGGAAGACACTTCATTTCTAAATGAACACCTGCAGCTGTACAGACAGAAATCGGAAACAAGTGAAAATCTACCAGAAAAATGAAAGCTAAAGCATGAAAAAGCCTTTTAATATCCCCCCTAAAGGAAAACATAATGTATCTATTTAAACATGAAGCCATTATTTTCCCTTTTAATCTAATGTAAAATGATAAGAACAATAATTTGAAAAGTAAAAAAACAAAATAGTTTGCTTTGGATCATTTTTGATTCAGTGAGATTTGGGCAGCAGCAACAATAGTTGCCAATATGAAAAAATGTAAAATCAACAATGGTTTTAATGATAGTTTTTATTGCAAAATCTCTTAAACACATTAGTAAAATGTGATGTACAAAAGTTAAGCCCTAAGGAAAATGGGTGTCTAAATTAAAAAAATAAAAATGTTTTGTGACATAAATACTGCCACCAAAAAATGATAGAAAGATGAAAAGTTTAAAGCCCCACTCTTATGAAAATCAGGCTTTTGGGGATTTTTGACATGCTTATGTGGAATTTTTTCTCACGATGGAGGACATATATAAAGATAATTAAACTTAAAATTGTTTTTCTGAGTTTTTCTTTATTTAAATCTGTGAATCAGGAGCAGAGGAAAAAATGCTGCAGGTAAAAGAGTGTATTTTTGACGTAGAAACTAAGCTGGGTGTGGCTGAAGCTCTCTGCCCCCCTCCATGATGCATCCACTTGCAGACAAGTAGATCCATTCACTTCTTAGTTTTTCATTGTCCGAGCTGGCTGTGTGGCTGGATAGTTCCAATAATGCTCGCCATTCTTGTTGTATCGATACTATTGGGTTTTGGTTGTGTGGGGCAGTAAGCTAGTGTAAACAGAAAGCTCTCAGCAACGTGAAGGAGAAGGGGATATGGCCACGGTCAGCATCAGCAGTTCCACCCACAACTCAGAGGCAAATTTCTGATGTACTACTGCTGCTTTGCAGAAATGATGTTTTAAAAAAACGACGCAGGTCTTTTGGTTTTGGCTAAAAACAACATAATTATAATAAAAAGACACTGGGAATGCTTTGACAATAGATCAAAAGATGATTGAAGTGGGTTTTTAAGGTAAATGGTAGAGGCTAATTTAGATAAAGTGCAAAACAAAAAAAAAGACAACAGAATATTAGTAAACTCTGCTACAAATTCTACAATATTAGAATTAGAATATTTTATATATAGCAGGCGGAAATTGTACCTGCTATATATGATTTGGCAACTACTAAATAAGCTGAAGATATACGTTTCAGACTTAAATAACAATTAAAAATTGTACCATACAAATGAAAACAAAACTTGGAGAGTAAAAGCTCAAAACTGGGTAATCCATATACTGTATACCCATTGTAATGCATTATATGTTTGGTGTGCTGTGCTGTTGTTCTGTGCACTGAAGGAATTTTCAAATTCATCAAATGTGAAACAGAATAATATTTTGGAACTCCTTTTAGAAAGTGAGAAAAACCTGAAGTTTATTCAGGGATTTCCTAAAGGAGCCAAGTGTTTTTACACTTGATAAAAAAACGCTTAAAAACCTTTAAACAGCTGAAAGAAGGATTTTGAAGGAGCAGAAAGCGAAAAGAAAGAACTGAAAGGTCTTGGTTTGAATTTTTCTTGTTATTCATAAAATTACAGGTGCCTTTCTATGAAGCTAATTGCTCTTGTATTAAAAAAATAAAGACGAAATGGTTTAATTTAGTTTTATTTTTTATTTAGAAAAACAACTTTAACTCAAACCTCACAGAGAGAGAGGGGTCCTGATGTTCCTTTAAAGTTGTGGCCAGCAGGACCTCTCAGAGTTTAAATACAGATTTAGTTTATTTTTTGAAGAGATTACCCAGCGGGCAAATCTGTGGATCCACTGGAAAAGAGCTCCATGAATTATTGATAAAACATCACAGAACTGCCAGAAAGCTTGTAATTGAATACTTTTCCAGGTAGGAGGGATGAGTGTCCTCCGCTCAGTCACATCCAACACAAAGAGGAAAAACTGCTTCAAATTCATGGAGAGTAGCAGCGCAAGGAGATCTGATGATAAATAAACCAAATAATCATCAGCATAATTTTCCTGACCACTTGTGGAAACATCTGATTTAGAGATCGACCTGAACAGAAGACATATCTCTTAGTAAAGATTGTCCAGATTTTCTGTCCTTGTTTTTGTTATATTTACTAAGAACTTCTTCAGAGCTTTATTGTAGTATTTTAGGCTGTTTAGATCACAATTTAATTGTGTTCTTTATAAAAAGGTACATTTCCTAACAGAAAAGGCGGCTTGAACCTGGTGATTGAAGCCCATATTGGCTTCAGGGTTTTATCCTACAGATGCTGGACCCATCAAGTCTGCTTATCAGCACCATAATGTGCAGGATTTTGAGACTATTGAGATGGGGTGCGGACTTCTTTTGTTCTTTCTCCCAGAGTCATGAGGGTCTTCAGCTGTGCTCCCTGTAGTCGAAGATGCACGTAAGCTACAGACACACCAAGCTGGTGATGCAGGTTCAAGAAGGTGCTAAATGCTGTTTCTTTCCTTCTTTCTGCAATAATGTTGCAGCAAAGACTGACAGCCTGCAGAAATCCACCTGCTCCTTGGTTTCCCCCACTTTTACAGCCATAAGAGAAGTTTATCCATTCTGATCAATACCAATGTATCACTCAAAAGTGTAAGTTGGATGGCGTTAAAAGACAAGAAAAACCAAACTGTACGACTCCCCTCATTTAAAGTTTAGCCTCATACCAACAGGAAGGAGGATTGACTGGTTCACCTGAGGGCGGAGATGTGTGATGGTCATTGCCACTGAAAGCCTCTTTAGTCTTCTGGACAGGACATCTTTAGCCCTGGCACCACAAAGGACGTCTTTTACAGATGGGGCGCCGCCCCCCCCAAACATCCAGAGCAGTATGTAGTTGGTCCCCCTTAAGCTGCTGATATGCTCCTGCTGAGCTCTTACCTCACCTGGGCTTCTGTTAGGGTCCAAAAACAGGGGGAGATGTTGTGGAAAGAGGTTCCTGATTTATCCCCCCTCGTCCCCCACAGCCTGAAAGGATCAGCTTCTATATTGGTTTAGTCTCTTTAGCCTCATCAAACCAAGGCAATAATTCTCGATGTTGACTTAGTTAAGTATTGACTTTAGTTAGTCAATGAAGTCTACTTAGCTAAACTGAATCAACCTGAACAGATTTAATTAAAATTGTGTTCAACATAATTTAATTATTCACGATAAATCAAACTTATTATGATTAATTGACCATATTTGAACTGAATTTAAAGGAACTGAATTCAGCGCATTGATTGAAATGACACACCTGAATGTGTTTGACTGTCAGTCTGAAACCACCACTTCAGACTTCAGACCTTCTGTTTGCGGGGCTGACTGCCGTCGTCTGTGTGGCGGGTTGACAGTCGATCCAGTGATGGTTTCGATGACGTCATCTGTGCGTGTGTTGGTGTTTGCGTGTGTCTGTTTGCGGCTGTGTGCGATGAATACTAATGCTGCAGCTCCCGTGTGGAGCGAGCGATCCGTGTTTATCATGCAGCTGGCAGCGGTGAGCCTGAACTCTGCAGCACAGAAACACTCACAGGCGGGGAGGAGGATGGAAGCTGGAGATGCTTTCTGTGCACGTGCAGTCAGCTGTGCACGTGTTGTTAGCTGAAGGGTTTGCATTAGCGAAACATGCTCTGACTTGAGGCTGCTTTACATTTGTACACCTTTCTCTCTAAACTGCTACAAAACCTCTGGAAAAATCCTGTTCAGAATGACTCAGAGCTGCTAGTTCTTGGTGCTTTGACAGGATGATGCGAAGATATTTACCAGAAGTAAAGACTGGATCAAGTCAGGAGAGCATCAAGAGGAGATCACAGTCAATATTAACACTGGAGTGTGTGTTTGTAACTAGCTGCGTGAGCACTAATCTTTGAGTAAAGAAAGTAGAGAGATTAAAACCTTTTCCTTTTAATTAAAATTAAAAGGATTGAAATACTGGTAAGTTATAGCTTTATAGTATAAAGGAAATGGAAAATGTTACAGCCCTACTCTAATTACAAGTCCCCCGTCTGATGTTGCTTCCATGCAACAGTGGGTCAACAAACAGCCAGCAAGGAGAACGGTTTCAGAGAAGACCTGGACCTTAATGTGAGCCGGAGGTCATTGTTCACCATAGTGTGACCTTTAGAAATGCCAATATTGCAGGTGCAAAGCTGTTTATGGCAGCCTGTGGTGCAGAGGTAAAGGGGTCAATCTTTGATCAGAGAGTCATAGGTTCAGTTCCCACCTTGCCCGCCCATGTGTCCTTGGGCACGACACTGAACCCCAGATCACTACTGGTGTGCAAGATGAGCTTGAAATGGGGCAAAAAAAACAGTAATCCTTTTATTCCTTTTAAAATTGATATTAACAAAAGTGTTTAAGTTTGTATAACTGTGAACCCTTTCACACCAGTGCTTCAGCTCCAGTGTTCACATTCTTTCGACAACCATCACCTTTCAACCCTTAACGCAATCGATGTGAAGGAGCTTATTCTGTTGCGGAGAAAAGCGGCTTTGCATCCTTATGCAATACTTCATAGTAGTAATGTGTTGTGAAAAGCCGTTTTAAAAGCTGCATTTCTCTGTCCATTAGCTGATTCACGTTGATCACTTAAAGAATTTTGGTATGTCAAAGGACATAGTAGGTTTTGACGGTGACATCTTTGGTGTTAAAGGTTTAAAGCTTAAAAAAAAATGTAACTGTTACGGTCGCCAGTAAAATTTGTGTTTTTTTTTTACAATAAAGGGTATTTTTCAAAGGAATGAGGGTGGGTGGGACATGAATTTCCGGTTCCTGATGTTTGGGCGCCATCTTGTTGTCTGCGGTTAAGTCGTCTTGAAAAAAGCTGTTGAAGTTTTCCTGGAGAACTGATTAGCTTTTTAAACGTTGGTTTGCGAAAGAATGTCATGATGAACCAAAGCTATCCTGGGCGTTTTTCTGATGCAGTTTGGCTCCAGAAAACTTTAGGTTTGCTTTTGACAGAGAACTTTTGCTGTGGAGCAGGGTTACAGCATGTAGGAAGAGTGAAATGGGATTTCAGGCCCGTGCCAGCTGATAACAGTTCAGTCCAAATAAATTGCTAATACCATTCATGGTGGCGGCGAGCCGCTCAGCAGCTTTGACTCAAGTATGAATGCAGATTGAAGCGCGGTGGAGATAACACGCAGCCTCTGTGAGTGCTTTGATGAATGCTACGTTTATGGCTGTTCTGCAGGTTCTTCAGTTTTCTGCAAAAAAAAAGAAAAAAATTGAGTAAAATTTTTATGGCAGAAATGATAAGCATGAAATTTTATTTAAATCTTTGGCATGAAAGCCATGACAAAATGATTTGAGTGACTCAAAAGCGGAAATTTGACTAAGCTGTTGTTTTCTGTCCTCATGAAATAGCTGCCTATCTCTTCATTACTATATTTTAAAAAATATATTTTTCTGCTACGACTGATGGGTCATCTACCCTCGCATCCCGCTCTCCATCATTTGTCTTTACTGTCAGATCTTCCTCCCAGAACTCTTGTACATCAACACAAAACATGTTTAGCATTTTCTGAAGCAATGCATGCCTATAATGTTTTTTCTTTCCTAATGTGAATTTGTTCAAACCCACCAACACAAAAACATTTATAGGATTACTGTTTGAAAATTATAATGCCTTCGCCCATGAGTGGCCGGGATAGGCTCCGGCAGCCCCGTGACCCCGAAAGGGAATAAACGGAAGAAGATGAATGAATGAATGAATGAAAAATTATAATTCTTAGGTTTTACAGCTGTGCTAAAACTACATACACTACAGCAAGAGTGACTAATCTGACATTTAAAAAAAAGATGTATTTGTATCTTCTAGTCTTTTTAGTTATGTTCAAATAATGTCTCTGAGAGTAGTGCACATGTTTACAAAACTAGCATTAGCAGTTTGTGCTCACTTGTGTTTTTACGAGGAAGATTATTTTCTTCCTTTGCAAGAGGCATGTCCTGCAGAGCCTGGACCTGTAAACTTCAGAGAATTGCTGAAGGGCAACAGGACAAACAGGAATTCTGAGGGAGTATTCATCTGAACAAAGATTGTTTCTCACATATTTGAAGGTTGCTATGATGATTGCGTGTTTTGTGTGAAACTTTTATCTCCCATTGAAATCAGACATCCTTTTTTTCTGATCATCGCTCTTCCCTTCGTTTGCTACAGTTTGTTTCCTGTCTGTCTTTACGTTCTGCCGTTCTGGATTTTTACTATAAACCATCTGCCCTGATTTTTATTCATGCTCAGGCACATGTACTTGTTTTTTCATGAACACGCGTGATTTTTAATGGGACTTGTGCGTGTGCACAGACACTTTAACAGATAAAACTGCAGAGATTGGTATGTTCCTACCACACAGTCACACCAGGAGCGCGGACGGCTCCATATCTGCAGTATTTCCATAATCAAAGCAGACTCTGGAAGCAGCCTGAAGAGATGCCAGAATCATTGTGTCTTCATGCTGGATGTTACCGTTTAACAAAATCTGTCTCGTGTTTTCCTTCTTCTCACCCTCCCTTTCCCCAAAAGAGTAGCTTAATGACTTTAAGAACACATTGATCTTAAAATAACATCAAAGAGGTTCAAGCGCTGGCTGATGTAGTGAGCATGTGCTGGGGAGGAGAAGGCAGGGATCCAGAGATGGGGGTACCTGAGCACAAACGGGCTGTGGAGTTTTGGATCAGGCAGCTTACAGATTTAGGATGTTTTCTGACTCAAAGACAGTCTTCTTCTGTTTGACCTAGAGAAAAGGCTTTTCGCAGCTAAAGTGTTCTAAACAGGAAGACAGAAGAAAAAAAAAGAGGAGACGTGTTTTTATGACAATGCACGCTTTTGGACTGTGAGAGGAAGCTAGGAAGAAGTGGCTTGGGAAAACACATGTACGAGGAGAAGATGCAAACACCACACTAAAAGCATCCAGCCAGGATTTGAGCCAGATTCTTCTCTCTATGAGGCGCCAACATGTTTTTATTTTCATCTTCTAAACCTGTTTTGTCCCTTTCGGGGTCATAGGGCTGCTGGAGCCTATCCTGTCAACTTAGCGAGGGCAGGGGACATCCTGGACAGATCGCCAGTCTGTCGCAGGATCACAAATGACACACCCATGCACTCTCAATCACACCTAGGGACAATTTAGAGCAACCAATTAACCATCTTTTTGAATGGTGGGAGGAAATTGGGGAGAACATGCAAATTCCACACAGAAAGGTCCCCCACTGGTGTTCTGTTTCACGTCCCCAGCTGGAATTTGAACTGGGGGCCTTCTTGCTGTGAAGTAAGAGTGCTAACCACTGTTCCACCATGCTGTTTTGCATAATAACAGCATACTCATAATTAAAGACCATTCGGAACACTTTTAAAATAGATCAGAAGAGGACCGGGTTGGGTCTTTGAGCAGGAGCCAGACTCTATCGTCTTCCTGATGTTCGTTTAAAGGAATCCTGTCAGGTTCTGTAGTTCAAGACACAAACGTCTGCAGATGGACATGCAGCTGCTTTGTTCCTGATGTCCAGTTCCTTACTAAAGGAGCAAAAGGAGTAAAAAAAAGTTTCATAAGATCCTTCCTTCCACATTTACCAACTAGCTGTTGTTAGATGCTGCAGCTTAGAGGGCTGCATTGGGATCGGGTCCCGCCGGGTCCCGCGGGACCCAACCCAAATCTCGCGGGATTGGGCGGTTTGGATTGTGCTGCGGGCGGGAGCGGGCGGCAAAAAATAAACCCCGCGGGATCAGTGCTGGCATGAATATCGGATGAATATATAATAGCGGACTACGTTAGGCTGTGCGGCTGTTGGAGTCTTACGTACTGAAGCTCCGTGAAGCACCAGGTAGAGATGCCCAATGGCCTCTGTCATCAAACCTGTTGTTGGGGGGTGTGCAACGCCCCGCCCCGCCTCTTACTAAGAGCGCGCTTCAGGCCGTCTGTCTGCGCGCGCACACACGCACACTTTTAACTGAACAGGATTTGTGAAAATATATTTAATATTGAAGTTGCACATTACACAAGAGAAGAATGCATCAAAAGATGAGGCTGGAGGAGGACATGAATCTCTTTAATAATATCAATACAAATACGTGTTTTTTTCCTGCGGGACGGGGGACGATACAAAATCAATGCATCTTTATTACTGTGCGGGACTAAATTCTCTGAGTTTTGCGGGTGCGGGTGGGAGTGGACATACATATTGCGGGAGCGGGCGGGAGTGTAACGCATACGTTGCGGGAGCGGGCGGGATTGGTCAGAAATTCAACGGGCGCGGGCGGGAGCGGGATGAAGAAAATAGTCCCGCGCAGGGCTCTACTGCAGCTCTCTGATCTCCCGCTGAGCTGTATGGAACTTAAATGTGATGCGTCACTTCGCTGTCTTTTTAATATTGTGATCAAAGCCTTTTCTGCCATGTAAAAGTTATTCCAATATAATCGCACACACTGTGAAATGAAACAGACATATTAGACGGACAGAATGAACATTAAATCTTTTATGTTGAAAGATTTTCAATCTCACTTTTGGAGAAAATCATTAGTTTTTATTTTCTACAAACCTGAGCCAGACTTTTTTTTTCTTTTACTAATCTAGTAAATCTGACAGAAGCATCTGCATAAACTAAAACAAACTGAGACATAGAAACTTTTTTTCAGAATTGTCAATTGCCCCCCCCCATTTAAGTGTGAGAAGTCTTCGTCATTTAGTCCCATCCAGCAGGGCTGGACTGGTTTTTAAACTGAGGTGAGTGGGTTATATTATAATCCCATATTGAAAATGATTACAGCTGTCATAAAGTAAACATGTGGACTGAAACCAGCCGCCTGTTGCAGTGAGAGCCTGCACGGTCTCACAACTTCAGCCAATCTATTACTGAGCAGATTGGACTTCACAGAAAATGACTTCCTCTCTGCCGTCTCCTCCGTTTTTGAACACCTACGATTTTATGGACTGCATATTTTTATGAGTCTTCTTTCCACATTAAAGACCTGCTGTGTGTAAATATGCAGCTGAGCTGCCGCTCACATAATGCATTTATTCCAACATTTTTTAATGAAATTGGACGTGCTTAAGGCTGGTCTGCTGGTTAGGCTTGTCAGGCTGAAGAAACAGCCGTTTCCTGAGAGCTGCCAAACACCCTGAGCTACTGAGCAAAAGAGCAAAAAATGGAGAACCAAGGCATGAAGACATCTACCAACTTCAGCAACATAAGAATGCGCCTGCAGGAGCAACATGGGTTTAAAATCAGGAAAAACAGATGTGATTGAAGACACTATAACAGGGATGGGCAACTCCAAGTGTCAAGGGCTGGTGTGTCTGCATGTTTTCCAGATATCCGTACCTGACTCATGGCTGATTACCTGGATCAGGTGTGTCCAGCCAAGTAGGTCATGGCGGAGCAGGAATGCGACCCTCAATGCCCATCCATGCAGTAGAAAAAGATCGAGTAGCAATACGCTGACGAGAAGTGAACCTCACCAGAAGATCAAAACACAAAATTTTATACAAATGTAAAACCAAGTTGATTTATTAGGCTTTATTGTGTGAAGGGCTATCTGGCAGGATGTTATGAAAAGCAGAGTACAAAATCTCAACACAGGAACTGTTTGTGGAAATCATGTGTTTTCATTATTTGCTATGTTCATGCAAACCTAAGAGAACTCCTGAAAGAGTTAGAAACTCAAGATTATGATATTTTTGATAGCATGATCCATCTGCTGCAGCCAAAATAATCAACATGATCAGTTTTTCTACCATTTTTTTCAAAGACCGAAAAGAAGAAACAAACCGGTCCAAATATCCCAGTGAAATTAATGTTCCTTAAAGGGAAGGGGTTGACAGAAACTGCTTAATTATTGATTATTATTAGAAGTAATTAGAAATTTGAGTGAATGTGGGAAGTCGTTAGGCCTTCAGATTTCACACACACAGTGTGAGTGACACACTTCACACTTTAGTCACTCTCACTACACAGCTGTTCTGCACGACAACACTGACATGTCCACTCAGTCTGGAAGAGGCTGAGGAGCATCCAGTTTTAATGATGGCTGCTTCCCATTGGTGTTAGCATTTGTTGATTATTTATTTACTTTAACAATTTGGATGAAAAGGAAATATGACATAAACATTTTTGGACAGAAAGAGGCAAAAAATGTGCTGTATAGCTTCACATATATGATGTTTACATTCATGTCCATATAAGACATGAACACACAGATATGTGAACACAGTAAACTTGCTTAACAATAATAATTTCAAACATCATAAACGCTAAAATGAAAGCATAAATAAAAATCCAAAACTCAAGGATGAACATGAGAACTTTGGCCAGTTCTTTGCTTCCAGTTTGGGTTAAAAAATGAAATCAACTGGAGCCAGGTCAGTTCACTAAGGGAGTATTCAGACTGGGAAAACCGTTTGTTCCGGACCCAGTACGCTTAATTTGGTCCGGATCGAGCTCTGAACCTTGCGTTTGATCTGTCTTAAGACACCCAAGCAGCAGCCTTTCCTTAATTCGAACCAAAGCCAGTAAACAAAACCACGTGAATACAAATCTCTTCACTCATTGGTCAGGAATTATGAGGGCGGGGCAAATAAATTATAGACAGAAATTACGGAAGTCCTGCGCTTTTAGTTCATTCAAAATTTCTATTTTGCTGACCAATTTCAAACGCCTAAAAAAAATGCCAGGCTCGTCACTATTTACTCACTACTATGGTGGAGGCATGCTGCAGGGCGGTTACTGGCAAGAAGACCTCTGAGAAGGTACACTGAAAAGTGTTTATGACACATAGATTGTTGGGAAAACAGTGAGAAGCATTGTGTGTCACATTGAAAAATGCTTTAGTCTGCATTCATCCAAACACATTTCAGTGAGTTGCTGTCTCATCGTTGTGGTGTTATGTCATTGTTTTGAGAGAATTCTGAACTACAAGTTACCTTTTATGATGACGTCACAGCAGGTAGATCTTGAGGACCAGGATCAATCAGACCAGGTGATCCTGTAAAATAATCAAATTTCAATAACTTTTTTTCAACTATTATTACATTTCAAATTTTTTTCCTTTTTTTCATTACTTATGTATTGTAGGATTCAAGTGATCAAAGAAGAAAATAGTAGCAAACAAACATTGTATTGTTTTTTCTTTGTGAATATTTTAATTTATAAACTCGTCAGTTTTTTAAGACTCAGCTGCAATCATTTGTCCACAACTCTGCAGGCAGGTACTATACTTAAAAAAATGATGCTTGTTAGCACTCTGCATTATTTTGAAAAAACTATTATTTCAATTTGAACAGATCTGTTGGCTACAGAGACTCACGTGACCCTACACAAGTAACAGGAGATGCTGGTAATGGACAGATAGATGGAAGGTATCCACCTTGAGTTTATAGCCTTCCTTTCCACCAAGTTAAGCTAAAACCCAAACGTTTTAACTTTATGTCTGAGTATTAAAAGTCTAATTTAGACTAAAAGTCTAGATTTTGCCTAATGGATCAGTAGAATCTGAAGATCTCCCAGTTTAGGCACTGATGGAAAATATAGAACTGATAATGCTTTCTATGAGCAGAATGGGATGGAGAGTGGAGTGGGTGAGGGTTTGGTAACAGTGTGGAGAGGGAGGCAGACAGTTGGGAAATTCTAAAAAGAGAACATTAATTGGCTTTAATGTAGCTGTTGAGGAAAACAACAAACGAAATGACAACTGTGAACTGCAGTGATAGACGCCCAAAAGCAGGTGATAGAAAAACAACGACTCTTCTTAACTGAAAGGCTTCACAACTTTTTTTTAGATGTTTAAAAATTACATTGCTTATTTTTCAAACAATGTTTGCATGTGTTTTTTGAGGGAAGGTTTTTATTTTATAGTAAAATAACTCAAATTTGAAATACATATTTTTGATGTACAAATTAAAAAGTTTTATAAATGAGTTTTAACATAAATAATTAGTTTAATTTCATTTAGGCCCCATAATCTTCACCCCTGTTATTTTATCTGTACTTCCTGTCTCCTTTTCATGTTGTCTGGTTGCCTTTTGTTTGTCACCCTGCTGGCACCACCTCCTCAATAAACTCCACTGTGTCCAGAAATGATCCAGAATCAATGACTGATGCAGATTTAGAGCTGCGTCTCTGTTGTAACTCCTTTTAACAGCTCAGGTTGGGTCTCAGATCCTGACAGCGGCTCCTCTTCGCCCCCTCCAAAGCAGCAAGCATCCATCAGGGACACGGCGGTGAAGTAATGCACGCTCTCTGGACCTGAGCACCCTTTCACTCGTGATACTGGACATGCAGATAATGGCTTTAATGCTCTTCCACAAATGCCCTCGAATGTCATGTGACAGAACGCTCTGAGCGTGTGCGGAATGCAATTACAGTCTCTGATGATTAATTGGTCTAAAGGCAGCAGTGGTGTCCCTGAAGGAAGAGGGTGAGGAGCTGTTTGAGTGGGTTAGTGAAGGGGGCTGTTCCACGCTCAGTCAAACTCTCAGTTCATGTATGTCTCAGCAGTCAGCAACCCAGCCAGTCAATTTGCTAGCTGGCGGGAACCTCCCCCATGGCGAAGGCCAAAGCTAACAGGCTAATTAGTGTCCAGTGTCCTATTTAAATCACTGTGTGACACTTAAACTCAGTGACATGCTGAAGAGCGCTTGTGGTCACACTTAGTCAAATCAGTTTTTTCAAAGCTTTTGTTATGAAACATGGAGAGCTAAAGAACAATGTATCTAGAAAATGCTGCTCCAGATTATGCTGTCCTGTTTTCCAAGAGTTATAGAAATCCAGGAAGACATGACAAATGTCTTTCTTTCTGGAACAGTCCCATCGACTGGAATAAGCAGGAACGCTGATAAATAAAATTTAAATTGATCTTCTGCTCCTTTGCTGTGCAGTCCTTCATGGAAATATCTCTGCAACCTTCCAGATGAACTCTCTCTCTGAGTTTGGTAACTTTTGCTTGAATATTGAGTGTAACGTTTCTCCACTTTATTAGACACACCTGTCCAACTGCTCGTTACACAAATTTCTAATCAGCCAATCACATGGCAGCAACTTAATGCATCTAGGCATGTAGACATGGTCAAGACCATTCACTGCAGTTCAAACCGAGCGTTGGAATGGGGAAGAAAGGTGATTTAAGTGACTTTGATTGTGATGTTGTTGCCAGATGGGTACAGAAACTGTTTAAACTGTTGATCTACACAACCATCTCTGGGGTTTACAGAGAATGGTCAGAATAGGATACAAGAGTGGCAGTTCTGTGGGAGGTAATGCCTTATTATTGCCAAAGGTCAGAGGAGAATTGCCAGACAGCTGATAGAAAGGCAACAGTAACTCAAAGAACCACTGGTTACAACCGAGGTCTGCAAAAGAGCATCTCTGAACGCACATGTCCAATGTTGAGGCAGATGGGCTACAGCAGCAGACAGCCACACTGGGTGTCACTCCTATCAGCTAAGAACAAGAAACTAAGGCTACAATTCACACAGGCTGACTAAACTTGGACAATGGAAGATTTGAAAAATGTTGTCTGGTCTGTTGTTTCTCCATTTCTGCTGCAACATGAAAGCATGGTTCTATTCTGCCTTGAATCAAAAGTTCAGGCGGCTGGCAGTGGTACAATGGTGTGGGGGATATTTTCTTGGCACTTTGGGCCCTTTAGTACCATTTCAGCATAATTCCAATGGTACAGCCTACCAGGGGATTGCTGCTGACCATGTCCATCCCTTTATGACCACAGTGTCCCATCCTCTGATGGCTACTTCCAGCAGGAGAGCACTCCATGTCACAAAGCTGGAATCATTTCAGACTGGTTTCTTGAACATGACAATGAGTTTACTATTTAGTTTACCAGATCTCAACCCAATAGAGTGCCTTTGGGATGTGCTGGAACGGGAGATTGGCATCATGGATATGCATCTGACAAATCTGCAGCAACTGTGTGATGCTATCATGTCAACATTAACTTTCTGAGGAATCTTTCTAGTACCTTGTTGAATTTATGCCATGAAGGATTAAGGCAGTTCTGAAGGCAAAAGGGGTCCAACCTAGAATTAGCAAGTGTAGCTAATAAAGTGGTCGGTGAGTGTAATTCATGTAGTAAAAAAAATAAAAATAAACCTGATCCGAAGATCATATTTAAAGATCTTCTTGATCTTGAGTTCGCAACCAGCTTGGCAGAGCCATTTTTGTAATTAAAAAATTAGACTACCACTTCATCATTCTAATTCTAATTATGACCTTTTCAGTAGAAGTACCATATCAATCATGCGTCATAATTGAACTATAAATAATTTTGCCAACTTCTTTCTATTGTGTTTCCAAATGAAACACATCGAACAATCTCGGAGCCAATAGCTTCCTCTTGACTTAAGTTGCCGTGGTAACTATACACAGCTTTGGTCAGTACTGGATTGAAACTTGCTGTGGACTAAAGGAAAAAAGCCTGAAAGGTTAAGGAATTTCAAAAGTAGGAATGTCTGCTCAGGTGCTGCCCAGACATCGTAAAGGGGTAAAACTCTGTTTTTATGTGTTCGCCTGTTAGTTCTTTTAGGTGAACGAGGTCCATCCCATAATATGGTAGTGGGCTGTATGTTAATGTATGCCCAGCCGGCAGCAGGCACTTCCTGTAGCATTTTAATTAAAGTCCCACCAGTTCCCATTATTGACTCCTTCGCAGCACCTGCTGCCACAGCAGATCAGAAAAGAAACATCCCAGAGGAAACGCTCTAATTTCATGTGAGCAGAGCTGTGGCAGCAATATCCCAACCAGCCCCCTCCCCCTACCCCCCCACAGGACTGCAAAGCACGCCCTCAGCCAAGGATGCTTAACTCTTAGAGGCCTGAACACACAAGAATATGAGCTGGAACAACTGGTTGTGTGCCAAAGAACAATCCCTCCAGTTTTTTTCTTTTCATTTCTCTCTTATTTTAGAGCGTGCAGCTGATGTAAGAGGGAGGGGGTGGGCTTGTGTTTAAGTCTGAGCTTTTCTTTATTTTTCCTTCTTTATTGTCTCCCTTAACCTAAAATGGATCTTTGCGTGGTTGGTGTTGGAACAGAAACAGTTTCATGAAGCTTCACATCAGAGTGTGAACTCATCCTTTTCTGCCATCGCACAGATCAGCTTTTCTGCAGCATCCATCCATAGCCCAACTCCCCAAACCTCCACACATTTGATATTTCAAAAGAACTTGTGAGAAGATGTCAATTCTGTCATTCATTTACTAATATTCATTTTTGAAGATTTTAAAAAGATATTAGAAATTGTGTGTCATCACTGAGGTGCTTCTTCTAAAGGATTTCTGAACCATTTAATCGACTGAATAGAGCCTCAGTTTAGTTTATATCATCTGGGGCTTACAATTAAAAACAATTCTGGTATGTTTATTGTTTGGAATAATAAAGAACAGAACTGCAGGTCATCATCCAACATGCAAAACTAAGAAACATCAATTTCCCAAATAATGTACTGTAGATAGATTTGAGTTTTTGTGCAGATTTTTTAGCTTGAAAGGTAGTAAAAGAAATCCCACTCCTGTAAAGAAAACCTGTAGTGAGTACTGTGCTGTTGTAGTGTTGACTCATAGCCTCTGCTTTCTTCTCAGTGGTCCTCTGATACTTTTCTGCAGACAGTAATTTTCATTTCAGACAAATGTCAGCAGGATGTACTGAGGCGATAACCTTCCAACGAAACACAAGGCGACACGAATCTGAGAAATCTGCTGATATGACAGGTTGCTGCGGCTCAACAATTAAAACTTCCTCTGATAGCAAACCTTTTTCAGACTTTTTGAACTCTGGGTTCCTCTGTGGCAGATTATTCTGTTCAGCTTTGTTGTGCTAATTAATTACCAATTCAAAAACCAAGTTAATTAAATGCATCAACACTATGGGCTCGATTTGTTAAGGTCTTCATGGGAAAGCTATATACTCAAGAGTACACGATGAACAAGAGTCTGAAGAGGCTAGTCATTCATCCTTTGGTTATCCTCTACTTGTCTTTGGTTTGAGTTGTGGGAGCAGCTGTCTCCAACAAGAAGACCAGAGCCTCTTGTCCTCATTTCTTTTATGATGCCAAAAGCACCATATCATCTGCAAACAGCAAAGACTTTATTTATTTCCTGAGTCGAGACTTCCAAGTGAAAAATTTAGCTTCAGGGGTATTTCTGTTTCCATTTTTACAGATGTAAAAGGCATGGGATGGATGGTTTGGACAGTGATAATTGTAAACTGCATCAAACGCAGGTTTTAGTCATGCCAGTGCATTCGTGATAGAATTATTCATTCTCTAATTCCTATATTGTGCTGCTTATTTCTTATGATTCATTTCGAGTGTAGCTGAATGTGTGAAACACCATAGCCTCGTCTCTTTCCAGTGTTTCTTTGTTTTTGCTTTTTAGATCTTTCATCCTTCTTTCCCCGTCTGTTCTCTAGCTTCATCACCTTCATCACCGTCCTCTTTGTCTTTCACTTTGCTCATTTCTCAACAAAGTAGACAAAGGAACAGGTGCAGCTTTAAAACAGCCAAACAAAAATGTACCATGTGTTTGAACAGGAGACAAACCAGCAGGATGACGTCTACATTTCAGAGGCTCAGTGCCCATGGAGGAGCATGCCGGATCCAGAGCCCTGTCTCCGATTCAAATGTGGTACATCAGGGACGGCTGCTGCTCTCACTGGGACTTATTTGTCAGGGTACTCTGATTAGAAGTCTTGGTTTTACTACGCTGTACCTTCAGTTATCAGTCTCTCCAGAGGCTTCAGCCTCAACAGAACCGACACCAGCAGAACCTGGGGATCACAGATAGCAGTCAGTGATACAAAGTATTAATAAGATTCTTAATAAAGGGTTTAAACTGCTAGTGCATGCAAATAGATTGTACAAGTTGCTTGCCTAGGACTTGTGGGTGATCAAGCAAATGCAACAAGCAGTATTTAAATGAGGATTTAATGTGTGCCATGGTTTACTCACAATGAATAAATGCAATACAATAGGTGCAAATAGGAATAAAGACATGGACTGGGGGGTTCTGAAGCAAATTAAACAGATTGCAGCCCTTGAAAATAGTTTGTAATTATGCACAAGATGCATGTTTTTTTATTGCAAAACAGCTAGACAGCCTGTATCTGTGTTGATGATGGCCAATAATGCCCTCATAGGAGGGATCGAAGATGGGGTATAGGCAAGGATCAAGGCTCTCAATGGCAGCTGCCCTAAAGCTTGGAGACCGAGAAAAGTGCTGGAGAAATGCTCAGGTGAAAAACCTTGAAATTGTAAAACAAAATCATAAATGATTTCAGTTTTGATTGCTAGAACAAGTTTTGCACACTTCCAAAAATGTTTTTGTCCTAAAAATATATTTTTCAGTGTCTGAATACAGGCCTACCCTGCGACAGACTGGCGACCTGTCCAGGGCATCCCCTGCCTTCGTCCAAGGGGCCGGGATAGGCTCCGGCAGCCCCGTGACCCCGAAAGGGAATAAACAGTATAGAAAATGAATGAATGAATGAATGAATACAGGCCTTACAGACGCACGAGTGTTTTTTCTAGAAACAAACTCAGATTTACAGACATACACTCAAACTACAAACTTAGACTTTTGACATAAATGATTCCATCTAAACTGATTATCTAATCTCTCCTGTCATCAGCTATTCAATGTATCGGCTCTCAATAACAAAACAGATTGCAAGTCGTCACACATTTATTCAAAGTGATCTTTTATTTCTTTTTAATGACGATTCATAATCGTATTTCGGGCAGATGACTCGTAGCAGGGTTTACAGCTACCCTAGGGCGGTTCAGTCAATTAATGCACCTGCTCAGCGTCCTATTTAAGCCCAGGTGCGCAGGCGCTCATTCTCTTTCTTACCTTCAGCGCTCATTCTTCGCCGGTCCCCGTGCTCGCGGATCCGGCGAGCTCCTTTTCTTCGACGTCTTGCTGTATTCCCCCCATCCTTTGGATGGTTATTCCCCATTTCTGATGTGGGCTTCCGTTTTCGCCGTGTCTGCTCTTTTTTGCGGCTCTTGCCGGGCAGCTAGCGGCGATCTCCAGGCGGCTACCGGCGCCCAGCGCGTTCGTTTCGCCGCGGTCGCGTGCATATGCAGGGGGTGCGCTTTCCGCGGTGTTCGGGTTGTCCGTGGGCCCGGATCTGGAGCTGTCCGGGTCTATCGTCTGCCGTGGTCGGCCGGTCTTCTCAGGTGAGCGGCGAGCGGTCTTTCCTGGTTCGTTTTTCTGGGCTGAGTCTTGTTTTGTTTACTTCCGTGTATGGTGACGTCGCGCCCCTAAGGACCCTGGGAATTGTAGTTTTTGTGACTCGTGGTCTGTTCCATGATCACTCTGACTCATTTTCTGCTGTTATTCTGCGTCGTCCGGTTATTGTTTCAGGAGTTGTGGGGTCTTTTCTGTAGTTGTGACGGCTGGCGGTCCTTGTCTGGCCTGGTTTCTCGTGCTGGCTGAATTATTTGTGGCTTTTTGCATTTTCTTTGTTGCTGTTTTGTTTTTTAGGTGCTGAAGGTGGCTCTTGACTATCTTTAATTCGATGCTGGCTTTATTGTTATGGCGGCTCTTCTGTTTATTTTCTTCGTTGTTGTAGCTGTTGTTAGTCTTACTGTGAATTTGTCTCTTGGACCCGTCTCTCCTCTGTGGACAAATTCCTTATGCTTGGTCTCTTTTATGCGGTGTCTTTGGCTCATTTTAATCACTCGTTCGTTGCCCCGCACGTTCTGCATTTGGTTCTGCTTCGCCTGTTTTTCCCTGCTCCGTGTACCCCAGTAGGTCCTGCCCTGGCTCGGGGACTTGCGTCGGCCGCATTAGCGTGTCAGTCTCGTCGCTGCCTTTTTTCTCGGCTGGACAGTTATGGTTATTCATTTCTCTGGTTTGGTCTGGAGGTTTGTGGGGGCTGTGTGATAGATTTTTTTTTCCGGGGCATCGTTTTCAAAGCCCCCACTAAGGGTGGCCCTTCGAAGGTTCAGGTTCTCGTGACGTGCTCTGGACCCCTTGGCGCCTCACAGTTCATCTTTTTGGGCATCTGTGGCCTGGTTCCTCATGTGCCTTCAGGATTAGTATATATATTTTCTTCAGCTGCCCAGGCTGTCTCCGCGATTTTCCTCCGAGCGCGACATAACGCTGAGGATGTCTTATCGCTGATGTTCTCCCTGTTCTGCCTCTATGCCTCTCGGCGTCTCTTGGCATTCAGTTGGTGCTCGACGCGTTTGTCGGTTTGCCTTTCAGCTGCCGTGGCAGTCCTCATACTTTCAACTTTCTTAGCAGAAGCTCTGTACTGGATATTTGTAGGCAATGGGTCTCCTTCACTTTGCGAGTTATTGATGGTTTCTCAGTGGCCGAATTTCCTCCGTATCCCTGGTCTTTGGATCTTTGTGGGGGGGGGGGATTTATTTTCTAATCTGTGTTCCACGTTGTCTATACTGTATGGTCCTCCACCCTTCCGGATTTATTTTTCTTCTATGGATTGGATGGTTCATTGCTGCTTGTCTCTCCCCATTATGTCATCTTTGGCTTTTGTGCAGCGTGTTTATTCATTTTGGTTTGCATATGATTTGTCAATGATTGGGCCACCTGACATTTGCTGTGGCTTTGGTCCTATGGTCATCTGTTCATCTTGTGTTCTTGTTCTGGGTAGTTCCATCCTGGGCCCCGTGTTCCTGTTCTGGATTTCGTGTTTTGCGTTTGTTCCTTCCCTCTCTATGCTTGGAGTAGTTATGTTATGATGACTGTCGTGTCTTCAGGCTCCCTCCACTTGTTCCTCTGAGGCTGTGCCTTCTGGTTTGGGGGAAAAGATTTGAGAGTGGTTTGTGTTTGTCCGGCCGCCTGAATCTACAGCTCTGATGATTTATAAGATGTCGTCCAGTTATTTCATCCTTGGAGATTAAATTAGGGCTGTTTCAATAGTGAATGACAGTATTGTGTCATCAGTTGACTTGGTTAATGTTTAAATAACACCTTGAGCAATTTCTACCCTGACCGTAGGAGATATATCACTTGCGCTGTCAAGCTTAGTTCAAGAGTTAAATCTTGTGTCCACAAGTCAGTCTTCTATCTTCCTTGTTTAAGCAGATGACAGTCTGCTAGATGCTTCCCCATTTAGTGGCTTATACTCCGCCTCTAAATGCTTAAGGTTCAGTCTAGAAAAAAAAAATACTATCAAAACCTATGATCCCTCATGGCTCTCAAGTTCTCTTTTTCAGTATCCAGACGCCCTTGGCTAATTACAATTTCAGTAGTCTGTACTTTGTTGTCCACCAATTTGGGAACCACTATTATCAGATGCAAAGCATCGAATCCAGCTGGGCTGCAATCCTTTGCTACGTGGGATGTTGACCTTCCTCATCTACAAATCTCTTTGGCTACTCTTCCCATCACCTACTCCTCGATGGCCTCCTGAAGGTGCGTCCCTCTGAAACTTTCAAAGGTTACTTTTCTTATCTTGGAATGTATAAAAAATTGGTGTTAGGATTTTGTGCAGGTTATATATTTCACTATCATTTCACTGTTGGAAATTGTAATCATGATGGTTTCTAGGGTGCGATAAATCCGCAATGGTTCTTTACTTTAATTGTCTACTAAATTTCACTTCTCAGATTTGTTCTTTAAAAGCACTGTTATTTCATTTATCTCAAGCATTTCGAAACTGATCAGTTTCTGGGATTTTTATATATTCTTGTCAAGACTAATACTGCTTTGTTTTGTCTATGCACCTCATCCTGAGCCTGAGTACCCCTACGCCCCGATCGGCTTCTCAGTTTCCAGGAAGTGATGTCACCCCTGCATTCCTTGATCTGATGCTGCAACGATGACTGCTCGACGCACCTATTGCTGCACTGAAAGTGATGGGGCGGTGGACTTCCTCTGCATTCCACTGACACTTCTGACGGAATTAATCAATCAATGTCAACAGCAGAATGAATGTAAATTCTTCGATTATAGATGTTAAAAGAAAAATTATAGCCAGGTGGAAGCCTCAAAATTAGGATGTTCTAAGTTGTATCATAGTATGCGCTGGAGCTCGAATTTGGTTCTTAAGCCAATTTTGTAGTATGCCAATGACGCATAGTAATTATGGGCGTTGAACTCGTTCTTAATATTTGGTTGGGATCTCAATTAAATGATGTTCCTTGAGCGCTTATAATGGTATGCCGAATGGAGAAAATTATGGCTACTATGCTCGTTCGTTGTACTGTCGTTGGGAGCTTCAAAATAATGGATGTACTTAAGCTCGTGTATTTATAGTTGCCACAATGGCAGAAGTTTGGCCATCAAGCTTGTTATTGGTTTAATAGAAGTTCAAATAATGGCTGTCGGCATGTCTAATACGCCATCAAAGCTTTGGATTGGATGTTAAGTTATTGTATCATACGGGTTGTTAGGCGGTACAAATTATAGTTTCGCCAAGCGTTTTTGGGGAAGTGAGTTACGTTCTAAGATCAGGTATGAGTAATTTTATGTTGGCTCCTCTTTTATTTCTTTCCCTCTCTTTCAGATAGTATGTTCCTCTAGTGGTTTCCACGAACGGGAGCGACCCTACGGTCAATGGTGCCGGGTCACACATAGCAGATCCACTAGATAGCATGTTCCCTTCGAGGCGCTGTACTCGAACGGGGGCGGCCCAAACGGTCAATGGTGCCGGGTCACACATAGCAGATCCACTAGATAGCATGTTCCCTTCGTGGCGCTGTACTCGAACGGGAGCGGCCCAACGGTCAATGGTGCCGGGTCACACATAGCAAATCCACTAGATAGCATGTTCCCTTCGTGGCGCTGTACTCGAACGGGGGCGGCCCAAACGGTCAATGGTGCCGGGTCAC
Organism: Oryzias curvinotus; assembly: GCA_023969325.1. Lineage (NCBI taxonomy): Eukaryota > Metazoa > Chordata > Actinopteri > Beloniformes > Adrianichthyidae > Oryzias > Oryzias curvinotus. The sequence goes on from CM043710.1 coordinate 23,955,110, forward strand.
ACATAGCAGATCCACTAGATAGCATGTTCCCTTCGTGGCGCTGTACTCGAACGGGGGCGGCCCAAACGGTCAATGGTGCCGGGTCACACATAGCAGATCCACTAGATAGCATGTTCCCTTCGTGGCGCTGTACTCGAACGGGGGCGGCCCAAACGGTCAATGGTGCCGGGTCACACATAGCAGTCATACTGGGAAATGAAATGGAAATGGAATGCTGCCGAAAACACACCCCATTTTATTACACACTGATTATACATACACATTTTTTCTTCTTCTGGATAATTAAGTGTTGGGGGTTTTTGTTACCCGAAAGTTTTATGGAAATCTCTCATGGAATTGAACGGAGCCTTATGCCAAACCAAAAGATGTGAATGCCAACTAAAGTATGTGGAAAATGTCAAATAAATATTTCTTACTGCAAGAGTTGTCTGACTGAAATGACGATTCATAATCGTATTTCGGGCAGATGACTCGTAGCAGGGTTTACAGCTACCCTAGGGCGGTTCAGTCAATTAATGCACCTGCTCAGCGTCCTATTTAAGCCCAGGTGCGCAGGCGCTCATTCTCTTTCTTACCTTCAGCGCTCATTCTTCGCCCCACCCTCCTCCCCGGCTTCCACCTGTGGGCTCCGTAAGGGGGGGTTTTTGTTACCCGAAAGTTTTATGGAAATCTCTCATGGAATTGAACGGAGCCTTATGCCAAACCAAAAGATGTGAATGCCAACTAAAGTATGTGGAAAATGTCAAATAAATATTTCTTACTGCAAGAGTTGTCTGACTGAAATTTTTACTCCTAAAATATGGTGTAACTTTCTACTGTCAGCCTATTATGCCATAATGAGAAATACAGTCATGACTTTAGAGTACTGAACCGTAAAAAGGGGATCTGTCAACACACTTTCCGCTCTGGAGGCAGAGCCTTGGGGTTAAGGAATGGACAAATCCCTTGATGTTGGTGTGCTGTCTTGAGTTACTCCTCTGTGATTTTATGGACTAGTTGGGGACATTGCCTCTTGAATGTCAGACTAGAGTGGTGCTCCCTCTTTTAGAGGTGAGGGTCTGGAGGTAGTGCTCTAACTGCAAGGGGATCATACTACTAGGGGTTTGTCTGATAGTCGAGATGCAGTCGGGAGGAACAGTGCTGTTTTCATCCTGGTCATAGAACAGCAGATCAGCTCTACACCTTACATTATATTGGCTTTAGATTTGCCAATTCACATGTGCTTTGTGGGTTTGGAAAAAAAAAAAGTTCAACCTTGCCCTTGTGGTGTTCTGTTGGAGACACTGGAAATATGGGTTCCAGGGCCCCTCTTTAAGGACTGTCTCTTTAAAACCAGAACAGAAGTTTGGTTTGCATTGCTAGCAGTAAGTCATATTTGTGCAGGTTCGAAAGGGGCAAAGATACAGTGTGTCTCGGGTTCTATTTAGAGTATTTCTGGATAGAATGTCTCGGTACTGCCAGGGGTTTATGGGAGTCTGGTTGTGAGGCCTCTGAATTTCCTCTCCTCTTTTTGCAGATTATGTTGTTCTGTTGGTTTCATCAAACCAAGACCTTCAGTGTGCACTGGTGCAGTTAACAGTTGATTGGGAAGTGGCTTAAATGAAAATTAGCATTTGCAAGTCAGAGGCTATGGTTAATGACTGGAAAAGGGTGGTTTGCCCTCTCTGCGCAGGTGGAAGAGTTTACATATCTTTAAGTACATGAGCGAGGGAAGTATGGAGCGTGAGATTGACAGCTGCTGCTTTAATGCTGTTGCTGTAATGATCAGTTGTGCTGAAGAAAAGTCGTCCACTTACTATGTTTTTTACCCTCACCTACAGTCATGAGCTTTAGCTCATGGCAGAAAGGAAAAGATCTCAGATACAAGCAGCTGGAATGAGTTTCCTCAGCAGAAAGACCGAGTGTTCCTTTAGAGATAGGGTGAGGAGCTCAGTCACCCTGCAGGATCTCAGAGTAGAGCTGCTGTTCATTCACATCAAAAGGAGCCAGTTGAGGTGATTCTGGCATCTCTTTCAGACTCTTTTTGGGAATATTTTCTGGGACGCTCAGTGGCCGAGTGTGGTAGAGTGTTACCCTGAGACTGGAAGGTCGTGAGTTCAAATCCAGGCCGATTTGCTGCTTGACATTCAGCATAAAGGGGTTGGAACCACCAAATGGCTCTTGAGTGTGGCTGTGTCTGCAGTGTGACTCGAACACACTAGAGGAACTGTCTCTCAGCTGGCCTGGGAGCACCTTGGGGTTCTTCTGGTGAGAGGGAGAGGTCCAGATATCTCTCATAAGGTCTGGCTCCAGATAAGTGGAAAAAGACAGAATACCCCTTTAATTCTTTTATTTAATATTTTTTGTGATTTTGTTTTATGTTTTATGTTTTTACCAGATTTTTTTTGTGTTTCTTCATTGGTGACTTTGTTGTTTTGGCAGTTTTTCTGGCACTGAGGAAAAACTTAATCCATAATTTAAAGCGCAGATGCTCCAGAACTTCTCTCATAAAACGCTTGAGCAGAAGTGTGTGGAAGTTAGCTGGTTGTCCTTTCAGGAATGAGTAGTTTGGCCGTTCTGTTTGTTATCATTAACCCTTGGATCTTCAGGCTGAGGGGCTCAGAGTGGCGCTGAGTTGCCATAACCTCTGTTAGCAACCATCCAGCAGGAGAACCAGACACACAGATTAACCCAGAACTCAGGATTTGTAGCATTGATTTGAGCAGATGGCAGCATGCACAATACATGCACTGATCAGCAGTTTCTCTGCTGCAACGCCTTCACCTCTTTCACCTGACTTATCGCAGACACGCTGAAATCACAGATGAAGGCTCAGCCCTGTGAACCAGGAGGTTCTGGATGATGTTTTGACTCACTTTTTGTTGTTCCTGTCGTTGATTTGATGATGGAGTTAAGCACTGGTTCTCATCAGGTAAGGTCCAGCTGAACACATTTTGATGACAAACACGCACTAAGTGAAAAAGGTGGTGCTTTATGAAGAAACTATTGCAATCAGTCAAAGCAATACAAATGGATGTGCTATGGTTTAGAACCAAATGGCCAGATTGCTGCATTGGCAATGCATGGTAGTTCTCAGCTGGATGGCTCTAATATTCCAATGATATATATTTTTTTAACTGCTAATGTTAGTTTCAGGGTTGAATAGGACTGTAAGCTAGCGGGAGAAAATGTAAACAAATGGATGTCAGGAAGTAAGGACAGGCTTACTCCACGCCAACAGTCTGCCCACACCTCACAGGTGAATTTCTGATGAACTCCTGCCGCTCTGCAGAAATGATGTCCTTCAAACGACACAAGTTATTTTATTTGGGCTAAGAATAGCATAATCATGATTAAAAGACCTCTGAGAACGTTACAGTTTGTATCTGCACTTTTAACCCACTGCTGACTTGAGAGCTCTGCACAAGAAATCGGATGTGCCTGGGCTGTCGATTAATGTGCAAATGGCCAAATAAAAACCTTGAATCTTTTATTTTCTAAAACAAAATAATCTCACTGTAGATATGAAAGATAGCTACTTTGACGAAACTATTTCATTTATTTGACACCATAAAGGTCATTAACAAACAAGCTTGTGCAAATATTTTAAAACTCACCTACTGTAAAAAAAAACAAACAGTCACACCATGTTAACTTTAGAGGATTTCTTGGACAAATATCCCACAGGTGCTGCACTTTCTGAGTGTTTGTTGTAGTGAGACGCAGATTGTCCTGCAAGAGCTGTAGTTTACACGAAATCCCAAAAGTAGGTCAATCAGCGCAGATCTGCGCTTTACTACGAAGCGCTTTCAGCTGGACATAAACGAGTGAACTGTTATTGGTGGTCTTTAGGAGAAAGGATAAACGATGCTGTCTGAGAGGATGAAGGAAAAAAATAAATAAACCTGTCTACAGAGTTAGGTGTCATCCGCTCATTAGAAAGGCAGTGGTTTGAACCATGGACTCTGCAGTCTTTGAGCTGAAGTGTTTTTGTACAAGAACCTTTCATTTCACAAATGTTTTTTTGTGGAAACACATTCTCTAGTGTTCCTGCGAGAAAGCAACAAACCTGGAGCATCATCACATCATCCAAACAGTAGATCGGATCAGCAAAGGAACACAGAGCGCAGTATTTCACTTCAAGTCACAAAGTCAGGAATGCATGAATAAATCATCAAGGAACATAACGGAGTTTAGATTTGCATACCATGTTAGACACACGGAGCACAAACACGCTGCACAGTTTTCTGTCTTTAAATAAAAGCAGCAGATGGCAGTGAGAGGGGCTCTGCAACAGAAATAACACACCAACTGCGCTCTGGTCTAACTCCTGTGTTATTTGTGTGCATGTGTCGATGCTTTACTGTGAATGTGTCACACTCTGCAAATAACTGCCTGCTCAGTTTCCTTTCTTTTGAAGTGATTACCCAGTTTCCTCCTTGTTTTCAGAGGAAGAAAAGATCCTGTTGTTGGCACAGAAAGATAATCAAGTCTAGTTTCAGGGGAGGCAGGCCTTTTTACTTTTTCTGATAAGAAGTTGGGTTTTCATCTTTGAAGGCAGTTGGGTGGCACTGCTCTGTGTTGATCTGTCAATATTATGTGGCGTCAAACCCACTGATCTGTGGATTAAAACACACCTGTCAGAGGTACTTGCAATTTTGCTTCCACTAGGTGATTATATTTCATGTTCTCTTGCTCGTCTCCCTTGTCTTGTCTTTGACTTTCTGTGGGCGTCTTTGAACTGAAGTTGGGTTAGACCTCCTCCATGTCCTCTCCTTGGGCTGAGACGAGCTTCAGCTGAGTTAAAATGAGTCTGTTTTAAAGGTTCCTGGTAATCACTGATGGTCTCAGGCAACACAAAACCCCAGCCCCAGCTTCTGAAAATGGCTACATAGGGGGAAAACAAGCCCCCTGATTTTAAGTATTAGGGACCAACACACTGACTTCCTGTTTGAAGCTCCAGGGCTTTAGCTCCAGTGTTTACATTCTTTCGACTGCTGTAACTCTTGAATCGTTTACGCAATTAACTAACAATGTAACAAACGATGTAAGTCAGCTGATACTATCGCAGAGAAAAGTGACAATCAGTGCATAGCCAATATGAAAAGCCACTAGTTTCCACATCAGCTGATTCACTTTGATTGTGTAAACAGTTACGGTATTTCACAGAGCGTGTGTTAATTAGGTGTCACTGGCTTCATCTCTGGAGTTAAAGGGGTTAATAGACTGCTCCTGGTTTCAGTTCACTCCACTTTCAAGGAAGATTTAGACTGAAGGCCAAATATTTGCCATCATCATGATCAGCATTACTGAGACATGACTGTGCACAAATAAACCTCATTTTGGTTACTTTATCTCACTGCAGTGTGTAAACTGGAATAGCCAAGTTTGGGGAATGTAAGGCCATAATGAGGGCAGATCTAAATCCATTCTTTCCATTTTTTCACATAATCTGACATTAGATTATGAAATATTTTAAAAAATATCAGTGTTTCGGCTTTTATTTCTTTTTGCAAGCTCTGTCTATATTTTTGGTATAACTGTAATAAATGCTATGTTTTAAGGCTGTAACTTTGTTCAGCTCAGAGCTGCTGAATGGACTGTTATTAATTTTTCTCTCTGTAGTTGCCTGAAAGCACCATTATTGACCTTTCTGTGTCTGAGTTTATGCTAATTGTGTTTACATTTGCCGCAGCAGCTTTCTGACAAACCAGCTGGGTTTCATGTTTGGCCAGGATATGAACTTCCCGGCTGACTGTTACGTCAAAACTCTCGGATCCGGTCTGACATTCCTGCTTTTCTGCTGCTGGGAAGACTCAGAATTATATTTACATGTCAAATCTAAGCTTTGTCCTAATTGCCTCCTTCATAGTTGCGGAGCTAAACGTGCGAGGTTAAGCAAATAATTTACTCTCCTGGTTATTCATCCTGCGCTTATTGATTCCAGCTCAGATTTAACTTTCAGATCGGCTCTGACTCCATTAGAAAGTAATAACTGGCTGGGTCAATAAGCAGCAGTGGTACCAGTGAGTGATGTGGAGGCTGAATGGAGGTTTATTGGAATGCACCATTAAGTGCCGGCAGGACGGTGAGCTTGAAGCTGGGGGGGTTAGGGAGGGGTTGGACATCCATCATCCTGTCCGGTGTTCAGTCATTGGTGATGAGAGGAGAATGGGGGACAAAGCACTTCTGCAGTAAATTCATCATCTGCTCATTTTTATCAGTCCTTCATTGGAGAGCTGGCGTTTGTGCACGTGTGTGTGTCTGTGTGTGTGTACAAAAATATGAGTTTACTGTTGGTCTGAAGCAATCAGAAATGAGATGTTATGCTCTGCAGAGGTAGGCGATGAAGGAGCAGAGAAATGAACCCAAACAAACAACGATGGGGAACAGACGTGAGCCTGAAGATATTCAAATGATGCCAAAATGAGCTGAAGTTCTGCTCCCCTCCTTCAAGCTGAACTTTATGCAAATGGGTCAAATCTTTTCAGAGAAAACCAGTTTTTCTAGGCTGAAGTGTAGAAAAAATACACTTGAGTTCAAGAAAATTGTTTTAAAATGGAGGGAATGATTTATTCACTAACTGCAGGCCATGAAATTTTTACATTTTCTATAAACAATCTGAAACAATATACTGTCTCAAAAGCTTTTTCAAACTGTGCCACTCTGGTGGAGGCCAACCGCAGTAACTTTTCCTATCATTATTTTTGCTTTATCCTTACAAAAACAAATAAACATATATAAGCTGGACTAATTATGTTTGTCGTCCGTGTGATTCTGTACAGTAAAAAAGGAAGTCAGGGGTGATTCAGACAAAAGTTTACTTCACTTAATACAATATCATTCAAAAAGTGGCCAGTTGGGAGGGATAACGTAAAGTATGACAATTGTAGAGTTCACACATGAGTCCAACCACCTGTCAGTGAAAAAGACATGCCACTAAAAAATCCCAAACTTCAGCTCTGAAATAAAAATCAACAATGAAAACAGCTCTTTTAAAAAATGTTTATCAAAGCCCCCAAAATTAGTATTAAAAAGAAATATAGCAATAGATATTAAAAAGTAAAAATGTTTATTTTCAGTGTAAAATCTGACTTGTAAAGTAGAAATCAATGGGAAATTGCTCCCCTCTTAGATCAGTCTTAAGTGTTTTTTTTTGAGTAATTGCAACATTTAGTGCCTCCGTCACCTTTAGGAGTGGAAGATGGGGACTCTTGAATATTTCTTCAATGAAACAAACAACTGTTTTCAACTGTTTCAATTTTTTATAATAAAACATGAAAGTACCTCCTGCTTTTGGGTTCTGTGTCTCATAACTGTGTATTTTTAAATCAAACATTTACATTCCACAAGAATCAGGGTCATTGTTCCTGGCAGCCTCAGCTCAGTCTGGATCAAACACTGTGAACATCAGGACACAGGCGTGAACATTCCTGCAGCTGCGTGGAGATTGGTCCTCCATCAATTGCTCTACAGCAAGATTTGGTACAGACGGACAGGTGTGTGTGTGCACTAAATCATCAGCTTTCACTTGCGCAGCGGTAAGCCATACTTTCTCCATTCCACAGGGAGGTCACCCCCTCTTTTATGATTACACACAACCTCCCTGTGCTCAACTAATTTACTGTAACAGTCTGAATGCTCTGTAAAAATGTCACTGTTTTCACCATGACCCCCCCCCCCCCCCCCTCCAGCTCTGCCACTGGTTGATTATGGAAAATAACAGTGTTTAATAATGATGGGGAAGGTTTTCTTTCTTTTAATGTGCAGGTAACAAATGGCATTTCTGTCAGAGATGGTAGTTAATAGATGTGCACGGTCACTATGGCAACCAAAGTTTTAGCAGGTATGCAACCTTTACAGTGGAGGTGGAGGTGGAATGAGCTGAGTGAAGTCATGTGATCATTAAAGGTAAAGTCCCATTAGCTGTCACATACCTGGGTGTTTGAAATTTGTTCTCCACATCTGACCCCTTGCCCGGTGAACTGGACACACAGCGGTGCTCAGGAACCATTTGGTGGTTTAAACCACCAATCCAGCCCCCTAATGGGAGACATTGGTATGATTTTGTTATGGATTTGAACTCACAGCCTATCTGTGTCAGGGCGGACATTTTACCTCAAGGCCAGACATCAGTAGTTAAACTGTTACCTGGCAACAAAATGTCCTCCAGACTTACTTGTAGAAAGTCTCAGGGTTCAGAGATAATGTTGATCTTGTTGATGCTCAGAACCTGCAGATTGGTCTGGTTGGGTTTGTGGGGATGGCTTAGAATAAATGTATCTGTGCACAAAATCTTCTGACTTGTTTTGTACTTTTGTGCCAAAATTACTTAGACAGAACTTGGCTGTTTATGCAAGGAGAGGCTTAAGCTATATACGCTTAAACTCAGAAACTCAGAAAAACAGGCAGAACAAACATTAACACAGACAAAGACATCATTAACTGTGGTATAGATGTTCATGTGATTGCCGTGACTACGGCCGCTCTATTATCGTCACAGTCAGGTTCTCACTGAAGCTCTGCAGTTCAATAAATCCATTTATACAATCATGAACTGTTGGAGAATAAATGTGTCTTTGATAATTTAACTTTTTTGCATTATTTCACCAAAGACTAAGCTTCTAAAATGGCAAAAGAGGCAGTGCCTCTTCTGTGTATCTAAACCTCCAAAAGGGGTTCCACCCACATTGAATTTTCCTCATTTTCGTCATTTTAATAGAAGCAATTCTGATTATAAAAATTGTTGTTGTTTTGTTTATAAGTGATCTATAAACACAACATAAAGAAACAAAAGAAACATTTCTAACAATTGTTATAATTCAAATATTTTCAAAAAGTCCCAATTCAGTGTTTTTAATAATAATGTAATGGTTTGATGATTTTTCATGACCCTCTGACCCCAAATACAGTGAGACTTTTTGGAGAGAGAACACATCTTGACAAGAAGAAGCCTGCAGCAGAACCAGACTCTGAAACTGCAACTCTGATCCAGAAAACCACAGCAGGTTTCCTTCGGATGACTTTATCTTTCACAACATGAAAACAAAAAAGGTTTTCATGTTTGATTTATGAAGACGGCACATGTCCACAGTACCTAACAAACACAACACAAACGCTGTCACTGTGTAACACCCAAAAAGGTCATTTATTGTTTTTTAAATTTAACATTTATTTAGCATTTTGTTTTGTTTAGTAATGTACAGTATCATTGGCTTCAGGCTTCCGTTCTGCTGCAGCTGAGGCAAACACTAGGGCTCATTGATTCAACATCTGCATCTCAAAAACACCTATTGTATTTCATTCATTCCAACCATTAACAGTTTATTGATTGTTTCCAGTGTCTGAAGGACACTGCAGCTCTGCAGTTACAGCCTCACAGACTTCACGTCTCGTCAGAGAACCTCTGAAACCTATGTTCATGCTCTCGGCTCAGAAAAGGTGCTGTGTCAGAAGCGTGGGCTTTCCTGAAATCTGCCGAGATTCATTGTTTTTGTCTGATGTTGACCTCCAGGTCTCATGGCTTCATTTAGTGTGATCCTGAGAACAGATCTATACTGCTTGCAGTCCTCAGTATCGCCATCGCTCTCATGTCGTTTGGTTTGCTCCCAGGACGAAGACCCTTTTGCCAGGTAGTTTTTTCTTGTCTAATTTTCTGTGTGGAAGCCCCTGCAGCTCTTTGTGTTAGGGCAGAGAATTTGTCTGACAGCATTTTCATGGATCCTCACCTGCTTGCAGAGATAAAGAGCCCAGCAGAAAATGGACAGGCCTGTTTCAACATTTCAATGCTTCAGGCTTTAATTCATTTATGTTTCTCAGGTGTTCGATTTTCCCAAAGTGACAGATGTGGAGCCTTACATGAGCTCTTACTGAACAAACAGGAATATTTTCAAACTGACAGACAGATATTATGATGTGCTGATTTGACTGTAAATAAAATATACCTTTTTTTTTGGGCTGATGTAGCTTTTACGGTTTCACACCAGATTGACCGGATGTGACCGGACACAGAGATGCACACAGATTGTTTTGTCTTTCCACCACTGCAACCTCAAAAGATAAGAACACATGTTACAAACATAGGACTAGTGTTCCTTTGTTCATTGCAGGGGTTACGTTCTAAAAATCACCCGCATTAAAAGAAATCCACAAAGATGTTTTAAGGTTGTAAAACTCCTCACTACATACTTTATACACTAGCAGACATGAACTTTTTCACACTTTTCTTTCATGTTTAAACTCTCAAAGTTCAAAGCTACATATATAAATAAATAAGTCCCAGTTTTATAGAATGAAAACAGACATCAGATCATAATGGAAGATTTGTAAAAAATGTGGCAAAGGGAACGCATTCTGTACAGACGAGATGGATTGACAGGGTCAACGGCCAATCAGGATGTGGAACACAGTGCACTGTAACATTCCCCCCAAAAAAATCTGCGAAACAGCCAGGCCGCTAAAAGTCAACGGCGATACGTTGAGGCACCACTGTATGTAACAACATGAATTTGGTTTTGCCATCGGTTTTACTAGACCTGTTCAATCCCTTTTGAGGTCATGGACATGTTGGAGCCTATCCTATGCTGTTGGGTGAAGGTGGCAGATCAACCCTGAGTGGTTTATCAGTTACATTCACACTTAGAGACAATTTGGAGTCAACAGTTGACCTACGATGCATATTTGGAACATAAGAGGAATCCAGAGTGCCTGGAGAAACCAAAAAATGCATGGGGAGAACATGCAAACTCCACCCAGAGGACCCAGCTGGGATTCAGACCCTTGCTGTGAGGCGTGTTAACCAACACATACCCCCTCAAACTCAGCTGATCTGGAAGTGGAACGGAGAATACTTTCTGCCACTAAGGCCTATGGTGCACTACAAAAGAGACTGTGGAGTTGCCATGACATCAGTACTAGTACCAAAGTGAAGGTATAAGCAGCTGCAGTCATCCCCTGTTTGCTATACTCCATCGAGTGTACCACTCTCTACCGCAGACATATCAAGGATCTAACACGACTTCAGCTTCGCCACCTTTGCTTCATTCTTAACATCAAGTGGCAAGATCGTATTCCAGATGTTGAAGTTTTGAGACGTGCCAACACAGTTAGTGTTGATGCCCTAATAACATTGTCACAACTTCGATGGGCAGGGCACGTATGTCGGATGCCCAACAATAGATTACCCAAAGCAGTATTCTACTCAGAACTTTCTCAAAGAAAAAGGAGCCGCGGTGGACAGAAACTACGCTATAAAGATGTGCTAAAGCCACACATGAAGAGAGCAGGCATCCCACACTACAACTGGGAAGAAGAAGCCCTACAAAAATCCAAATGGCGTGAAACTTTAAAGAAAGCCATGACAACCATTGAAGACCAACGCCAACGTAATGACCAACAGGCACATCAGCGGCGTCATCACTCCGTAGCAACTTCAACCGATTTCAAATGCTTGACATGTGATCGCTTCTGCAGATCCCATGCTGGACTAGCAGCCCACATGAGAGCCTGTCATTTTTAATCCTCAAACTCAAGACAGTCAACTTCGACACACGAAGGACAGCCATATATATATATATATATAGCGCCAGCTTGTACCCATTATAATAAAATAATTACATAACTATTCACCCATTAGAAGAAGAACAAAGAGTCCCACAGATTGGACTGAAAAGATCACTGTGGACACGTGTCACACATGAACTGCAGGTTCTGACGGCTTGATATTGTTTCAAGACACAGATTGTTCTGGGAGATTAGTGGATATTGCAGACCCAGCAGGTAATATAATTTACAATATGGAGGTTGAAGAAGGTGAGAAAAGGTGTTGGTATAGACAACACAACTTTAGCTGTGGCTATCATATCACACCTCACAAAAAAAAACTCATTTCGCTTTATTGCCAGTCTGTTGAATTTAAAGTGACAGCCTCAGAGTAAACCTACAGCTGAATATTGAGAACAAGGTCTCAAAACAGCTGTTTTTTTTGCTTTTCAACAAAGAATATTCTAGCTTAACTGTTGCCCAACATAGCTGGATAACACACGCTCTGAGCCTCTCTTATCTAGACACAGTAGGATGTGAATCTGCTGCCGACCTGCATCAGAATGAAACGTTTAGAATTCTAAGCTCTTTTTAGGATTGACAGTCGTTAGAGATGCATGCTGGCGATGTTCAGGCTTTCATTTTCATCCTCTGCTGCTCAGAGCACCACACCTGTGCTTTGCATCAATCGGTGGAGGAAAAGCTATTTCATGCCATGCAGTATTATTTAAGGATGTCTTTGTTTCGCACGATTCCGTCCGTCACACCAGAGTCTGACCAAAAAATCGCTTTCTGGAAATGATCCCCTGTGTTTAATCTTCTGCAGAACTAAAAGTTTTATATTACAAACAAGAAAAAACGGTTTCCACCCCTTGAACATTTTTCAGTCTTTGATTTTGTCTTAGAAAGTCCTGAGCTGCACAGACTCTCATCATCCAGCTACAAGATTGTGAACTGTCAGTTGCACATGGTGCTCCTCTGTGATGAAGGCTGAATTCAGAGCTTCAGTCCGAATGATAAACATGCTGAAAAGCTTTTTGTAGAAGCAGATGAAAATGTGTTCATCATTTACTGGTTTCTATCCCAGACGGTCCTCTGCTGGGAGATAAAAGCCCTGTGAAGCAGCAGCTTGTTTGCAGCCACAGTGCAGCAGCTCCTGAGCAGCCTGTGGCAGGAGGGGACCCTGATCCAGCGCTGTGGGATGGAGAGGGGACGGGAGGAAAACCCAGGAGAGGAATAATCAATTTTCCCACTTCCCGGCCCTCAAATCACCGCAGAGGAATTGTAACCTGCAAATTCTCATGGCCTGCCTGTTTTTAAGCTCGCTGAGGCTCAAATACAATCTAAAATGGCTAACAGCGCTTGGATGCTGTCAGGCTCTTTAGACAGCAGGAGCGTGGTATCATTTTATCTGTGCTGGTGTCTTAATTTGATCAAAAGTTTGTCGGAATTCTATTATTTCTTCATTTCCTTCTCTGTAATCATATTTGTCAATCAGAGTGATTCAGAGGAGGGGAAGTGTGAGGCACACTTAAGGAAATGAAAAGCAGGTGGAGTTGAGATGCAGACAGATGAGACCTCTGTGTCAGAGATTTTCCGAAGCTGCTCAGATCTGTGGAGAAAGGGAGTTCTTCAGATCTCTCTGTTTCCCTTGCTTTAGAGGAGTAAAGGACTCCAGCTGGGTTTCACAGATTTACAGATTCGAGTCTGATGCGTGCAGTTCATTTTGGTCCTGTCTCTTTCTGACTTCCCAAAATCCTTCTGTGTAATTTGTTGGTCACTTTTAAAAGGCAATTTAAAATCCTCTTTGAGATCTTTGGACTATCCAGATTTAAGTGGTTTATAGCAATATTAAAGTCCCACTCTGATCATCTTTTGATCTATTGCAAAAATAGTGGTCTTTGAACTATGATAATGCCGTTTTTAGCCAAAATTCTTGTTGTTTTTGCTCCCTCTTCCCCACGCTGTTGCTGAGAGCTCTCTGCTTGAGCAGAGCAGGGAGCTTGTGACCCGCCCAGTGTATTTTCGGCATCACAATTAAACCTGTTTCCAAACAACTTTTTTTTGTCTGCTCCTGACTCACAATAATTTTAATGAAAAAATATTCGGACCTGCAATATTAAAAATCAAAGTTTTTTTAACTGAGTAATTATTTGCTCTTGACACAAAAAGATACGTTTTACAAAAAGAATAAAAAAAATAGATTAGAAAAAGAAAAAAGAAATAAATATTTGTAAAAAATCAATTGGTTTATATCCAATTTAAAGTGATGTTTCTCCAATATTAATGTTGCATTAATGCAGTAATGTACCACAAAAGTAGGAATCTTTCCTGTGAGCATAACTTTCTCAGTGATCTGAATTTCCGTCAGAGGATGAAGGTCAGCTGGGATTTATGGTCAGAACTGAGGATGATGATGATGATGATGATGATGATGACCATATCCTATTTTGACACAAACTGAGATGAAAGCTTTCCAGGAGCAGAGGCTCACATGTCAGCTCTCTCCTGCCAGAGTTCACGCAGACAGAAAGCGGCTCCACATGAGTAATGCTGAAAATCTGGGGGCACAGTGGAGTGTGTGAAGAGCCGTTGTGTAACCCACTTGTGTGGTTTGAGCATTAGTGACGCGCAAAGCACAAACCTGAAACAGCCTGACGTCACCGAAGGAACCTATTTGTTTAAATGAGTTTCATGAAACAATTCTATCATACAGAGTTTATCACTGATGGTCACGCTCTTCTGACTGCACTGAGAGGGAAGCAAATGCATTCATCAGCGACCACCGTCTCCACAGACCTGTGGTCTATGCCAGTTGTAGCTTTTAAAGAGAATTGTGGATTAAATCTGCAGATTGCTGATGGATTTCAGGTTTAGTGATCTGTTCTCTACTGCTGAAACGAAGATGGTTGTTGAAAATGAACCTGACAGATCTCAGTATACAAATTGTTTTAAAACACATATTTTGACTGAGAGGAAAAAAAAAACTAAAAAATAAATTCCTTAAATGTAAAACTGCTTTCAATTAACCTATGAAGCATGTTTTGGGACGGTAGGAGGAAGCCGGAGTCCCCGGAGAAAACCCACGCATACACGGGGAATACATGCAAACTCATTGGTTAATTGGCAACTCTAAATTGTCCATAAGTGTGAGTGTGAGAGTGAATGGGTGTGTGATTGAAGACATTCTAGCCTGCGACAGACTGGCGACCTGTCCAGGGCATCCCCTGCCTTCGCCCAAGTGGCCGGGATAGGCTCCGGCAGCCCCGTGACCGCGAAAGGGAATAAACGGTATAGAAAATGGATGAATGAATGAATGAAAACTGCTTCCTCTCTGCGTCAGTAATGTGGCCACGGAGCAATGGATGGGAGTGCTAATAAATTCATCAAATTGAAAGAAGACCGCCATATAAAGAGCACCAGAGTTGTCTTGTTAGGTCTAAGCTGGGGTTCAGGTGAGCTTTCACACCTGTCAAACCAAGAGGACTATCTCCTGCATTTATATTCTTTGTTGTTTTTTGTCAACAAATCTCAAAGACCCTCTCCGGTAAAAACTGTGTTTTTGGTGTTTTTAACATGTTCATTTTTCTCATAATGATTTTAATTGCATTTTTGAGTCTTTATTTAAACCATTGGAAATCAGGAGCAAATTAAAATTGCTGTTTGAAAAAGAAGATAAGTGACATAGAAAATACACTGGGGGGCCACATGCTCTCTGCTCAACTGCATTCTGATGCATCCAGCTCAAATATTGCTCTCCATATTTGTTGTATTGCTAAGTTTATGCCGGGGTTGTGAGGGGCTGTAAGCTAGTGGGAGAGCGTGTAAACAAATGTGTGATGGAAAATGAGGGCGGGTGTGCTCGCTGCCAACAGTCCCACCCACAGCTCAGAGGCAAAATTCTAGCTCCTTCTGCACTGCAATAACTCAGTCCTAGAAAACCACGTTTTTTTTAAAATTTTGGTTAAAACAGCATAATCATAATTAAAAGACTGGGAACACTTTTACAACAGATCAGAAGCTATCGGAGTGGGTCTTTCAATCAAACGCTGCACACTTACGCATATGTGGTGCTATAGAATCAGGATCATCTTGCATAGTTTGTCAGCTTCTGTCTAGATCAAAGACTGCAAATATGAACAATCTTTTGCTCTGACAACAGCTGGGTTGAACTGCTCAACTACTCTAGCCACATGGGCCCCATGTCAGGTACCAAGAGTCTCTAAAAAAAGCAGAATAAGTCTTTATATAATTGATGCTAGTTTATTTTGAGTGAGTCTATTTGAACCTGAGAAGATGCTGAACTTATCAGTGATTGGGAACTTTGGCATCCTTTTTATTTTAATCTGAGTGTGTGAACATGTCAGCGACCTCGCTGTCTGAGTGGTAGTTTACAAAAGGCTAAACACAGAAGACTGATTCACAGACAAACGTGAAGACAGGAAGAAAAAACAGTTAAAAGCAGGCATACGTGGGGTCGGTCAGGGATGGTCCTCTGATTCTGTATCTTGGCAGATTTATTGGTGACCTTTAAGTAACACTAATTTTATAGACAGTTCAAAGACAGTGTAAACGTCAAAGTAACACTAAAGTTTAGGAAACAGACTTTTTAGCTGCTCTGTTGTCTTCATTTCATTCAGATCTTCTTGCAGCTTTAAACCAAAGTTATTCAGTTTGGTTCTGAACAAGTTTGCTGTAATTATTTGTTATATTTTGAGCTAAATTAAATCTTTTTTGGGACATTAAGAACAAAGAAAATGTCTGTACACCTAATAGTTTGAACTGGATAGATTAAGACAAAGAAAACCAGACAAAACAACGCTTAGAGCCACACGTGAGCGCAGCAGATTCACTGACATTTTGTTTGGCGCAGTGGCGCAGGATAAAATGTCACATTAGAGAATGGTGAGTTATTAAAGACGATGTTTTGGAGGCGAGCACGAAAGAGAAGCAGATGCCTTTAATCTCTGGCTTCAGTTTGCAAAGCGACATCTGTTGTGTGGATTGTTTGAGACGCAGTGACCTTCTTAGAAAACCAAAACTGAGATCAACTGGCAGACTTTTGTTCTGCTTAGTGACACCAGCTTGTGTGCGCTCGCTGCCACGCAATAAAAGTCCTTATTGCTTGTGGAGGGAAAGCTTCTTCCGTGGGGTGTTCAGGAACAAAGAAGACAGAAAAAAAGCACCTTATTTACTAACTCTCAGTCTGCAGTTCTCAGCTTAGCTGAAGTTGCTGAAAATTTTATTTTGAAATTTGTGGGTGTCAAGTCTTACTTGCTTTGAACTGATGAAACCCCCAGACATAAAATACCTGGAGCCAGGTTTACCAGGTAACTACAACCGGTCATGTTTCAGTATCAGAACAGTCACCATTCACTTCAATGGAAAACAGAAGCAAACTGTGAAAACAAATACTGCCACTCAATATGGTAAAAACAAAAACACATAAACAAAACTTAAAGACCCACTCCTATGAAAATGGTGTTTTTTTTGTGTTTTTAACATGTGCTTGTGGCATTGTTCTCATGATGGAGAACATATATAAAGAAAAGTAAACTTAAAAACTCTCAATATCTTTATTCAAATCGTTGTGAATCAGGAGCAACTAAAACATGGAGCCTTGGTGGAGGCAGATACATGCTGCTCCCCAGAGATCCACAGGTGGAGAGGGCGGATCTTCTGGGAGGAGCCACAGCCTGCCAGAACAAAAAGCACGTGATGGATTTAGTTTTATTAAATTCATGTTTACTGATTTGCCGCCTTAACATGACCACATTCAAACAAGTGGTTGTACATTAAAAGCTTAAAACATTAAAAACAACACCTAAAAGGTTAAAACAGTTAAAAGTGAAATAGTATAGAATAAGTGACATAGTAAAATGAGGACACTGACGAAAGCAAAGGCAAAAACAAAGTAAAATACACCAGCAGAGTAGAGTCTGTACTATGTCAAAAACCATACAAAAACAGGTTTAAGATGTTATTTTTTTAAAAAATCAGTTATCAGAGAAAGCAAAACAATAACAATATTTTTTTTTTAGATAAAAATTGTACTAAAAGTGGGAGTGGCTTTTTGATTTACAGGTGAACATTTGGTATTTAGCTTTAGAACAGTCTTACTGGGCATACCTGAGTTCAATCAGGGATGCCCCATAGTGTTGTTACGGTCTTCTGAAAGATTCATTTCTAAATCGTCAAAAATCTCTTCATTAGTTTTCCAGGGTGTGAATATTCCTTAGCATGCTTCTCAGGTCAGGTTCTTACATTCTTTTACATACCTATATTGTTCATTTAAGTAATCACATATTCGTCTGTCACCCTTTTATCACTGACCTCCACAAAAAACAAGAATGTGGTTCGCTCAGACTGACCAAAAACTCCAGTCTGGGCAGATGGAGGGTTACTCTGAGAAGACCCCCTACTTGCTGAGAGTCGACCAAGTTCTTGCATCTGACTGATCGACTCTAATAGTTTCAGGCTCTCATTCTTCATGTGTTCCTGAAGATGCAGCTCAATGCTTCAAATCTGTGGATTACAAATCTTTGTAAACAACATGCAAGGGGAATTGGGTACAACTTTGCACAACAGAAGGCAAACCAGATAATGTTTGGACACGGGTTTGTCCCAATGCTCTTTCATTAAGTTCATGTTTCTGCTGAGTTCCTGTTAAAAAAAGCAGCCTCTGTGATTTGTCTCTGGATGTTGCTTTTGAGGGAAGATGCTCATCCCCGCTGGGAATGTGTAACCATGGTGATAACATGGAGGACCTCCCGACAAATTAATGCTTTCTAGATGGTAAAACTCCACAGGGAATGCTGAGGAGAGAGCATTAAAGTGCTCTCCATTAGGAAACTTGATGGAAGATACTTTGATGTTCTTCTGCCTGGCAGGCAGCGTGAAGGCTGTGGCTCATTTATAGCATTATTCTGATGTTCTTTTCTACTTTCTCTGTCATGATTTGAAAGTTTCATGGCTGCAAAGGCTGCATTCCACTTTGCCGGGGAAGTTTATAGCAATCACACTTCTTGACCCATATACTAACATCAACAGGTAATCACCCAAAAACATGAGCATCAATGATCTGCTTTTTGGTCTCACACGTTTTGCCACTTGTCTTCCAGAAGACATGTTGTTTGTTCAGATGCAGTTTTGTGAACCTCATTGATGCTTCCTCAGTCTTCTTCTAACTGGGCTTTCATAAAATTCAACAGAGAAATAGCTTTATATGCCTAATGATATGAAAAAAAATTATCACTAAAGTGTTTCAAGACACAGTTTAACTGTCCCCTAGGAAAATCAGAAAACTGTGAAAAAAATGAGAGAAAAAAGGAACATGTTTGTTGTTTCTGAGATTTCAAACTTCTCCACATGTCTAAAAGTTTATTTCTGGTGCCTTTATGATCGTACACCCAGAGCAGAAGTGACCATCACATGGTTTATGGCATTCCTGATACTGTTATTGTTCTGGTATTATCAGGTACCCCTACTGTCCATCTGAGCAAGTGTGAAATCATTTACAGTTAAAAATAGGAAATATGTTTCTTGTTTTCTCATTAATCCATGTTTGTCTATTTTTAGATTGTGAAAAATAAATCGGACTAAAAGAAATTGCAGTACTTTTTTCTTTTTTGGTTTAATAGTCTTGATAAAAACAAAAATAAATGTAACAGATTGTTTGTACTGTTAAAAAAGTCAATTTCTAAAAAAATACATCCCTTGAACTAAAGCAAATATTGTTTTTATCATGTTTTAAGAACCTTTAGAGAATGTTTTTAAGTCTAATGTTTGTGGAGGACAATTGTTTCTCCTGCACTCTCCCAGTGTCCACATTCTTTATTGGGACAGGAATAATTGGTATGCAATAAATAATGCATGATCATAATGCTTTACAGTAAAGATGATTCAAAGATGCTTTACTGGAAAGTCAATGGTTTTTATCTGAATACGGTATTTCTGCAATGGTTGTTGTAGATTTTCATGCGTCTTTGAGTTTCTTCATGTTTAAGCATAGCATGGTATCAGACTGGAGAGTCCAATACTGATGCTACTAAACGTTCTGAAAAGAATCTAAATGCTGCTTTTGCTGAATTGATGGTTGTTGTTTAGTGGAAATGCACAGATCAATGGCATCTTACTTGACACTGTTTAGCCTGTCATATGTGTCCTTTACAGGCTGTACAGGTTGAGAAGACAAATGTTGGCATTTTACACTCAAATTAATGCAGAATCAGTTGTAGACAATGCTGTAGTATCAGTGGTGGAGAATCAGAAAACTGCACGGACAAAAGTTGATGGAACAGACAAGTCAAATAAAGAAAAAACAGACTAAGATGGCAGCTTAGAGGAAATACACGAATAAAGGGTGTGAAACAGGCAACACAACAAGAGAAAACTCATTTGCTGCTCTCGTACAAAACACCAGACGTGCAGACTGCAAACAGAGTATTTAATTTGGAATGGACAGATTCAGATCAGGTCTTCCTTCACTTTGGGAACACTAAAGCAGTGTGTCAGATATTTTCAGAAACAGTAGCCCTCATTAAAAGCAACATTATGTGACAAAACAAAAAGGTTTTGAACAAACAAACTGCAGATGAGCCTCAGACAGCTCAATTTAAGCCGCTCATTCCCTGCCCAACAACGAGCTCAGCAGAGTTCCCTCTGAGTTGTTCTGGGTTTTGGACTAACACAAAAAGCCATTTACTGATGGAGGGGTTGCCAAAAAACACACAAGTGTAACTGAAACACTGCTTGAGGGAAAACAAAATGAAGCAAATAATGATCCGTCCACCCTCTGGCTTTGACTTGTCTCCGATATTCCTATTCTGAGTCTGAGGACAGCAGGTCTGTACTTCTTTACCATATGGCTCTACATTTAACTAGTTGTAAAGGACCTTTCTTTACAATTAATAATATTCAAACCAGATATGAGTATATTTGAGGATAAATGACCATCTTAATACAAAAATCTCTAAAACTGGTTGTGACTCAAGATATTCAAATTAAAAAAGTAATTTTTTTAGAAGCATATTGTGATGAGGATGGGTGTTTCACAGATCCAGGCAGTCGTGTTCCAATTGCAACTGGTTTATTTTTCTCCACAATTCCCCAAATGTAATACTGCTTAGTGAAATTACTTTACATCTACCGTATTCAACAGCATCACACAGGAGATGAGCACATTCCTGTCTTTCTTCATTGTCCTCTCTCGGCAACTAACCTCTCTCTGTTATAGCCCCTCCCATTAGGCTGAATACTCAATAGTCCTTTGATTAGGCATTTTCCTGTCATTCTGGCCATTTCTGCCAAGCATTTACAAAGAATATAAATAAAGAAAAAACACATAATAATTCCACACCATTTAGGAATAAATCCCTCCTTCTCAAAATGCTACAAACAATAATACAGAATATTTACATGAATAATTTGTTTTTCCCACACATTTGTTTGATGACGTCATTTCCTCCCACTGCTCCCGGTCGCGTCTTAACACAGCTGACTAGGCGTCACCTCTGTTTGAAACTCACGGTTCTTACACTGCAAAAACTGAAACTTAAGAAAGTAAAAAGACCCTTGTGTCTAGAAAATTTGTCATATTTTTTCTGTCTTGCAAAATAACAAATCTTATAAAGAAAGGCTTTAAAAAACTATAATCTTAATTTGAAAAAACATGTCTAAGTGACTAGAATCTTTTTTCTTAAAATAATAATTTTCTTTGCTAGTTATGAGGTGAGAAAACCTGTCAATGGGGTTAGAATTTTTGACTTACTTGAGTTAACTTATACGCGATACTGAAAGTAATAGGTACCCATAATTCCCCTCGACAGGGCTATCATCAAGGACCGAGCCATTATTGCATTTGCAAAAATGCCACTTAATGATAACATAGGATTCTCTAAGGCAGTGGTCCCCAACCTTTTTCATGCCACGGACCGGTATGACATCACACAAACTTTCACGGACCGGTCTTTCAAATACAGGCGGATGATTATTGTAGCATTACTAGGATGGTGGAGGATCAAATGCGTGACAAGACGTACCCTGTGCTTTTATTTTGACACGCTTAACAGTTGACATGGCACAGGTGTCATCCCCCTACCCCCTTCCCACACTCATGGTGCAAAAAAGAA
Organism: Oryzias curvinotus; assembly: GCA_023969325.1. NCBI lineage: Eukaryota > Metazoa > Chordata > Actinopteri > Beloniformes > Adrianichthyidae > Oryzias > Oryzias curvinotus. The sequence continues at coordinate 23,976,760 of CM043710.1, forward strand.
GTACTGTCTATTAAATGTAGCTTTCTTTTTTTTGGAAGTGGAAAGCCCCTCTTCTGTCTCCAGGCTGGGCCTTCTCCCCTCGGCAAAGAAACTTTCCAAAGACGTTTTGTTTTTTACTCATTTTGTTAGCTCCTGGGTTTTATTTTAGCAGTAACTTATCACGTGACCGAGAAGAGCGCCTTTGAATGCGTCAAAAATGACACTGATGTAACAGAGAATTAGGCAATTTTTCAAAATAACACATCTTTCAGATTCCGAAATAAATAGAATGGAAGTAATGCAAGTTATTTATTCTTTCTGTGCGGCCCGGTAGCAAATGACCCACGGACCGGTACGCAGCCCGGGGGTTAGGGACCACTGCTCTAAGGAATCTCATACACAGAGAACTGAGATTGACAGAGAAGGTCTTAGTTTGACTTTGCACTGTTCCTCCGGACATCTTTGTCTCCAAAGACTTTTGCACCATCACCAGAAGCCAAAGGGAGCTGTTTTGGATTACTGCATGGTGATCATGACAAGAAAAACGTGAAAGCATATTTCTTTTGTTTCTAGAATTGTAGTATTTACTCCATCTCTGCATCTTGCAGAAGGTCTGTTCCAGAAAGACTGATACCTGCCGTTTTTTTTTTTACTTGTGATTGCTACCGACACAATTATTTATACGTTTGAGCGCTGGACAGGGAGAGGTGGGACTGGCTGCTGTGTGTGCTCCCTAATAAGAGCGGGATCTAAGAGTTAAAAGAGGCAGAAAAGTTCTGTGGTGGTTCTTGGTGAAACTTTCTGATTCAACTTAAAAAAGAAAACAGACATTTAGAGGTCATGTGGATTCTCTGATCTCTGAGGTTGTTATCCCTCAACATAAACTGTTCTATCTTTCCTTGTTTTTTCTTCTGATCATCTCCTCACCAAGCAGAAGAATCCCCCATAAAGGCTATCAGAGTTTTGACAGAGTATATGATGTTTCTGTATTTTATGTATTTTTATTTGTTTTGGGTTTTTTTTGTTGGTTCTTCTCTCTGACCTTTTGAACCTTGTCCTTCTGCTTTTTGAGAACTAAAAACGCAGGAGAAAACTCTTTCAGCTTCAGGACTCCAACTCTAGTTCTCTGTTTGCTCATTACCTGCTTTCATATGGAAATAATCCAGAGTGTCTGCATCATTTCACGGTAAAAAATAGAAAATGCCTGGTCCTGTGAGGATGACCTTGTGCTTCTGGAGATTTATTCAGAGATCATTCTTTCATGGATACATAAATCTGTAATGATGAGCGAGCATCTTTCTGTTGGTTGAACACAGTTTTTTGCGGGGAAATGCAGACCTGGAAATGTTTGGTTCAAATGGAGTTGAATGTGAGAAGTTTGTTCACGTATGATCTCTCTGTGGGATGCCAAGGGGGTGCTGTGAGTCAGCATGAAGTGACACTAAAAAAGGAAGATCAAACAGCTCCATGCTGTATCTTCTTAAATCAAACCCAAAACTGTCATTTTCACTGCAGTGATGCTCCTTAGCCTCTCTGTCAGTGTGCATCCCTCTGTTCGATCATGGTGACCACGGTGTTTCTGTGGTGACTGGGCTAGAAACGCACAGGCCCAGCAGGAGTCTTTGCAGACCTGCAGGGGGCCACAGCTCAGACCTGAAGCTCTGCTTCTCCACATGCTCACCCTTCTTTCTTCTCCTTCACAGCAGGGACTGAGAAACCAGTGGGGGGCCGGGCACCTGTCCAGAGTCCACACAAAGCTGCGGCCGGCGGGTCACGACTCAGCAGATCTGCCACTGAGGAACCCTACTGGGCCTACTCAGGTGAGCATCGACCCCTGACAGCGACGCTTTCAGTTTCAAGCTTTGGTGGTGGTGTTGGGGGATGTTTTACACGATGAAAGAAATCCAACATGATCCTTTTATTAAACCAAATGAGAGTTTTCTGAAGAAAAACCCAAATGGTAAAAACTCAAAGTCTTACTTAAGTTGAATTAAAACCATCATACGGGGTAACTTTAAGCCTTTAGGATTGTCAAATGAAGATCAAGTGTTTTTCCTTCAAAACTTAGAAGCAAAAAAAACTTGATGGTTGCTTGTTAACAGTGAGTGGAGAGAGGGGTAAATAAAACCATTGTGAACTTCAAGAATTTATTTTTAGCTCTTAAATAGTGACTATTTCTTGCACTGTATTTTCAGCACTATAAAGTCCACTTAAAAGCCTTATTTAAAAAAACAAGTCAGGAGTGCCTTATATATGGATTAATTCTGGTTGTGTTTACTGATGTTGAAGGCATTTTGAGAGGTTCATCTTTTTTTTACAGGTATATAAGAAGTCTGGAAGTTAGTGTAATCACAGTAACGTTTGTTTTAGCTGTATCAGTCTGTTTTTTTATGTAAGCAAGGTTGAGTTATAGGTATTGTGAGTACCCCAAAGTGGGTAACATGTAGCATGTTACAAACAAGTTCAAAAATTACTGTGAATGCAATTAATACATTCTGACTGACGGACTCATCTCTGACTCTTTTTTCTCACTTAATGCGCCTTTTAATCTTGTGTGCCCTATAGTTAAAGTTTCTTTAATGAAACTTGAAGGAAAGCTTTAAATGGCATATCTGCCTATCAGCAAAAATCCAAAATGTTGCATCCCTGTATCTCATGGTCATCCCTCAGGGTTCTTCTCTGATCTCTTACCTCACTGCTTTGGCCCAAACTTCAGTCCCGCGTTTGCTTGTCAAAACTGTGAGAAGCTGCAGGTGTTCAGTTTCTCCAAACACAAACGTGTGATTTACCGAAATCAGTTCTGTTTCTACAGTGCCTGCTCCTCACCCTCCCTCCCTTTCCTCCTGTGTGCTCCTCTGGCCTGGAGGCATCTTCAGGCCTTTTTTTGTGTTCCAGTGGTGCTTCAGAAAAGAAGAAAGTAACCTTCTGTCCCCCTTTAGAGTCTTCAGCTTTTTATAAGGGCAGCTTTAATCTTTCAGCTCGTGTGCAGCTGCAGCTTTAGGCCACAAATGAACTTTTACTTTATTTATTTCAGCATTCTCACTCTTTGTGTAATTAGCTGTACATCCGCCCTGTGAGAACAAAATAGACCCGGGGTCTGACTGAGTTGCCAGTGTCTTTGGAGGGATCTCAAGTTCCTGAAATAATCCAAAATTATGGGAGAAGGAGCCATTAAAACTGAAAACAAGTCGATGAATTCTGGAGGTCTCCTGCAGCAGAAGATCCTATGTGAGTAGAGAGGAGATAATTATGTCCCAGAGTTCCTTGTGACCACAAAATTTGAGTTGATGCTTCTGATCTGCACAAGTCACAATTATAACTTAAAAAGAAATCCCAAGTGAGTAAGGATTTCTTCCATCTTTAGCCTTTGTAAGGCGGCAGCACCTTAACCAGGTGACCTTCACACTGAAACATCAGAGCTGTACAGACCCACATCTGTGTCCATCATCACGTAACAGTTTTCGCAGCTTATTGGAGGTGCAGCTGGATTCTCTAGAAGTCTGGATGAAATCCTCTTCTCACTGCCCCCCCCCCCCCCCCCCCTCTTTCAAGCAGATTTTTCTGACAGTTTGGACAGTTTGAGTCAAGCAGCAGATGTTCAGAGATGCTCCTCAGCTTAGTGCCCGCCTTCACAGACGGGGTGATGTAACGTTGGACAAGATTCAGGAAACAGACGGTGGATATTTGAGTTTAGTGTTGTGAAGCTCCGACCCGGCTCTCATGTGCAGACATCCTGACAGGTTAACACCAAACTCTTCACACTTTTCCTGACGTCTGCTGGTGTGTGAGTGGGCTCAAACACACAACCAAAGATGAGGGTGCTTTATGAGAGATGGCAGACACACTGTAAGAAATACAAAAGAAAAGCTAAATGGAATTTGCAGGAAAAAAATGGAGAAAAGTGAGGCAGATGAACGTCCAGCAGTTCAAAGCTCAAAGATTGATTCATCTGATCTGTGTGAAGTCATATCAGAGTAAAACTGCACAGACAAAGGGCTGTACCAACTTGTTTTACAAAGGGGGCCTCCAAAAATTATGTTTATGGGGAGGCGTCTTCCTGGCTAAGACGTATCTTTTGTGTTTTGACAGAGAAGCTTTGTCACAGTGTTGTGGTCGTTATCAATGTAAATGTTCCGTATTGTACCAGCAGCACAATTCGGTTTATACTTCAAAGCGATTTGTGATCGCTTGGGTCACATTGATCACAAGGCTATTGACAGGGAATCGCCCCAAACGCTGTTAAATGTGACACAGCTGATGACAACATTTCACGAATGGAATATTACCTCCGTATATAATTGCCTGCACGTGGCATATTTTAATCATAAACTTATTTCGAGCGATTAGAAGACGTGATGGTGTAGCAAACACGATCCAGAAAAATGCTTTTTCCAAGTCCCAGGATTTGAAGCTTGGTCTGCTATTAATGCAATCTAAATACAAATGGGATTAGACATGATTTCATTCTGAATCTGTTGCAAAAACAAAACAAAAACACAACATTTTTACTGCACATTTACAATGCAACTATGACTTCAGCTATAATTAAATTAAGATATGGAGCAAGTGGCAAATCATTTTAAATGTAACTTGAAAACAATTAGTTATTTGGGATGTTTATTGGCATTTAAGATACAAAAAAAGCCTTATGTCCCACCTACTTTGTCTTGTATGCACCATTAACTAACCACAAACCATATAGATGTAAGCATCTTCAGAAAAACTTTGCATATAAAAAAAAAGCTTTATACATTTATATAAATAAATATTTAAAACGCCCCTCTCACCCTCCGTGGGTGGTTTATCACCCAAGCTTGGGTCCTCTACCAGAGCCCTGGGAGCTTGAGGGTCCTGTGCTGAATCTTAGCTGTTCCTAGCACTGCACTTTTCTGGACTGAGATGTCTGAGGTCTTTCCAGGTATCTGTGGTAGCCACTCCTCCAGCTTGGGGGGTTACTGCCCCGAGTGCTCCAATAACCACGGGCACCACTGTCACTTTCACCTTCACTGCTTTCTCCTGTTCTTCTCTGAGTCCCTGGTATTTCTTCAGTTTCTCATGTTCCTTCTTCCTGATGTTCCCATCGCTTGGCACTGCCACATCCACCACAACGGCTCTCCTCTGTATTTTATCCACCACTACAATGTCTGGTTGGTTCCCCATTACCATCCTGTCAGTCTGGATCTGGAAGTCCCACAGGATCTTTGCTCTCTCATTCTCTGTCTCTCTCTCTCTCTGTCTGTCTCTCTCTCTCTCTCTCTCTCTCTCTCTCTCTATATATATATATATATACACACTGACCAAAAATATAAATGCAACACTTTTGTTATTGCTCCCATTTTTTATGGTATGAGTTTAAAGATGTGAAACATTTTCCACATACACAAAATAACCAGTTCTCTGAAATATTGTTCACAAATCTGTCTAAATCTGTGACAGTGAGCACTTCTCCCTTGCCAAGACAATCCATCCCACCTCACAGGTGTGCCATATCAAGATGCTGAATAGACAGCATGATTATTGCACAGGTGTGCCTTAGACTGTCTACAAGAAAAGGCCACTCTGAAATCTATGAAGCTGTGAAGTACAAACTGTGCCTACAGTAGAAACCAAAAAACAACATTTCCAAAAATGAAGAACAACTCTATGATGAAATTAATACAGATAAAGAAGCAGTTGCCTTTTTCTGGACAATTGTGAGAAAAATTATGGGTCAAAATGCTGCAAAAATGATTGAATTTTATTTTCTTAGTGACAAAATTAAAGAGATTTTCCACAGAAAATTCCTTTTTTGCTGTATAGATGACAATGCTAGCTTACAACCAAAGTCTCTCATGGATAAAAAAAAGCCTATCAGCTAGATTTTCATGCCTTTATTACACAACTTCCTGCCAACTCAGCTCTGCTTCAGGTGAAACTGTTAGGACAGATAAAGTAGCTGTGGGTGGGGGAAGAACTGTGGGAGGTCCAGCTCTCTTTTCCATTGGTCATTATTGATCAAATGAACCCCTGGCTTAAATACTTTAGATTGATGCTAATTAAAAATAATAAATGCACATTCTTCCCAAAAAAAAATGAAAACATCCTAAAGAAAAAGTATTTTAAAAGATTATATGTTATTGTCTGTTCAATGTTGGTTCAGAAATGAAGTCAGGGGATCTTCTGTTGTCCTTAAACGTTCATCGCATCATGAAAACAACTGATTAAGCTGCTGATGATCCCAGAAAAAACTGCAGAAACAAAATCTCTGCTGAGTACAAACAACAGAATGCTGCTGAGTTCCATATCCCTCTGGAGGAGGAGGATCACAACTGTGTCCTTCAGCAAAGGCAGGGATTACTTGTCTGGTTTTACATCTTACATTTGAATCCTTTTCCATAAATGTTCCCATTAAAAATGATTTATTTTTTATATTTCTGTTCCCGCCTAACACTATAAAGAACAAAGCTTTTGAAACACAAATCTTATGATATGGTTTTCCTCCTTGTCATCAGAAACTCTTTGCATCAGGATCCAGTTTTAGAAAGAAAACATTTTCCTGCAAATGGATGAGACAGCTCAAGTCTGTGATGTTGTGCTGGATCCCTGCAGCTCTGCAGCTCTGCTCAGATGTTAACAGTCTCAGAGCCAGAGATGAAGAAACAAGTCATCATCAGTCAAACAAGTGCTGTGATGCGTGCCAGCATGGCGTTCTCCATGACACAGCCTCAGCGCCTAGTGATGAAGTCTCACTTCTCTCCTGATTAGCACAGTTTGAATGATGACAGCTGTCAACAGGTCTCATCTCCACAAACACGAAAACATCCTGTTTTAGAAAAACCTCTCTGCAGAGAAGATGTTCTTCAACACTTTGGGACTTCATTTGTGAAAATATTCTCCTACACAGATGGTTTCTTAAAAAGGACTTAACAACATGACACCGCGAATGAAATAAACCTCTGACCTACAGCAAAATCCTTGTCAATCATAAATAATCTGATCTCTGCTGGTAAAATCTATGTTAACTTAAGTCCCATTTATTGCAACACTTAAGTTTGGGAACTTTGTTTACCAATGGTTCTCCCACAGGAACCGTTTGTTGGTTTAACCTCCAGTCTAAACTTTGATGATGAATATCGAGGCAAATAGTTTCTTTTTCAGTCTTGAACACAACATGATTTGAGACTCTATCACTCAGTCACTGTGGTTAAATCTAGTTTCAAACAGGAAGTTTAGCACAAACTAGTAAAAAACAACTAAATGAAACTTTTCGTGAGATTTCATCTTGAACTTGGTCAATGGGATATTCTGAACACAGAGAAGCTGTTGAGGATTCGATGCTTCTGTTGGTCTTGGAGCTTCGCTGGTTTTACTCAGAAGTTCCTAAATTACCCATGTGCACACTCTGAATGCATCAGTATCCCAGAAACAAATTTAAAATTTTACCTATGGATTTCGGTGTGGTTGATTGTGTCAAGTCCCTTTTCTAATTACAAAAACCTGTTTGTGATTTCTTCAGCTTGTTTGTTTGTTGGTCCACAGTCCAGCCATAGGGCCAATCAGAAATGTGCTTTCACACCTCTGAACCGGGTCCACTGCTTGTCAGACCAAGTTGGTTTAGTATTTTGATTCTCGCAGTCTAGTCATGCAGTTTATCTATAAATGCAGTGTTTGTTTATACCCTCTACCTCTACTTGCTTTGTGAGTGAAATAGGTACAGTGGTTCGTCACTCTATCCCAGCAGGACTGAGAGTTGGAATCAAGCCTTTAGGTTATGAGAAACAAAATACTTCTATATGCACTAGAGTGAGATTAGTGGGAAATTCATTAATCTGCTTTTACAAGAACCACCAAAGACCTCCTGATGACCCCTGAGTCTGGTCTTCTTATCACATTCATTCTCTTTCACTTCAGCAGTCACCAGTTCACACTCTATCAATAACTGTCTCAGATGAATTGGCATCACTGGCATAGCCCCCAACTGCTTTCAGCTTCATCTATAATTCCATACTCACTTAACTCCACACAAAACTTTCCAAAAAAAACTATAAACTGTTTAAGACAGGTGATCCTCAAGGCTCTTTACTTTTACTCGTGTTTTAGCGTCTTTCTTCCCCGTGTCAATATTTACAAAAAACATATTTTCTTCAGTTCTATACAGATAACATTCAGCTTTACCTTTACACTGGTCTTTTTTCTGCAGTTCCTCCCTCTTAGATAATCTATTAGAAATCAAAACTGCCCCCCCCCAACTTTTTGCAATTCAACAGAATCAAAGACAGAATTCAGTAAGTAATAGTTTGATCTACAGACGACCTTAACGCCTTTATGGGTTGACACTCAAACTTCCATCTTTGGTTACAGTCTTTATTTAATTCTTATTTTAGGAATTTGAACTGTCTTCAAGCATCTTTTTTTCTTTTTTGGGGCACAGTTGTTGGTGCTCATGATTACGTCATGCTTTTCCTTTTTGGTCTTACACATAAATGTCACTAAAAGTTGCAGCTGGGTCAAAGTGTCCTGCTCAGATTATATCCAGAACCTTCCACAACCAAAGACAGATTTTCCGAACTCAAGCAGCTTCCATTTTAAAAACTGGATTGAGGATTCATCTCCTCACCGTTAAAGCTCTTTAGAGTTTGACACCTCCATTTTTCTCCCAGCTTCTTCAGTCCTCTCACCCTCTCCTCTCTGAGATCATCTTCAGCTTCTCAGCTCCCCCTCCATCTGCTCATCACCCCACTCTGGGGTTGTAATAGTTAAGCTGATCTGCTTCTTGCCTCTGAAATTCTCTTTACTTTGCACAGAAATCTAATGTTGGAAAGAAGAGCTCAATATGACTAAGTTTACTTTTGTCTAAAAACAAGATTTTCTATCTCTATTGAATCTCCAAAAAGTTTTACAATCTAATACTTAATGAGATTTTTAAAGTTGATTCAATTTTGTTTTTGTAAAAGAAAGGAATTTTTGGTGATCTCTAGTCAAGCAATATAAAGATAAAGTTACAAACCAGAAATGTTGTGTCACATTGTTGCTTCTCTTTTTCTTTTCACATACACATTGTCATATTTAGTTCCTCATATATCTGAAAAGTAGGTCAAGCGGCGCTAAATCCAGCAGTCAATAGGATGGGACAACATGACCACTGTAGCCAACCTAAACTGACTTTGACATCAAACATCCTCAGGTGCAGTTACCTGGTGTGAGTGTGCTCTCAAACTGAATTCTGAGAAACACATTAAAAGCCTTTAATGCTAGTTTTTTTAGTACAATGCCATCAGCCTTAAGGAAACATGCTACTTTGTAAAAGTTTTGATTTTCTGCTGTCTGGAGAAAATCCTGGAGCTGCAGGGAGATCATTTCAAACAGGAACATCCCATAATGCACTCTTTAGAGGGTGGTGTTCATTACATCCCTGCAGGCATCTCAGGACGACTTGTGCAGAACAGGAGCTGATGGCTTTGCAGCTCCGCTAAAGTGTTTTCACTCGTGTTGTTTTTCAATAATGACACACATTATAAATTCATGATGGGGGACAGCGAGGTGGAGGAAAATGACTTTTTTTTTTCAGCGTGCAGGGACGCATAGCGGGCCAGAGGAAGAAGAATAAACAGGACAAAAATATGATCAGACAATTATGGCAAAAGAATGATGATCAGAAAGAGCTGCACATGAAAACAATGAAGACCAAGACAAGAAACAGAAACATTTGACTTTGGAAAACAGTCATAGTGAGGAATTCTCCAACAAAAGTTGAGATCCAGATGATTTATATCTACTTGGCTATGCATGCTGCAGGTTTTTCACTGATCTTTGTCAGTTTATAGATTTTCTTATAATAGATGCTATAAGTATTTACATTAAAAATTCTATAAGATTACAGAATAAAAGCTTTCTTGACAGCCCCTCTTTAAATTGAGAAAAATGAACTTTATCCTCATTAATTATCTGAATTGGATCAGAAACTACAGTTTTCTGGAACACTCGTTGTTCAGTTCATGCTGAACTGCCAGCCTCATATGAAGTCTAATGAAAGATGGAGCTTTAATAAATTACCTCTTCCTGTGACAGCTTCATTAAAGAAGCCTGGGCACTCCTCCTGGAGAAGAACGGCTCCCCGGAAACCCTTTGCATCTCGATTATGGATATTAGTATTGAAACAGAAACAACATCAGGCTGGTCATACATGAAGGAACAGCAGGCGGGATGTAAAAGTCATGTACACTCATGAAAAGAAGGAATAGACTCACGCCAGTTCAACTCCATCTCCCACCACTAGGTAAAATCTGAAGCTTCAACTTCAGCTGTGATCTGACCCCTGGTAAAGGACATAAACCCACCTGTGTTTTGCTGATCATAATCTGATAATTCAGTCTAATCCAAACAAAAGGAAAACACAGGAAATACTCAGAAGGGATTACAGATTAAACTAAAAGCAGCACTAATCTGTAATCAGTTAAACAAAGAAAACATAACAAAAGTGCATTTGATTATTAACACACCGAATGAGCTCACTTTAGAGGTGATGCTGGTGCATGTCTCTCCAGAGAGGAGTATGGTTACTATGGTTACCGTGGTGCTCCATCTCCACTATTTAAAGGTTTGAGGCCATTTGGATATGGTGGTTGTTAATTTCTGGAGATTCTGGAGTTTTGGTTTAGATTTGGTCCCACTTTGAGTTAAGATTGCGATCTTCAATATTTTTCCCTCAATGAAGGTTCAAATGTTTTCTATTGATGAAAGATCTGGTCTGCAGTGAGGCAGTTTAGCAGCGGGACTCTTCTACATAAATCACTGAGATTACTCTCTTTTTTAATGCTTATAGGAATCAACATAAAATCTGTTTTCTTGTTTGTTGCCAGAAAAAAAAAGGGATTTCATGAGATTTCAAAGGATCAAAGTTAATTTTTTATGAAACAATGTCCTGATCTAGGTTATATAACTGTTTTAGTTGCATGTCACAAAACATGGAAACTCTTATTTAAAAAGCCCAAGCCTTTAGGACAAGAACAGCTGGTGAAAAGGGTTAAGGATAGCGTCTACAGCTCTCTGATAAAATGCAGACATCAGTAGAGCACTGCTGCTTCAGGATGGAACTCTTAGCTTTTATTCATTTTTTCTTTTTAATCTTCACAGTAAAAGTGGGGATGCACAAGGAGGGGGCGGAGCCACAGTGATGTGAATGTTTAGCAGCTCTGAACTCCTGCAAGCACCCGCAGGCTTCACAGACACTTGAGCCATCTGTGTGCCCTGATCCCGTCCCCATACACATTCACATGCAGCTCTCTCCCCCTTCCCAACAACGTGTCGATCGTTGCAGTTAACGTGGTGCAAATTCATAGCTCTGCTACAACTAAGGGGGTTGGGGCGCTGTGTGCTGAGAAGACAACGGGCACATTGAGTGTTTCATAGAAGAGAAACAGAGTCCTCTGACTGTCTTAACCTTACACTTAATGCAGAAATATTACATCATGCACTCCTCCACACCTAAGCTTCATTGACATCAATTTACATTAATCAAAGGAAATGTAGATTATTGAAAGGTAACGCTGCCAGGCATGTCCTGCATTTCATTTCTGTCCTCTTTTTTGCGACTGGTTTGTGTTTGTGCACCCTTTAATAAGTGGCTTCCTTCTGAGCAACCTGCAGCACCCACAGCTTCACTCATGGATATTGAGACTTTGTGGACTTTTGTGCCTCCAAATGTGCAGTTTACTGAGCAGCAGTGTCTCTGCTTTGACTGAATATGCCTTTGTCCTCTTTAAGTAATTCCAATTGATGCTGTGACCCATGACGACAGAGAGTGACAGGGACACAGACTGTTGGAAATGAAGGAGATGGGAGAATCTGGAGGAGATAAAGCATGTGGGACATTTTGAGCTCTGGCCCAGAAAATAGACACATTTGGGCCAAAACTGGGCCACTTCAGGCACACGCGGCTATAGTACGGGGCTGGAATTTGATAGGTTTGTGAGACCACCAGCAGAGAAGGTTAAACATTTAAACCTTTTCATGCAAACTGTCATATAGATTTCTGTTTAACTGCTTTGGAGATGGTAACTGCACTGCTCAGCTCAAAGTCACGAACAAGAAGTTCAGGAAGTCCGGACCATTTCTGAATAAAAAAAATTATGTAAAAGAGATTTAAAGTTACAATGAACTCCTTTCAGATGTAATGCTGATTCTGATAAGGTTGTGATTGTATCGGATTGCTATTATCAAAGAAGGGTATGAAGACAGATGGTTTTGTTACATCCGCCAACTAAATTGCTCCACCTGGGGGAGGGACTCGTCTCCTAAAGACTGAGTTTTTGGTGATTTTAACAGGTTCTTGTGGCATTTTTCTCACGATTGAGGACATTTATAAAGAAAATTAACCATATAATGGCATTTAAAGGTATTTCTTACTCAAATTGTTGTGAATCCGGAGCAGATGAAAAAATGCTGTTGGAAAAAAGCTTGTAGCTGTGACGTAGCTGCAACAATTGGCAGGCCACAAGCTCCCTGCTCCACTCCATTCTGATGCATCCACTTGCAAACAAATAGTGTATGTCGTGTATGTCTTTATTTTCCAAGCTGGTATCTGGCTCAAAACTGCAAGGCTGGATAGCTCCAATATTGATCGGCATTTTTACACGCTAGCAGTATAGGATGTAAACAGGTGGGTGACTAGAAGTGGGGGTATGCTTACTCTATGTCAACAGTTCCCCCCTATAACTCTGAGGTGAATTTCTAATAAACAACTGTTGCTCTGCAGAAACTATGTCCCAGAAAATAATACAGTTTTTATTTTTATTTTGGCTAAAAGCTGCACCATCGTAATTAAAAAACCACTGGAAACAGTTTTACAGTAGATAAAAAGATGTTCGAAGTGGGACTTTAAAGTATTACATCATCAGCATAAAGCTTAGGTGAGATTCTCTGGGCTCTTAAAACCAAAGCCTTCCTCCATTTGGTTGTGCCAAGAAATTCTGTTCATAAATGTCCTGAGCAAAATCTATGACAAATTTAAACCCTAACAGAGTCCGAGTCTGACCAGAGACTAATCTGACTCCATGCTGCTCATGACAACCAAGCCCTGGCGCTGTTAGCAAGGGGATCAAATGGCTCTAAAACAGCAGGGCATGTATCCCATAATCGCTCCATTTTCAAACATATTAAGTCAAATTAAGTCATATGTAATCAAATTAAAACTGACTGCTGCTTCTGAAAAGTGCTTCAAAAGATGCGTCTATTCTAGAACAACAAATGTGTGATTATGGCAGAGGGTCACTTTGTGGCATAAATACTAGAAATTAAACTCTTCTTATCAGTTGTATGTGTGAAGAACTCTTTATAGAGCAAACAACAAGGCATTTATGGCCCCTATAAATCAGGTTACATGTTTTTTTCTCATTGTTTTATTGGTGCACTGACAGGCTCACAACTCCAAAACCTTTCAGTTCAGGACATTTAATGCAGCCTGTGGAGGTGCAGCTGCTTCAGTTACAAACTGCTGTTGACAGTGTCAATTTACTGTTATGCACGCAGACGTGGATGGATGTTTGTGATGTCGTCTCGTGGAGCTGCATGTGAATGAGGATGAACGCTCATAATCCGCTGTGTTTTCTGCCTGATCAGTCGGTGAGCTCATTGATCCCTCAGTGCTTCTGCTGCACTTAAAGCAAGTCAGAGTTGAGCCCCCCATTATTCATTCATCCACTCCATCTGAAAGGACAGGCAAGTGACTGCAGGAATGATCTGCTTCTGCATTTGCTGCTTTTTTTTTTTATCAGTCTTTTAAACTAGTACAGGAAAAATAATCTTGTTAAAAACCTTTTTTGAAGTGTCTTTTCAAAGGCAAACATAACAGAACCATTTACCTAATAAATATAAACTGTAAAAATCCATCTTCTAAACAACCCGTTTTGTCCCTTTCGGGGGTCACAAGTGGCTGCCGGAGCCTATCCCAGCCACTCGTGGGTCAAGTATAAAAATGATCATAAATGATCTGCAAATACATAAAAAGTATTTTTACTTAGAAAGCATTTTATCTGACTAAGTAAAAAATGCATTTAGTTCAAAATGTGTCAGACTTTTAGGGAGATGGTTTTTCAAATCAAAAGCCTTATTTTAAAAAAGAAATTTCAATTTAGGACAGACATAGGAAGGATTTTTAATGCAGCAAGTGGGAAGTTGTCCCAAGAAACATTTATAAATGACCAAATGTCTGAGCTGGAACCTGAGGCATGCTGGGACAGGCAGCCTGTGCCAGCGAACAGCACACGGTGATGGGTTATACCTCTGAGACCTGCAGTGAAACTCACGGCTCCACCATAAAGAAGATCAAGTGCAAGAAAATTCTGAGGTGTTGCGTATAAATTGCATTCCCACGGTCCAACCTTGACATAAAAGTTGCAGCAAATTGTCTTTGTCTGGCCTCAAGGGAGAAACACACCTTTATTTTAAAATGAATGCTCAGAATGAAATCTCTTTCTAAATACTAAAAAGCTAATTCCATCTGAGCCATGACAGATTTTGATCTGTGGAATGTTATAAGGTGCAGACTTTGTTTCTTAGACTATTAAATGGGATTTATTTGAATTTGAGTTTACTTTTAAGTGGAAAATGATGCTTTAAACATACTGAAGACTGACTGAAACTTTTCTGATTGAACAAGTTTTTCTTTGGGAATTTATTTAAGGGTTTTCTCCTATATTGTGAAGAAAATAAAGCGATCAGAGGTCAGATCAATTCTGAAATCGTCTCTTCATTATCTCTGTTTGGAGGTGACAGCAGCTGAACTCTCCTTTGAGGCCTTGTCTCAGTCAGACAGTCATTTGAGCCATCTCTGTTCATTAGGAGGAAAAGTGCGACCAGCTGCCAGCTCGTTGCTCCGTTAGGATTTGAAATGCAAAAGCATCCTCTGGAAACCTCCTCTTCAGGTTCTGTGTCTCAGAACAGACGTCTGGGGATTTTAATTGAGGACTTTCTCTCCTTTGTCCCTCCTTTTCTCACTGCTTGAAAAAAAAAGACGGGATGTAAAGCAGAGTTTAGCTTGGGATTCTGGTCCTTTTGTTTACTGGGGGCTATAAATAAGCTATTTTCTGCCAATTTGTCCGTGGACAGCTAGGATGTGACACATACTGAATGCATGCATTCTTTTGTTGCAGCCAATCTAGTGGTGCTGTCACATCAGCTCACCTGGATCTGACTACCTTTAAATCCAAGGTCCAGGGGGTGTGACTGCTGTGGTCAGCTTGCAGAGTTGGTCAAGAACATGGTTGAGTGGACCCTGGCAGCATACAGATCCGGTGTGATTGCTATGGTACGTTCACACGGTCATGTGACATTCGTTCAAGAAGACACTATCTATGCCCACTTTTGAATGTGCGCATATGGTGTTTACACTGGATTGTCACTACCCGATACTAGCGCATGTTCCTGCAGTTGAAAGAGGTTTTGTATGTTTTGTATAGAGCCCAATAACGGTCTTGAAGTGTAAATGTGAGAGTTTAGAACACAGAAGGACAAAATGCATGTTTAAGCAAGTTTACATAGATTTTCCATTGATAGTGGTCACTTTATCGTGCTTTGCAGACGCTGGTGTAAATGTAGCTTGAAATGAAACGCGGCACAACTCTCCAAAATTATGACATCGATTACACGATTCAAAAACTATTGGGTTAGGACAACTCAATGCACTGCAATTGAAAACAACATTACGAATTACACGTTTAGCTGCAGCGTTTTGACGCAGGAACTGCAAACTAATAGGAAAAACATCCCCTTTGTCTTGTCACTGAAGTGGGCTTCTGATGCGTTAATCCCATGTTGGCAGTTAAGGAATCATTTGGGAACCTGTTAATTTTGAAAGTAGCTGCATTTTCACTTTTTACAAATCAAAACTTGATGAATCTTCAGAAGAGACTAGAGTTATTTATGTTTCATATACATCAGAAAGCAATCGCATGCTCTCACGCTTCAATCATCATAACTAAGAATGATTAGGAGTCTTCATTCTAAAGATCTAACCATCACATCCGTACCCTTTACTAGCAGCTTCTGTCCATTTATGTACCAGAAAAGATGCAGATCTGTGGATGAACCAGGAATTCACGTGGAGGTTTGTTCAGAACTGAAACAGAATCAGAGTCCGTGAGCAGGAGGTTTAGTGTAAAGTTTTATTCAAACCATAGGTCAGGGGTGTCCAAACCTTTTTGCAAAGAGGACCAGGTTTGTTGAGGTGTAAATGTGTGAGGGTCAACCATTCAGCCTGCATTCTTTACATAACGATAAATGCAAATGGACAATTTAATGGAAATTTTATTGCAATGGAATGCTTGTCATTTCTTTGCATAAAACAGAAATGTGTCTAAATACACACACACTGCATGTTAGCAGCACATACACAGCAAATACACTCCACCCACAGAGGAATCCCGGAGTGGGGGTTCTGCGGTTTAGCAGCGGTGGGGACCCCACACTGGAGACCTCCTTTTTTTTACCTGCAGCACACACACAGCACTGCCACACCTCCATACATGGGTGGGGTCGGGGGGTGGGGGGCCGGTCTTCACCCGCCTGGTCCTCTCAGGGCGGCCAGGCTTATGGGTATCATGTCGGCTGCGGTGATGGTCGGGCGTACGGCGCTGGGGGTCGGTCGGCGGGGGGGGGTTACTGCGTGGCGGCGGGGGGTGGGGAGGTAACCAGATGATTGTGAGTATGTGTGCGTGAGTGCATGGGTGGACGGACCTGGGGGCTGGCTCACTGGAACCCTCTGGGGCTTTCCCTTCCCATCACAGAGGGGGTAGGGCACTTTAAGGGTAAGGGAGGGGGGGGGGATTGTAGTGGGTAGGGTTATGGGGGGTGGCTGTGGGTGCGTGGCGATCTCTGGGTTGCTCGGGTCGCGTGCCGCGGCTGGCTCGCGGACACGGGGCACCGGTCGGGTGGTGGTCGTCTCTCCGGTTCTGGGGCCCTGGCTTCGTCCTTGGCCCTTGTCTTGGCGTCCGGCGCCCGGCGGCCCCCATGGCTGCCGCCTGGTACGGCTAAGCGCTCCTGTCCTGTGGCCTGGGGGCCGGACAACGGGTTCGCTTATGCCTCTGGGCGTAGTGGGGGCCCCTGTAGGGGGGCCCTCTCTGCGCCTGGCTGGTCGGGTGGGCGGTCCCCGCCTCCCCCCCTCCCGGGCTGCTTGGGTCCGGTGTGGGGGGGGCGCTGGCCTTGGGGGGCCTCTCCTCCCCTTTCCTGGTCTGGCTGCTCTGGCTGGGTAGGATCTGGTTCCCCACAACACAAGGTTCACTTCGGCAGCATGCATGTATCTCCACCCCCACGTGCACATGCACACTGCCACACTGCTCCCTGTCTGCTTCATCCCTCCTTCTAACCTACAGTGTATTGATGGACAGATATTTTCCACTCATCTTCGTGTCAGATTTTTACCCATGATGGAATATTTGTCTTTCCAGCAGATCTAGTATAATTGTTACAGCTTAAAAGAATAACTGATCCAAATCAGTGCTTGTATCCCCCCTTTTTTCACCTTTCTTCCCTTTACTCTCTTCCACCCCCCCCCCACCCCCCCCGACACACATTTTCCCTCTTCCTCCCCACACACACTAAATATAACAAATAAAGAAATAAATAATACAACAAAAAGGGGTTAATTCAGATCTACACTCTGGCTTCTAAAGTTCTATAACCTCTTTTTGTGATAGTAAAACCTGTCCAACACAAAAGGCCTGCAGCTCTAATCTGTTTGCTAAGTTGTTGGACAGAACAAGTGAAAAAGAAAGAAAAAAAAACAAAAAAAAAAAAGAAATGTGTCTAAATAGATTTTTACCAAAATGACTGTGAATTTCATGTTTGAGAACAAGTAATAAAATAAAGTAACAGTCCATCTGGAAAAAATAAACATTTGTCAGCATTAAATGTCTTATGAAATGTTACATATTATCTACAATTAAATAGTGAACTTCTGAATTCAAAACACGTGAACAGGAAAATAGCACATTTGCACAAACCACCATGGCTGTGATCACAGAAACAAATAAATCTGTTCTTCTTGTTTGGCCCTTAAGGCTCTGAAGGTCAAGTAGCCACAGGTTGTTGCCACAGGTTTATCACATAATTTAGACAATCAAGAAATCGTACAGAGTTCTAAGAAAGAAATGGGGGCTGCATGATATTGATTTTATGGCAGGAGCCTGAGGGCCGGTAGACATTTGAACGCAGGCAGCATTTGGCCCATGGGACGAACTTTGGACATGCCTGCCGTAGAGTATTTAGGAGGCACTTTCATCCAAAATAGATTAGTGAAGCATTACTTAAACTATTTATATATGTTTAGAAAGATGGGTGGGATGCACCTTTAGGCCTGTTGAAAGTTTAAATGTCATGCTAAAAATCAGTCAGAGGCTCACCTTAATCCCTTAAATAAACTTTTCAGTCCTTGTTTCTCCTCTTCTTCAAAGTTTTCTTCTTGGATCCTGTATCTTAGGTCAGGAGCTCACATAACTTCCCCTGTCAGTTTATCAACTGTGTTTCAAGCAGGAACGGGGGGTGAGGGGTGTTTTTGGTGGAAATGGTTGCTGCATGAAATTGATTATAGTCTATTTGGAGCAAACTGGTTGTGCTTTGGGACTCTTCTGCATCACAATGTACCAGTGGTATCCAGCCCCCACATACAGGGACGCCCCCTTGAGACCATGTTTGTGTTGTACTTTTGTCGCGCAGTGGGACTCGTGGGCCCGGAAAAGTGTTTGAAACCAGAATCTTTCTTTTCTCTCTTTAAAATCACTTTCTGTGAACTGAGAGCTGGATTTACTCTCACTGTAATTAGGACTTGAAAGCAACCCCACGCCCCACGCCCTCACCCCAGTCTCTTTTTATACAAATTTTTTCCAGCCGGGCATCATTCTCAACTTTTCTGTGTGTGTGTGTGTAAGTACAAGAGTGTGTGCTTGTTCCTGGCTCTTTGACTAACAGCCAGCCAGGCTACGCCTCAGGCCTCCTGCCCCCCCCCCACACCCACACACTGCCTGAGTGTCCCCTGTGCAGGAACGTGTGCAGGATTGTGTCAGATGGTGTAGGACGCAGCATCTCATTTATCTGCAGGTGACGGTGTTTGTAATTTTCACTGCTGTAGAAGAGCGATGCTCCTGCTTATTAATTATGCCTGAGATATTAGAAGAACTCCATCAAGACATGAATTATTTATTTTTTTGGCCCGATCATCGGAGCTGAAGGTTTCTGAGGCTCCTCGTACATCATCTGCTGAGGTGGAGACGTGGCTGCGTTTAGACAGACTGAGGAATCACATGTGTGTGTTCGGCGATGGCCGCTTTAAAATGGGTCTTAATTCCACAGGGGGTGTTTTTTAATTTGCAACTTATCATTCCGGTAATACCTCTAAAACACTGTCACCCTGAGGTACTTTAGCATCCATTAAATCACTTCCAGTGCACATTATAAGATTTCAAGGTCTTAAAGGAAAGGTCAACTTGCTCTGACTTTTATCTTTCCATTAGTCCGATGATCGCATTAAAATAAAGTCAAATGAAAAACTGTGCATCCTTCTGTCAGTTTTAAACCTTTGACATGTAAGGACAAAAGGAAAAATCCAAACCGTTCTTTTCTTTGTTCCCATTCAGTTATAGATCTGTTGCTGCAATTAGATCATGGTTCTAATGCAGGATTTAAATCAAGACTTAATAAATGGACCTCAAGTTGTGAAAAAAAAAACACCTGCATAAAAACCAAAAAAAGAGAGAAGAGGAAAAGATCAGACACTTAGTAGCTAAAAGCAAACACTTAAAGAGACTCAAAAGGGATTACCTCGAGCTAAACCCAATGTGATCAGAGGCTTAAACCTGCTGTGAACGTGACTGCTGGAACAGAAAGTGTAAAGACATCACCTGAGCACAAAACAAAACATTCATTATCTAAAGGACAAAAGCCAAGAAAACAAAAGAAAAACAAAGAATTTCTCATATTTTGAACATCAACAGGACAATGATATCTCCATGCTGGAGCCAGAAGACATCAGTAAGCAGGAATTGCCCCAAACTGGTCCAATCAGGAGTGAGGTTGTTGGATGTACACACCCCTCCCACTTAAAGCGGGCTTGGGAGAATCTGTCAATCATCCGTTTCAAATGTGATAAACGACAAACGTTTTTTGGGACTTCTTATTGGTCAGTTGCATAACTTGCACAACAAAAGAATATAATTAAAAAAATATTAGCATTAGCAAGAACATGTTAAAAAAAGGTAGCAGAGGAAGAATGGTTACTCTGACAAATGTAATGACTGAGCAATAGCTGTTTATTTCTCTATAGAAGTCTATGGGATTTTGGCTTCTTGGAGTACTTCCTTTTTGGAACGCGAGGGGGGAGGGGTCCCTCAGCCCTGTTCTCTCAATACAGTCAGTGATTGTACCATGAAGATCTGCGTTCTACCATGAGGACTCTTTGATTACTTAAACAACAGTACCAACACTTGGGCCATTTTAAAGGACAAAGTTCACTTTTGCATAAAGGTCAGAGGCTTTTAGAGAAGACTATCTACACTTAATATTTTGTATTGAGGCTTTGAAAGAGAGCATCTCTTCAGGTATATTGATTCTGTCAGGAGTCATCAAGGTTTATGGTGGACTTCAGTTTTCCGATGCAGACTGATGCACAATCAGAGAGAGCCTGTTTGTACTTGCAGCCTGAGTGGCTGCAGCTGAGGATATCACTTATCCTCCTGACATGACAGCCGTGATGACTGGTAACTGCCCTATCACTTTCATTGTTGTGTTTGGAGGGATTGTGTTGCGGTGCATGTGCCTGTGTGTGGCAGGGCGACCCAAATCAGGCTGAGGTCAACGAGAGTTTGAAGCTATCCTTCTTGCTCCATTTCTTTTCCTTCTTCAGTTCACAAACTAATCCATCTGCTCCATACTTCAGTGTTATCAAGGAACCATCCAGGCTAACCAATACACAGACACGCACATGCACGCACACACACACACAAACACACAAACACACACATGCACACCTACACACACACACACACACACACACACAATCGCCTTTTAATTCCCTGTGATTTATAACTGTGGCAGGAACCAATTTTAGCACCCAGAATTGGGCCTTAAATCACCCGATCACTGCATTTCATTCTTCTATCCATTCATTCCAAACAGCTTATTTCTCCTCAGGTGTGTTTTTCTTTTGAGACTTTTCAATCACTTTTGTTTTCATGAAGATTTCCCGATGCCGGGAAACTGTTGGAACAATAAATAGCTCCAGTCCTCTTGGTTTCTTTTTTTTTTTTTTCATTTTCTGCCTTTAATTTTTCTTTTCCTCTCTGGTTTATTTATGTTGTTTTTGTTTCTCTCCAGCCCTGAGATTATTCCTCCTAAACAAGAGCAAACAGTCTGGAAGATTACTGTAGTTCTGCGTCTTATACATATCCACTGAGGTTGGAGGTTCATGGCAGGTTAGATCATTGAATTCAGATCAAGTGTGAAAAACTGTTTCTCCTTTTGACGCGACTGTTGCGCTGCTCATGTGAGGCCAAGGCTGCTGCCTTCAGTGCTGAAGCTGCTGAAACACAAAGGTTAGACTGGTCTTTTTTAAAGTGGAGCGTGCACAAAGACTGGAAAGCTTCTTTTAAAGCTTCACGGCTCTGTTTAGAGCAGCCACTTCATAAAGGCATGACACTCTGACATCACCAACGCTCTGCAGCCATCCAGCGTTCATGTATGTCTGCTTAGCTCCTACAACCCATTTTTTCTGCTGGAAATTAAGTGAATTATTCTGATCATGAAAAATACTGTGGAGATCAATATAAAAAGGAAAGTTATAAATAAATATAGAGTCTCAATCTCTTGTTTTGCCTGAAAGCTGTGAAGTTTTTCAGTGACACAATGTGTCCTTGAAGAAATGAAAGTTTATTAAAAAACAAGTGAAACACGTCAACACCTTTTCTTTTAATAAAACATAAGGAAGTGCAGCAAAGTTTAAGATCAAGTTGAGCTTTTCCACAAAAAGGTCTACCAGCTAAAGTTATGCCTCAAACAAACATTGAACATTGCAAATTCAATATTACAGGATCTCTAAAGTATTCAGGCAAGTCTTGGTTTCACATTTTCAATAACATAAAAATGCGTTCAAAGACTGCATAATAAAAATGTCTGCATATGGCCATATATCATAAGTGTGCATCCTCATCTGTCACACTCAGCCCTTCTTAAAATCCCTCATGGTTCCTCTGATTTCTGTGCCACCAGCTTAAAGTCCCACTCCGATCATATTTTGATCTATCGTAAAAGTGGTCTTTCAATTATGATTATGCTGTTTTTAGCCAAAAAAAAAAAACCTGTGCCATTTTCTAGTACATAGATTCTGTAGAGTAACAAGAGTTAGAAAGTCAACTCTGAGTTGTGGGTGGGACTGTTTGCATGGAGTAAGCCTGCTGCCATTTCCCACCATCAATCTGTTTACGCTCTCCCGCTTACAACCACCTTAAAACCCCCACCGATGGTAAGCGGTGCAACAAAAACGACAATAAATAAATATTGGAGTTATCCAGCCTTACGGTTTTGAGCCAAAACCCCGCTCAGACGAGCTAAACCAAGATGTACATGGATCTGCAAGTGGATGCATCAGAATGGAACGGAGCAGGGAGCTTGAGGCTAAATTATATAATAATGTGATTCAAAGCATTTTTCATGGGTTTATCAAAGTTCTTTTTCAGTGTTTGATTTTATTACACACAATTTTATTACACATTATTATTTATTATTTTATATACATTGTTCAAAAAGTATAGATACCTTGTGTCAAGCTCATCACTCATGCAAGACATAGGCTCCTGAAAGGGAGGATTAAGGGTGGGGCTAATAAAATCAGCGCCTGTGGCCACACCCATGTAGAGGAGATTTGGGAAAGAGAGGCTTCAGATAGACATGAGATATGGCTTTTAAAGATATTTAGGTTGTGGGATTTTAGTTAAAAACTCCCTAATCATAACTAAAACACCACTGGGAATGTTTTTATTAAAAAAAGTGATTGGGGAACTTTAAATCAAGAAATACTCTGAAATTGAATTCTAAGATGAATATTCCTTATATATGTCCTCCATCATGAGGAAAATTCTACAAGAACATGTTAAAACACAAGAAACACAATTTTCTTTGAAGTGGATCTTAGAGAAGGAACTGCATCTAAACTTCAATTTTTGGTTTGATTTTTTTCTTTCTTGTTTACACATATGTTTTTGAGAAGTTTCAAATCTCAGTGACAACAGAGTCTTGGTGTTAAAAACAAAGAGACTGAATGTCAATGACCTACCATCAGCATGGCTGATTGAAATTCCCTGTGTTTGACATTTTTAATGAAAATAATGTAAATGAACTCAGGTAAATACTATTAAAAGAAACAGAAAAGTACTAATAATTTAAGATGATGTGCAATGCAAAGACTTAACTTTTAACTGAACTTTTTTTATTAATACAATTATAAAAATGATATTAAAATATGCAATACTGATCATTAAAATAAATGTGAGAATAAGAACGCTATGAAGTGTGAAAAGACACAAGTAAATTATTTCTAAGTTACTACCTGCAAGAACACATGAAAAGTTGAACATCTTCCTGACTTACTTGTACCTACACACATATCTGATGTATAGCTGCACTGTTGCTGCAGATTTTCCCACACTTGTCTACAGTAAGGTGGTGGTTCACTCTGCAGGTTAGCTAGAGGGGATGTGCAAAGTCATTGGCTAGATAGTTCAGTGTTAAAATACAGAGCATGTTTATCCAGCCGGGAGGAAGATGAGTGCTGTTCTGAGTTTGCGGTGCTGCAGCTGCAGTTCATGCTGTGTGTGATGGATGCTGTGTGGTGCTCATTGTTTCTGCATCAGCACTCTGTAGCTGCTAATGAGAAGATGAATTGCAAGGATGGTTGAGTGCTGGTTCATTCGGACAAAACAGAGAAGCGGTTGATTTGCTGCACTCAACAATCGTCCATCCAGGCAGCAGAGAACAGTTACAGAAAAACTAAGGAAAATCCTGAAGGAGCTGCAGATCTTTCTTTTTTTTTTTTTTTTTTTGAGGGATTTCTGCAGCATACTTAGAGAATCTACGGAAGGGGGTTCATTTCAGCTCTATCATTTTGGGTGCTGGTCATCTTAGTTAAGACAGAAGGAGAGGTTAAAGTTGACTGAAAAAAGCTCTAAAGTGGCTGAAAAAGTCCTGTTTGTGGACTTTGTATTCTGTGGGACCAGGACATGAGCTAGTCAGCTTGGTGCAGAATTGTGACAAATCTAAGAAAAAGTTGTGAAAGAAGAGATGAAAATGTACCCTGATGGTCCAACAAAGATTAAACCCTGATGTCTGCTGATTATTTGGTGTGAGCGATAACACATTCAAATGTCGAGAAAGCAGGGCCGAGGGGACAGTAATTACTGCTCAGTGTCAGGTAGCTGTGTCTCTGTGTGTGGGTGTGAGTGCTGAATGAGTTTCATGCTTCATTACTTGAGGCCGATAAGGTGGTAAGGCTCTGATTGTCCATTTAAAGAACTCATCACTTCTTCTGGAGGTGAAATTAGCACAACATTGTTCTCTGGGCTCCTTTCCCATTCACTGCAGCTGGTCTGGAAAATTAAAGCCAACTCTAGACAGGTGACCCTGCAGAGTGTGCAACTCTCTCATTTGATCACATTTAATCAACATGTCCTGCTCATGTGCAGCCTGAATGCTGGTGCATCTTGAGGAGGAACAGTTCTGTTCTTGTGTGCATGTGGATCAAATAGCTGTAGGTTTAAGTTAAACAGCCAAACAGAAACCCAGTCTTAACAGAGCTATGCTGTCCTACAGCTCTAAACAGTTTAACCTTTTATCACCTGAGACACCTGAATAACACACACTCTTTGACATTCTGTATCTCTTCAACCATTTACACAATCAGCTGATTCTGGTGCAGAGAAAACTGGCTTTTTCTCAGCTTTGCAACACTAAAAAAACATTTACTTAAAGTGTTGCTTAATGGCTCAAAGCTGTTTTTCTCTGCTCCGGTGATATCTCTGAGGTGCTGAATCAGCCCACAGCATGACCCTCCACCTCCATGCTTTGGAATTGGCTGCATTATTAGTTTCAATTTTTAAGCTGATAATCTGAAAGTGTACCTGCACATATAACAACAAGTTATGTGTTTTGTTTTGTTGAAACTAATTAAACATAAATAATTGAGTATAGACTATTTTAAAATATTAATTTTGAAACTAAAAAAACATTTATTCTAGCATTTTTAGAATAACATTTATTGTAAATATTATTTTGCATTATAATTATTTTCAGTGCATAATGAGGTAACCTGGAGAAGGCTACTATTCCAATTTTCACCTGCTTCTAACTGAAGTAGTTCAGAAAACTTGTGAATAGGATCTTATGTTTAGAACATTACCTATAATCTCTGGGGTGGATATTACAGATGGGTGTATTACTGCGTGTGTGTTGGTGTGTGTGTGTGTCCTCTTCTTCAGCCTTCTTGGTTTCATGCCAGCTTTAGTGAGACATCTTCTTCATCTGCTGGGAAATGAGCCACAAGTTAATCAAAATCCCTAAAGAGAAGAAATGAGTTTGACTGTTTTTCGAGAATTATTCTGCTTCGGAAATGTTCAGCTGACTGATCATAATCATTTCATCTGCCACTTACATCCCGCACACAGCATGCAGCTCTCCCCCCAAACTGATTTGTAAGAGAAAACATTTCCAGCATAAAGTAAATGAGAAGATCGCAACAGGTTTTCGAGAGAGCAAAGTCAAGGACTTGTTAATCATCTTGTTGTTTAAAGGGTTCTTGAAGAGTTGTAGCAACCTGGTGAGTGACAGACTTGAAGTCAGCTGAGAGGAGAGGCAGAAAAAGACACAAAGATGTCTACCTAAAGGAATTACAGTATTTACAGACAAAACACTGCTGCAATCACAATAAATACTTCCAAAGATATTTGCTTAAAAAGACTTGAAAAGACTTGCCCATGACAGTCCTTTATCAGATTTTTAAACTCATCATCTTAGATGAAGACTTCTGCAAGAAGCGGGAATTTCTTACTCTAAATGAAAAAAAATGTAAAAAATGCTTTTTAATACATAGTTGTTATTTTAGACAAGAAAAACATTAGATTAGGTATGCATTAAACTTTAAATGAAAGTATAACAGCTTTCAGAACTTGCAATCATATTTCCATAAAAACAACGGCTTTCCTGCAGAACATGAGTGTTATAAAAGAAAATATAACTGTTTTCTGTGGAGCGTGAGAACAATGCCGATTATTTTTTTGAATCTTTCACAGCCTCTGTGTTTCTCCACCATAAACACTTTTACATAAAAAGCTGTATGAAAATAAAGTGAAATGTCAGTTTTGTGTTAAAAAAATCTAGCTGGTATTCAACAACCCCATTGAGGTGTTTGTGTTAAATGTCACTCTGATCTGAATGCAGAATAGTGTTAATATGAACCACACTTATTTACCACTCAAAGATCTGTGCACACATTGTTGAAAACACTCAACGCACACAGACATCCTTCCAGCAGACTTCTTACCAGCTAAAAGACTCCAAGAAAAATAAAAAATAAAAACAGCACTGTTGCAAAACACAACCTGATTGTATTTTATCTTAATAGATCGAGGTTATGGTGTTTTATTTGCACACAGTTTAAAGTTCAGAACTCCCATTGGAAGTAGTGTACCAAATTAAAACAAGGTAACTTTGACATTGGGAGTTTTATAGTCTTTGACCTTTTGGCCCATAGTTTACAAAAAATGTTTTAGACATTCAATTTTACACACGTGCATGCCATTCTATTGAAAAGAAAACACACAAACTATAATGTTGTTGTTCACCTTTCGGCTTTTCCCATTAGGGTTCACCTCAACCACTCAGCACTGATTCCCACAGTTGAGTTTTTCTGCCGGTTACCCTTCCTGACACGCAGATAGGCAGCAGTCTCCTAAATCATCAGGGTGAAGTATTTTCTATAGCACCAACAAGGCATTAGGCATGGGGGGGGGGGGGTCAAAATACAGTTGTTATGGTGGGTAAATGGTGGGGGGAGATAAGATGGGTTTCTGGTAATAAGTTTTATTGTAACGACTCATGCATAAACGAATAAAAAACTTGGGTTTCCAGTAGAATTCTGCAAAACACCATGAAATTGTCCACAAGAACATCAAAAGCAATGGAACTAAAGGATTGCAAAGTAGCAAGGATTCATGGTGTGCCTTTGTTTACAGCTCTGGAAAATTCAAATGTGTTTAAAAACAAAAATAAAGATAAATAATTAAATAATACAAACTGACTTGTTAATGCACTTTGATCTGAATTTCTTATTATCCTATTATTAGGATTTGGTTTCCTTTTATTGAAGTGAAGCTGTAAAAAACCTAGTTGAGAAAGTTTTAAATTGGCCGTTTTCAAAAATTTAACAGAAACATTTACTTCATTTCTTTAAAGAAAAGAGAAATTTGAGAGATGGGTTTGTTTTCGGGTATTTTTAAACGTAATTTAATAAAATTTGTAAGAAAAACTGTGCTGTTTTAAAAACTATGATAGTAAAATAGTCTTGTGAAAAGTCAATTGGCCAATAGCTTCAGGAATCTACCAGCCATACAGACAAGTGATAAAAAAATTGATTTTGAGCCTTGGTCATAAGAGGTTATTAAGAGTTTTGTCTATTGTGCTTGACAAAAATTCACTGAAGGATAGGAAAAAAAAACTGTCATAAAATGGTACAACTGGAAGTGAAGTGGCTGTAAGAATGGAAAGAGCAGAGAAAAGATGAAGGTCTATTGGGAAATGAGTAAAGAAAAAGGCTTAGAGAAAGGTTAGATGAGAGGAAGAGAAGTCTATTTGCTCTTAGGTCAGCAAACAGCCTGACAAATTAATTAAGAAAATGATCCATGTTAAAAAAATGTCGATGAGATGTGACCTGTGGGTGTGCGTGTGTGTGTGTGTGTGTGTGTGTGTAATCCTGCCTTCTCTCCATGCAGAAGTATTTTACGAGAAAAAGTGAGAAAGGTATTGATTTTTTAAAGGGCATAAAGGGTTCTGGTGGCTGTTTGAACAGCCAAATGTACGATCAATTTACAAACAGATGAAAATGGTGGCATTTGCTCTGGTTAGTGCCCCAGGGCAACAAGGACCCGTGTAGAGTCCCCCTGTTTCTGGTGGACTGTGTTCACACGGGAACGTGGGACACTGCTGGCATCAAAGAGCTCCCAAAGCTTTGGGCCGAAGGGGCCCATCGTCAACTGTGATGATGGAAAACCTTCAGGGAACATCTTTCTCCCGGGCAAAAAAGGCCAAAGTCTGATGCAACAAGAAAACGGCACTGTGATGGCGGCCTGACAGACTGGCTCAGCAGGCTCACTGATCATTGACTCTTTTATAGTTTTTGTTTTATAAGTGGACTAAACTAAGACCAAGAAGCCAAAATCCCATAGACTTCAACTGAGAAATATCAGCTGTTATGCAGTCATTATATTTGTCAGTCTAACCATTCTTACTCTGCTAACTTTTTTTTAGCATGTTTTTACAATCCTATTTTTTCATGATATTTTTTCTATATTACAAGTTATTGAACTTATAAACGGACCATTCAGAGGCCTCAGTAAGTGTGTGGTGCCTATAGGCCCCATGACAAAAAACACTTGATTGGCAGATTTCCTGTAGCCTGTTTTTCAGTAGTATGGGTGTGGACTCCCATTAAGCTCACTCTTGATTGGTGAGAGTGGTTTCCTTAGTAAATAGTGATTCAGACTGACTTGGACGAATCATTGCTCACTGATCTTGTCTAGCTCCAGCATGGCGGTGTCCGTATCAAGAAAAGCTTACAACTGAATTAACTGCCTTTTGTTCAAATAAGCAGAAGTACCCCATTTTCTATGGTTGATGCCACACTCACTTGGTCCAGTTCTTTTTCAGTCTTTTAAAGCCCTACAAATGTTCAAACAATGACACAATATTTGTCTTGATGTTTGTGAGACAAAGTTGGACCAAGAGCTGTGTCTGACACAAACTGGAAGAGGAGTGTTTGAAGGCAGTAAGACAGGATATAAGGTCAACTGATGCCTCACAACTGAGCGTGTAGTAAGAAATCTTTTGTAGTATTTTGATCAAAACTAAAAGAAAAATCAACCCCCTAAGAAAAAGGCTATACAGCCTTTCTCTGTTTTCTTTTCTTCCGTGAATGTCGATCCCATTGCTTTAGTCACTATTTTGTCTCTCTTTGCCATCAAACACATGTTGCAATGTTGGTTTTAATATTGTTTGTGTCTTTCTAAGTTTGAGTTCAGTTGCTCATAACAGATGAACTCTAAAATCTTTTCGGAATTGGTGTTAAATAAAAATAGAAAGGGTCGGATGACATTGGATCACAGGTGAAACATCCTCCAGCAATTTTGCTTTATCAGACCGAAGTTAGTTACTGCAGTTAAGTGAAGTTGGATGAATGGATGGGACTGGGAATGTGTGGCATTCTTGCTTCTGTAAGCCACACAAAAGAGCTGAACAATGACCTGATTTGTTCTGTCTTCTCTTGTTTTCCATGTACACTGATCCTGATCATCATTCAGGTAAGAGCTTTGTTTCTCTTCATATCTCCTGACGTGAGTGAACATTTCTTTTGTTTCTTCTGTGTGGATAAAAGCATCTGGATTATAGCCACTCTTTATTACCTAATTTCTATGGTGGCTCAAAGCGAACAATCTGCACCATAGCAAGATGATTTACCTTACGCCTCTGATTTCATAAAGGTTTGTTTTCCTGAATGTAGGCCGATGCTCTAGACTCCTTGTGGTCTGATCTCTGTCCTCTCTGGGGCTTTTTGGTTCGCTCGGTGATGGATAACCTGCAGGTTAATGAAGAAAAGTAGTCATCTGTGGTTTGTCTCTGTGGCATAGATGTGTCTTAAGGTGAGGTATTTAACCCGATTTTTCCTTCAGTCAGTGTGTCATTTTCAACACTAACTTGGAAATGGAAATGCTGTGTAAACTTTAACGTTCACTTTGAATGTGGTCGACAAGGCAATAATTTGATTTGACCACACAGCTGGAAAACTGTTGTAAGCTGAGTTTTTTTTAAATGAAATTAAACTTCTAACAAACTAAAACGGTGTGTTTTTAGTACCATATAACATACTTTAGACATGTGGTACTTATTCTGTCACTAAGAACTTCTGTCTCTAATAATTTTTGTGTTTGGTGAATGTTGATCTCAGAGCTGTGTGTATGTAAATTAAGTGCATTGGTCAGACACTCCCTTTCCTTCTGTTTCCTCTGTTGGAGTGCTTTTGGGTGTGTGTGTTTCAGGCTTGTACATTCAAAGTTCTTGCATTCACGTATTGTGACTTGCGTTTTTAAGTCAATTTTTGGGCTCTATGGACAAAATGCACAGCAATTAAACACACATTGAAAGTCAAACCAGTTAAACTTTCACCAATCAAGAACTCGGATTTGGTAGTGACATATGGATGGCGTCCTTTTTAATTTATGAAAGTGCCAACCATTTAAAAATTGATCTTGGAGGAGAAATTAATAAATGCAGTTTGTGCCAAGTCTTTCATATATTGGAATAGAGTATTGGAATAGCAACAGTTTAGTGGGAACACCTTATGCTGAAAGTGCATTCAAGAACCCGCGTCGTTAAGTGCGCTCTTGAACACACGACACATGCCGGGTGTAAACATATCATAAAATGAATCAATACGGTCTGTCTGCTGTGAGGAGGCCTATGGTTCGTAGTGTGGGGGGCTTACGGGGAGCAAAGATTGAGGTGTCAGCAGCAAAAAGGGGAGGAAAAAACCTTTCCTAATCCACGTTGTAAATCAATGTTAAATCAAGTGAGAGAACATGGTGTGGAGGGGGGTCACGGTGTTTGTGTGATTAATGGCTATTTTGATTAGCTCTGACAGGGCAGGTGACGTTGGCAGGGAGGCATAGTGGGGGTTAGGACGCACTCTCTAAGGACACATTTTAAACAGCTGGCCAACTGCATCATGGGAATTACCCGTGATACTTTGTGTGTCACCGAGCTGCACTTGCTGCGGTGTTACTAGTGTCCCGACCATTTTCTGTGGTCCCTTTAACGGCCTCTTTCCCTCACAGCGCCTGTCTTTGGCGTCTTTATAGTTTATGCAGCACTCAGCTTGTCAGCCAACATGTCTTGCCATTAACTGACGCCTGACTCAGGACAACACTTTCAAGTTAATTCTGGGGATGGGCTTGGATGGTTGGAGCTGCTCTGAACTACATGCTCTCTGTTCATTAAGTCTGAGGGACCCAAAAACAGAGCTCTGCAGGCAGCAAAAGGAGGGGGAGGGAGGGTTCAGACTAATTTATTTGACCAAGTTATCTAAACTACTTTGAAAAACAAAAAAAACGCAAACGGTGTATACTTAAATAACTATTCTTAGAAGTGCCAAAGCACTTTATAATTGCAGTCCCATTCAGGGCAGGGTGGGACTTGAACCAATCAACCACTCTGCCTCTGCTCCACTGCAAATACCAGAAAATGAAGAGGTACCAGACCAAAGCTTAGTGGTTCTCACCATTGTGGCCCAAAATGACTCCATCAAACCCTTACATTTCATGCCTGTTAGTCTTCTGTACTCGCCCACAGAGGCTGCTTTACTGAGGCTGTTTCGTTTTTACTATCCAGAGATGTAGAATTGGATAAAAGACTCAAATTAGAATCTCACAGGCAGGGACTTGAGGCTTGATTTGAAAGTTGAATCAAATTGTACAAACTAATAACTAAGTTAAGCAGACAACTCAGCTTTACATAGCTTTGACATCAAACCACCGTGATCTGTTAAACTCTCTCTATTGCTGTTTAGAGCAGCTCTACCTGTGGATTCTGGATGCTTCAGCTGAGCAATTACTGACAGATATTATTGATTTTGGAAACAAGAGGGAGAGAAGGAAAAGGAAACCAGAGAGCTAATTTTAAGAGGAATTAGAATTAAATATGAACTCTTGGTGTAATAACAGATGCAAACTTGAGTTTCTGGCACACATTAAGGCCACAACGCATTCGGCTTTTTAAATCTCTACTGAATATTACATCAAGACCAAATTTATGGAGGCTGATTCAAACCTTTCATCTGCTACAGGCTAGATAACTGTCTGTCTGCTCTTTCAATGAAGACTTTTAGAAACTGCAGCTCATTCACAATGCTGCTGTTAGTACTTTTACCAGAACCAGTAAAACAGACCACTTCACTCCTGTTCTGAAGTTCCTATACTTCCCACCAGCTACATATGGAATTGTTTTAGAAGTACTGCTGCTAGTTTAAATATCCCTCAATGGTGTGGGACCTGCATTCTTGTCAGAGCTGTTGGTGTTCCATAAACCCAGAAGGTCTGAGATCTGTAGAAAGCAACTGGGTGGTAGAACCTAGAGTCAGAACCAAACAGAGGGAAGCTGCTGCTCACAGATGGAAGCAGCTGTGGTGGAATGGTCAGAGCTTCCTCGTGAGCTGAGCTGTTCACAAATTGTATTTCTATTTAAGTCTAAACTAAACAGTTGCTCTTTTCTGCTGCCTTGTTTACTTTAACATAATGCACTGTCACTTCATTTTTCCCCAGTGCCTTCCAAAGATTTAGTGTCTCTACAAAGCACTTTGAATTGTTTCTGCTTGAAAGTTGCTAAACAAATGAACTCCAGGCTTCTAGGACTGGTACCCTACTGGTTTTTCAGACACCCAGCTCTATCTGCTGCTGAATACCTGGTTCAGGTATGTTTTGCCAACAAGATGCAGCAATGGGTGACTAGTTGAAAACACGTGGGACACTGGCCCCAATGCTCAGAGTCTCACACCAGTGATTTACCGCCATCACTTCACTTGCCCATTAAAAAGCCACACTCATATTTGAGCACAATTTTGATGTCAAATGTAGAATAAAATAAAGTTCATCAACACTTTCCCCTATAGCAACTTTCATAGATTTTACACTAGTGTATACACTACAGAGGTAAAAAAGCATTGAAGTAAATTACTGGACTGTTTTTGGACATTTGGACCATTTTTATTTGGAGATGATGGGTATTAATTTAACCCTTGTGCTATCCTAGGCACTTTACCGTTGGGAGTTGGGTCATCTAGATTCACTAGACAGTGCTCTGAACCTTTTTTTTTCAATTTTTTGTGATCTTCACTGGTTCAATGGATTACATGAAAATTTTCCACCTTTTTCCACCTTTGTCATGGTAGGGAGAACATGTCAAAGTAAGGGTGGGGTCATCCAAGATAGCACAGGGGTTAATGATACAACAAGTCCCCTAGTGGTGACTTTATGCACTTGACCTGCATTCTGATCATCAATGAGGAAGTTCAGTTAGCTCTCAGCAAAATCAAAACAAACATTGAAATGAGACTGAGATTTGAAGAGACAGACCTGAACAGGTGGAACTGTGACACTTTCTACAATAAAATAATTGTGAACACAAATTCATGAAGCATTATTTGGCAGAAGATCATAGTTTGCTGTTGAATTCAGTTTTTTCATCATTTATATATTGGATTTGACTCACACTTTGTTTCTCTTTGTTTTCTTTGTTGCTAAAGACATGCATGTGCTTCTGTACCAATTTTGTTTAAGCATGAATGTCCTCATTCAAATGCAGATGCTCTAATACAAAAACATGGCAGAGAATCCAGCAGGTTTGAGTTGGCGTGGGTGTGTTGTTGGAGGGAGGGGGGTTAGACGGAGCAGTGTTCCCTCTGGAGCTGCTGGCGGCAGATCTATGAGGTCCTAAAACTCAAAAGAGTAAAAATCATTCTCAGTGCAGTAGTTCTGCTGACCCTTATTTACTGATGGTGTTCACCACCTTGATTTTAACTGTGAGAAAGTATTGATCAAAAACTGGAGGTTTTCAGAAGTTGGACACAGATTTTCAGTTTCCTTTGAGTTTTGTTCTTTAGCAGTTTAGCTAAAACATTATTCAATTCTCAACTGGAGTCTGACAGAGATTCAGATTTAAGTCAGCTGGATTGATTCAACTCAAACTGAAATGCATCAACAGTTTTGGTTTAATCCAGTAATAATGGGAAATTCTAATCATATACTGTTTGTGTTGATGGAAACCCAACAACCGGTTTTTCTAATTTCCTAGTAAACTTTAAGCTGAAGAGCATGTGATGGACTAAGACCTTTAAGCGTGTTGGAGGTGGAGGTCTATGGCTGCTGGTTTTTCTTGCTGAGGTCCTGTTCCAGCATTGTTTCCTGCTGGAAAAAAATCAGACACACAGTGGCATAACGTAACTACTAAAACAACAAGTTTTTCTCTCTAGCTAAAGAGCTTGTCAAAAGCAGGTGTATTTGGGTGTTAGAACATTGAATCGAACAAATATGCCATCTCCTCGTCAGTTGATTTTTTTTCTTTTGAAATCCTGGGTTTATGGAACAACAACTTTTTGTTATATTAAAACATTAAAGCCGTCCCAGCCTTCATGAGCTGGCACGCATGAAACTGTAGCTTCTTGCCCTCTAGGGGACGCTTCACTTGGAATGTAGCATCACATGTACAACAAGTACAACCCACAGATGCAGGGGCATGTTCCCTTCCCAGCAGGATCCCGGGCTTGCCCACCAGCTGGAAGACTTGGAATGGGTAGTATTTCTCATGACAAGCAGGCAGTATCTCTGCAGGCTGGAACGCCTCCTCTTTTCAGGGCACACAGCACTTTTTGTGACTTTGATTCCAGTCGCCTTATGTGTATTAACGTCAGTGTTTTTTTGCCAAGCCATTAAGCACGAGTAATTGTCTTTTACAGCCAAGCCATATTGGTTTTATTGATCGTGAGTGGTTTTAACAGAAGACTTTAAGAGCTACATAAACATTTACTGTAACCGCACACCCATTTGGACTGAGGAGGACATATAGTGCAGTGCTGTAAATCTAAATTAGTCTCAGTGTCTCTGTAGATATTTCTGTCCATACAGCTTATTCTCATTTTATTTGTTGTGGAGCCATTTGGCCGTTCATAATGAAGCCGGTGCACAGTCTGATGAGTGCTGAAGTCAGTTCCTGACGGGAGTATGAGGAGAAAAATGTCTGAAACATTTCTAAATTGAATCTCATTAGCCAAACTTGGAGAAAATGAGTTAGGATGCTAGATGATGGTCGTTGGGACTGTTTGGCTCCGTGCAGTCAGAAGATCTGGCAGGAGGCTTTTATTTTCAGACCTTTCTCAGCAGCATCTCAAAAATGACCCAAATATCCAACAAGAATTATGAGGGCATTTTAATTTAGAGGTCAAACAGTCCAAGTAATCTTTATGCTTTTCTAAAACTCTTGATTACCTTAATCTTCAACAATTTTTGGGACCATTGTGGTCTTGATTGGTCAGATGTGGAATTTATGAAGTTAGATTTCAATTTTATGTTAAAACACTCAAGATATTATTTAGCTATGATGCAGCAGATGGCAGAGACAGCCGACAGATGCAGTTACGGTATTTATGTGTTCAAGCCTGTGGAATCAGATCAAACATAGTGTAAACTCAGGACACTTTAATGTCACTTTGATGAAGAGTTACTTTGAGTTTGTCCTGTGTGTCAACAGTCTCTCTGTGCTCTAAAGTGACCTCTACTTTCTTTGTAACACAAACATGTCGATGCAGTTTAAAGGTGGAATTTCAGATTGTGGTCAGATTAAATGAGGGCACTCAACTTTGCTTTAAAGCGTTTTAAATTCCCAAAAACTCCACGAAGCTGGTAATATTTGGCCACCACCAACACAGAGAGGCTACAAGCTTTCACAGCGTCAGTCTTCTCTGTGGTGCATCACCTTGCAACAGGGCAGTTTCTGAGAGGTTTTAATGTGGCACAGAATCTCTTCTTCATCTCTACACTTTGGGGACTTTATCCATGAACTGATGTGTTACATCCTTCAGAAACCCCTGACCTGAAGCTTTGGTCCTGTGCTTCCATTCCAGAGACACAGTGAGCTCACCTGTCTCCCCTTCCCCCCACAATCATCCCTCTGATATGGCCAAGCCTTTTTCATGTTGCAGGAGCTTTATCACTCATTGAAAGCTTCACTGTGCCCCAAGACAGTTTCATGCTTGTTATCCCTAACCCCAGCTTTCATTTTCTTGGGTTGAACTTGAACTGTTAGACTGATTGGTTTCCTCATTAGTTGACAGCTATATCCTTTGTCTTCTCAGCTGGAAGGAGGATTTTAGGCTGGGGGGGTGGACACTTTTGCTCAGTAAACAATCTTGATGGCAGAAACTTACATAAATATTTAATAATTAACTTGAATATGGAAAAACCCAGTAACTGAAAACAAAAGGGTGACAAAGCAGAGCAGATGACCCTTCAACCAGATACCTATATATACAGAGGATTAACACAAATCAAGAAAGCTGTGGATGATTGGCAATCAAAACCTGGTGGGACTGACGGAGGGAAAAGTTAAAACACAACATGACAAGAACCAAGGAAAGATCACTAAAAATGCAAACTAGAGTGCACAGTCTTCACACATTTAAACCAACACTAACTGAAACCTGGTCATTTTATCTTGTAACCACTAGGGAGCTTACTAAAAAGTCAAGTTAGTATCCATTTACTAAAGCATTCAAAAAGTAAAACATTCCTACTTTGCAACAACAACAACAACAAAAAAAATACTTATACGCCTTTTTTTCCCTTACCTTATTGAGATTTATCGCCGCTGTAAAAGGGGGAAATTTTTATAAACTGTCATTTGATATAGAAGACTGAAGTCTCAAGATTGACATAATCCAATAATGACCTCAGACATCAGGTCACAACAAGCAACCAATATGTTTTTTTCGCCTTTGTGGCCATTTTAGCCTTGGAAGAGATCCAACAACACCATATCTGTGCAAAATGGTGATGACCACAGCTACTGGCTTCAAATAAGCACTTACTAAATGCTCTAATACAAAGCAACTTACAGATGCCGGAAGTTTTATGAAATCTATCAATAGGAGTGACAATCCTGATTAAAAAGACTTTTAAGTTTGTTTATTTTTGCTTGAAAGTTGGACCATTTTAGATTTTGGTAAACAAACTGTTTTATTTAAATTATCCTTATGAAAAAGCCAGAGATTGTGGCTTTCTAAACTCGCTTGTCCATCCAGAGTTGCTGAATCCAAACATTGACTTACTCAGATTAGAAACGTTGAATTGCTCCTCAATCTTATATATACACATATATCTTTTTTAATTTACGCCAGATACTTGGCAGACATGCCAAAGTGGAATCAGTCCAAAAACCAGTGTCTGTTAGATCTGAACTGTCAGGATTGCCAGACTCTCAGAGTGTGCTTTCATAGTGAGTCTGAAGATCCTGCCTCACTACTCGCAAGGGCAAATGGTCATTAGACATGACTGTTGGCAGACAGGGAGACGATGTGAGCAAAATTATCATCTTCCTGAATCTATTTTTATTGAAAAGTGGGTTCAAGCACCATGCTGCCAGCTAGCTGGCAATTAAAGTCCACATTTTAGCCTCAATTTACTGCCATATCATCTCTGAGGACTTCAGGCAGTCTCATCCCCTGCAGCTCAGGCTGAAATATCATTTTCATTGGTCATTTCCAATTTCAGAGTTAAACTTCTTGTAAGAACAGAGCTCCC
Organism: Oryzias curvinotus; assembly: GCA_023969325.1. Lineage (NCBI taxonomy): Eukaryota > Metazoa > Chordata > Actinopteri > Beloniformes > Adrianichthyidae > Oryzias > Oryzias curvinotus. The sequence continues at coordinate 24,014,361 of CM043710.1, forward strand.
AAGATGAAGCCAGGCTGTAAAATTTCCGAGTATTCTATTATCGTCCTGCTGCCCTTTGCAGCGCGGCTTCTCGCTACAAGATTTGTGAAGTGAAAGGGAATGAGAGCGCCAGAGGAGCCAGTTTAAGTGATGCTGTGTTTCTCTGTTCTTGGGCAGGGAGCATGTAGTGATAATTGAGATGATAGGCGTGCACTTTCTTCCAAATGGATTGAAAACAAGCCTGAAGTGAGTGTGCGCACGCAAAGTGCTGGTATTATTAGGTTGGAGCTTCGTTCATCTGCCAGATGCCTTTCCACTCTCTCCATCTGACTCTGTAATTACGGTGGATTGCAAAAATAAATCATAGCACAACAGTCACGCTGCAGCCTTTACAAAGCACAAACTGCATTCTTTCATCTCGCTTCATCAATAAGAATTGAATTTCTTCTCCGTCCTTACACTATCTCTGTTTTACGTCTCATACTCTGGGGTTTTATAAATTCTTAGTGCTTTCTAGACTCAAGGACATTTTACTGACGGCCAATCAAAACATCACAGCAGAAACAACTGAAATTACTTACCACTGATGTGGCAGTGACGACGGGGAAGGGGCTGGGGGTTTGTTAAACTGCTTCACAGAGCAGTTCCTGTTCAGCTTGTCGCAGATCTGGAGGTCCAAGTTGAGAGGCAGCCGAACTGCCGACTCTCAGGTGCAGAGTTTTATACAGAAGATTGAGACGATTCAAAAAAGGAAGTGTTGAAGCCAGCAACTTTCAGATTTTTTTAAACCCTTGGATAGAACGAAACAGAGCAGAACAGAAAATATTACCTTTATTCCTCCCAGCAGATTCATGTTATTATATTCCACACAGTGTTTCTGCTGGATTCTCTTATCAAGCTCAAATGTCCTTGTTAATGCTATTTGCTTAATTCTGAAGGGGAAAAACTAGATTAACTTTGTGGAGTTTTCCCTTAAACTAAATCACATACTTGGGTTTTACATTTTAGACAGAAAATCTCAAATATCAGTCTGTGATGATAAGCTTTAGGCCTACTTGTAGAGTTAGAGGATGCTGCGTTGATTAAAAGAAAAAGCAGAGCCTTTGTTGCTGTGTATTTCTTTTTTTTAACAGACTTCAGTTTTGTTTCAAACAACCTGCAGCCAGCTTCAAAGCCAGACTCCCTCTACAGTAAAAGCAGCTTTTAATCTTAATTTTTTTTTCATTTTGTGGACAAAGAGACAAAAAAGCTACAGGAAAGCATCATAAAACTCAATACCAGACCATAAATACAGCAATTAGCGCATTGGTTGATTAGATCCTTCCTGTTAATGCTAAATAAAGTTGTAAATAAAAGTTACAACTAACAGCTCAACTTCATAAACTTCCATATATTTTTTAAATGTATTTAATCATTATTTGACCTGGAAAGTCCCACTGAGATCTGCAGATCTCTTTTTCAAGGGAGTCCCGGCTAAGAGGCAGACTACAACACAACCCAAAACATTAAATTAAATTATAACAATAGAAACTCTGATCAGAGGCTGAGTTAGTTAACTGCTCTCCCTTTACAGCTGCAAGATCTGATTTTATTCAAATAATAAAACAAAAGAGAAGGGATGGTTTAAAAAAGGCTAGGTTGGTCCACTTCTCAACCCTTCAACTTTTTATCAAGTGCTATACATTACAAAGACCCATATAATAAGAAGTATGAAGAGATTTTCATTACTTTCAAATTTTAAAAACCTTTACAGTGCAATGTTTTAATGGATAGTCAAATACGCAGCACTACATTTTACAGTCATTCATACTGCTGCATTTACAGTATATTTGTTTTTAGGAGTTAGTTGTTCAAAAATGAATAGTGTCTTATTTGACTTAAGTTTTGTTGTTTATGTCTTGGGTTGTAGTGGTTAGCACTCTCGCTTCACAGCAAGAAGGTCTGGGTTTAGATCCTGGCTGGGACCTTTCTGTGTGGAGTTTGCATGTTCTCCCCATGCATGCGTAGGTTTTTTCCAGGTATTTTGGCTTCCTCCCACAGTCCAAAATCATGCTTCATCGGTGAAGAGATAATTCTAAATGTTACAGGCCTGGGACAGACTGCTGCCCTGTCCAGGGTGTACCCCCCCCTTTGCCCAAAAGTAGCTGGGATGGGCTTGAGCAGCCCTTTGGGTCTCTTTTGGATCTCTCTACATTCATTTTTTTAACCAGGTGGTTGGGCCCCACATTGTTTAGTTAAGGAGAATTTTAGAGCTGCAGTTATTAAAGTGTAAATAATGTAAAAACTCAGTTGAAGTCCCTCAAAGGCAATGTGAGGTTCCTTTCTGGTTGAACTGTATTTTAAATACATCTCCACTGTAATGAGATCGCGCCCCTGACGCATGCACAGATCTGACATTACTGCAGCTTTATGCTCTGAAGCTCTGTTGTTGTTTCTCTTAATTACAGCTGCTGAATGTTTTTTTCATTTGTGGATGATCCTGATCATTACAGGCTCTGTCGTGTTTGCATTAGTTACATGAACACATTGGTTAGAGGCGGGAAGGAGTGTCAGTGCTGAAGCAGCTCTCACAGGCAACATGAGGACGAGGTTAAGCCCATGCAAGCTCTATTCTGTGAAACGGCTTTTTTTCTAGAGGAAAACTGCATCTGCACAGAGGACATCACCGCGATTGAGGCAAAAATCTGAGGAAGGCAAGACTTTCTCTGTGTCTGTGTCAGCTCTGCTGCCTTGAATTTCTTGGAACAATAACCTCCTTTTGTCTTCCCAGAAGCCCTTGGTGCATTAAAGAGAAATGAACACATGCACCCCCACCCGCCCCGCTGCCTTTGCTTTCCTCCTTCGCCTTCTCTGGGTGAAAGGGAGAGAAAGAGGACGTGATAGATGTGTGTAGAAAGAGAGAAAGACATGCGGGGATGCAGAACCAGAGGGAGAGGAGAAAAAATGGTGAATAAAAGAAGGATGGCAAAGAAAGCAGGAGAAGCAGCCTCAGGCGCTCTTTCTTTCCATCTCTTCCTCATTTTTTTTTCGCTCCCTCGCTTATGAAGAAGCTCTGCTGGATACTAATTACTCATTAGATTGCAGATATGTGTGGCAGGGCAGCAAGGCAAATTGGGTTAGTGGCCTGCTAAATGAAATGTCTTAATGCTACTTATGGTACCTCCTACCCCCCCACCCCCCAATGCTTTAAGTCTCCTCTTCCTCCCATGCTCGGGCTCGGCGAGATGCAAGCTGCTCTGACTGACGGCTTGAAAGCGGCATGACAGCACAGATAGACGGGAGGAGCGTTACTCCGGCCTCTGACGGCCCCCATTATCCCTGTGACCTTTGCTGCATACTTGGCCTGGAACCAGAGGAAGGAGAGCTGCTGCCCATGTGACTTCAGATTGCTTGCGTGCCTGTCCTTACAGAAAAATCAATAAAGTGATTGTTGAAGTGCCTCAAATGTCCACTGACTCTTGTCTGTCAGGACAACGGAGAACGAGACACAACAAAAGCAGGATGTGAGGAGGAAAGAATGGCACTTTTTTTCCCAGCACCAAAGTGTTTTCGTGCTGCTTAGCTTGACACGGAAATGTCACCAAACTATGGTATTGATTATTGTTCCGGAAACTGTCAGCGAACGGTGATCGTGAGATTTAAGAGACCGAGTCGTGAGGAAAACCTGCCCAGAAGGCAATCAGCTTCAAAACCCTTCTGCTCTTCCTTAGATAAGTGCGCAGAATATGAGTGAGAAATAGAGCTTTTGAAAGATAATAAACAAAGCAAAAACTGGGCACTTATCCAGTCACCGAGCCTATTGACTTTTTAGGCTCGAGTCGTTCCGCAGTCTTTGAAGAAAGAGTCCAGTCAAACGGAAAATGTCAAGAAAAAACGAGTGACGGAAAATTCTTGTGTTGGAATTATATACATATCTTAGATCATTTAGCTCAGACTCCGCTGGACTAAAGCAGATTAGATTATACTGAATTAGGTTTTTAAAAAAATGCTTTCAATAAAAAATAAATAAATAAAATAAAATAAAATAAAATAAAATAAAATAAAATAAAATAAAATAAAATAAAATAAAATAAAATAAAATAAAATTAGGTTATCCTAGTTTAGAGCAGGCTAACCCAGGATAAGTCAATGACTGTTTGTCTGTCTGCCTTTACAATTGCATGTGTGTCCTTTATGCCCCTTTGTTGTCTCAGATATTGTCATGCCTTAAAATACCACTGATATTGTAAAGTTTTATGGTATTAAAAGGAAAATTTATAAGGTTTTAAAAATGTATCAGCCGAATGAAACTTTCAGAGGATTTTGTCTTTAGTTTTTTTTTCTTTGTCCTGCATAAAAACAAGGACACCTGATCCCACAACCCCACATTGTCCTCAGTTGTAAAATATAATGAAAAGCATTAATGATAACAATCCGTTGTAATTGAAACATTCTGAACTTTTTAGGCATCAGCAGTAGAGGAACGTCGACAAAAACTATTTTTTCAGCAGCTGAAGTGCAGACATGATGCCTTGTCTTTAATTCCCAAACTGAAAAACAGATAAGTGAGTCCAGAAAAAGCCAGGAGAAGCTGGTCAGACATGGCTAAGCCAGCATTTTCCCCTGGATGTCTTAATGAGGAGTTTTCCAGTTGCAGCTCATGGGTCACAGTTGGCCGTGGAGGGACTTTTGAGCATCCCAGAGCACTTAAAACAATGCCAAAAGAAGTCCTTTATTGCATTTTAAAAGTTGATACATTTGGCCAATGATTCCAACACCTAACTGAACCTAGAACTCAATGCAGTTTTGCATATGATCTATATTAACCATTGACTGTATATGAGCACTGGACAGAGTGACCCCTCCTCCACCCTGTTCCAAACTGGAAGTATCCCCTGCATCCATGACGCCAAAATCCCATAAATAAAACAGGTAAAATTGCAAATTTAAGTAAATAGGAGGGACTTGGCATTTTATCTTCTTAAAGAAATTGTTGAAGTGTCAATATCAGCAAAACACATGATTGAAACTATCATTGAATAATGGATTGTACATCTGTAGTTATTTGGGATTCAAAAAAGTTGTTGTTGCTTTTACCTACAAATGTCCTTTGTAAGTGTTTAGACCCTTACAGAACTTCTTTAAATGCACCTGTGTCCTTTTTTCTTGTTAAAAACCACCGATCAATCTTAACTCTATTACCCTGTCCTGGTAAGAAGTAACTCTGCTTATTGTTCTAATGGATGCGTTAACTGGCTGAAGCAGTCCAATCTTTCCTACTCTTTAATGTGTCTGTGAAGGATTTTCTCTGCCCCATCCTTTGCCTCCAACCCTTCTCGTTTCCCCCTTTTTTCCCAGCTCCCCTAATTAGCAGAAGGAAGAATCCATATTTGATCCTCCAACAGAAATTCCACCACAGAGAAGTTTGTGACTGCATGAGAACAAGCTGTTGATTGCGTTTGTTAAGGTTCTTCCTGAAACCATGTATGTCGAAAGGAAATCACTGTGTCTGTACCTAAGAAGTGGGCTGTTATCCTGATGAAGCCAGGGACAGATGCTTTGTGGGTGGCAGCAGGGGAGAGAGGCCTGCAGGTCCTTGAGATGGAGCTCCTTGGCCCCTGGAGAAGATCTTCTGGAAACCTTGTGCTGCTAATTAAAACAGAGCTGGGTTAAAGCAGAGCCGCCTGTCAGTTTTACAGAGATCTGTGTGTTTGCAGCAGCCGCCTGCAATGGAGAATAAATTACACTTCTGTCTGAGTTTAACGATAATCAGCTCTCCTTTCTCACGGACGTTTGTCAAAGCAGCAGACATTAGAGCTGTGACAGACGATTCTCTAAACTGTTCACTTTGCTCTTTACAGATCAGACGTCTTGATTTACTAAGTATTTGTTATAGGTTTTGCTAAACTAAATATGCCCCCCCTCAAAAAAAACCCCAGCTTAAAAGGTATAAAACAGTCATGATAAATGCTTGAATCCTTATTGGCTCAGTGTTAACAAACATTAAGGGATGATGGGTAATGATGGGTAAGTTTTGCAGGAAGTTCCCCTAAACAGAACTTTTCTCCAAAAGTGCGAATTTTTACAATATTTGTGATCATTAGCCCCACCAGCCCGATCACTGTAGGGACTGTTTATCTGCACGAATCATATGTTGAAGTATTTCTCCTCTGGCTTCGCAGCGGAGCCTTCATCACTCCCATAACTCGGTCTGATTACATATGGGCAGCTGAGGCTCAGGAGCTTTGGGTTTGCTTCCTTTTCATATTTTCAGATGTGATCAAGCGGAACATTGAATTCCTCAGCAGGTTCTGTTGGGTCTCAGCGCGACCAATTAACCATCATTTTGAAGAAAACATGAACAGGGTCAAGAATTTGTCACATACGATCATAGTAGTGATGTTTTTCTCCAAGGAAACTGTGCTTTGGCTTGTTTGTGGAAGAAAAAAAACCTCTTCATCACACCTCTGTTTGTACTGCACAATCACAGGAAAAGTATTTTGTGTTAAAAACACATTTTCATTGGGAAAAATCGTATAAATAGACATTTACAGATCAGAGGAGGTGTGGGGTGAGGAAAAGGGGCTGTTTTTCAAGATTTAAATATAGGTGTGCTGTGACATGTTGACATGCCCTCTGAGCTCTGAAAGACTAGAGATAGATCTTGACGATTGGTCGAGCTGTGCCTCAGCTGTGGATTTTTTTGCTCTAATTGGAAGGTCAGAGGTTCAATCCCCAGCTCTTGCACATCTGAAAATGTTCTTGGGCAACACACTGAAGCTCACATCCCCAGTAATGTTTTTACATGCTGTAAGTGAATTTATGACAGATAGAAAAGTAATGCAGGAGTACATTCTCCTAAACGAACTGTAAGGAGTGGGATACATCTACAGGAGGCTTCAGACGGTTGTCCTCTAACAGCACAGAAGAATACGGAGAGCCACATTTATTAACAGACACCCTGAAGTGTTTCTTTTCTTGAGCAAAAATACTTCAGACAAAAAGGTTTTCTGTGAAGGCCGTTCTGAAAGACGCTACAGATCGATTCATATCAAACATAAACCGTCTCATTGTAAAGGAGACAGAACCACAATAAAGTCATATCAGTTTCATATCTATAGTCTTTGCAATCAAATACAAGGCCTACTACCCCCCCAAGAGAAGCTTTTGTCAATTTTTATGTAGAAATATTTCTGCTAAATAGCGACAAATAAGGGAAATACTTTATTGGAGAGGAGACTTACGCTATCTCACCGTAGATAGGTGAATAGTTTCGGTTATAAGATCCAGTTGAGCTCAGCGTGCTTGCAGTTCTCTCAATTTTCCTTTGGGAAAGATTTTGTTGAAATGTTGGTGTTTCTCATCATAGTGCCCCTGCACATTATAGTCCTTCAGTGCTGCAATACTTTTATCACAGCTTAACACACAGCTTTTGTGTTGAGAGTTTGCAGTAAAACAAAACAAACATCCATCAGTTCAGTAGAGTCAAATAGAAATTTAAATGTTTCGTTTCACCATGGTCGTGTTTTTGATTGTTTACAGTCTCAGCCATTTTTTAAAACATCAAAGGAAGCAATAATGTACAGAATACTAGGTGAATATAAACAGCACCCACCCATCTGAATAGACTATTTGACCTGCCCATGGTCCCAGGAATGCCAGATTTGGTCCTGTTTTGAACCCGAGTTAGATTTATCTGACACTGCTGGTTTGGCAGGTGTGAAAACTCACCTGAAGTCTGGCTTGAGGGTCTTTTTTCCTTCATCCTGGTTAGAGTTTGGGAAGCAGTGCCACCAGGTGAGCAACTATTGGAATTATATCATTGGTTCAGGCAGTTTGGCCAGCTTCAGTTTTTTATTTTTGACTGAGAGGTCTGTAAGTGAAATTAAACCATTCTGGATGAGATGGGTCATGTATAAGTTTTCTTATCTTTTAAAACATTGTCTATGGGACTGACTATATGGAACTATACCAGCAAAGAACAAACCTAAGTACCTCTTTGGCCTTGTTTCAGCAGCTTCTTACGCTGTGTTGACTGTTATTGGTTTGTGGAGTCTTACCACAACCACATTCAGATAACCCCTGCCGAAGCTACGTTCACTTGTCAACTTTAACCATAACGTCCTGGTCAAATGTCCTAACTATCATTTGCTCTTTACGATGAGGTGCATTTAAAAGCCTAAATTTAAAATAACAACGACACTGCGCCTTATAATAGATTAATAAAGTTCGATTCTATTTAATCCATAAGGCCTCATATATAGATTAATTCTGGTTGTCCTTACTGACGTCGATGCGATTTTGAGAGGTACACGGCGCTCTGTTACAATGTCCGTTTTTTTTAATGAGTTGCAAACAAGGTTGGGTATTATTGTAAATATGCTGATAGGGTAAACATGTAGCGGTGTTGGATTGTGTCTTTTTCCATGTTACTGACAAGGTTGGGAGTTAGCGTTGTCCCAAGTAACGTTTGTTTAGCGGTATTAGTCTGTTTTTTATGTTTTAAAAACAAGGTTGTGAGTTACATGTGTTGTGAATATGCTACCGCAGCTAACGCTTCCAACGTGGCAAATGTGCAGCGTTTTACGGAAAGGTTCTGGAACTACTGTGAATGCAGTTATTGCAGTTTGACTGACGGTCTTATCTCTGACTCTTTTGTCTTGTTTAATGCGCCATATAGTTAGTTTCACCTTATATATATATATATAACAAAAGTTCAAAAATAGACCAACCATTGACGGTACACCAATTATCAGGTGCGTCCTATAGTGTGGAAAATACAGTAGTTTTTGTGGTCTTTTTGAAGTCCGGGATTAAACCAGAAATAGCCACCTACCACCACCACTTCCACAGCAAATGTCTTCTGCTGGAGGAAACAGACTGCATGAAACATGTGGAAACTGTCAGCTGCACGGTTATGTATGGATGTAACCGTGTTTGTGAATGTCTGTGTTAGAACTTTGTGTACACAGGCTGAGGTGAACGGATGGGATGGGTCGGTGCGGCAGACAGGCAGCTTGTGATTAATACAGTGTTTACACTCGGGGTGCCAGCACGCTCCGTCCCATTAATCTGTCCCACCGACTATTTGATGAGCCTAATGTGAAATGAGGCATGGAGCCGAGTCGTTTATCATTTGCGCTGATAAGAGAAGTCGTGTCAGCCACAAGAACTCATAAAGTCCTGAAAACTTACAGTCATAAGGAGCGTTTAAGTGCATTACATGCTGTAAATGAAGGCTTTATTATTCAACTTTATAGCAGTAATTAGTTCTCCCACCTGAAATCATTGGTGTTGAGCTTCTCCTTTCTGTCTATTTATAAAATTTCAACATATTCAAATAAAACATCCCACATCTGTGCATGCTGTGTTGATATCTCTATGTTCTAAACTAGTTTTAAACATGCAGCTCTAGCATGCCACATAGTCAAATCTGAGCTGAACTAGGAGAGTGAAGCTTTTTTTTTCTGTGGATTATGTGAAAAAGCACATACCTGGAGCACAATAAAAATCACAAAAGAACCAAACCACTAACAAAACTGTGATTTAATGAATTTGTTTCTATATTTGGATTATTATATTACAGAGGGGGAATTCAGGCCGTGGCATCGTTTGATTTGTGGGAACTAGATAATCTGAAGGATGTGTCATTAAAGCTGGTGAGAATACAAACACTGAAAATGGTATTTTTAGCCATGAGTTTCTGAGGTTTGCTGCAGTCTGGCTTCCCTGCACTGAAGCTCCAACAGCATCTTGTTAAATAGTTTTGGTGGATATTTGGGCCAATGTGGTATCAGCTCTAGAACTAGATTTGCAAATATAAAGCATTTGGGATTTTATTTGCGTATTGAACAGGAAAAAGACAAGATATCCCTTTGTACAGTTGCAAAATTACAGTTTCAATATAGGGCTACAAAACACAGTGCGGTGCTAAGGTAGAATGGTCAGCCTCTGATCGGAAGATCATAGATTCGGTACCTGCTTTGCCCGCCCATGTGTTGAAGCATCCATGGGCGAGACACTGAAACCCACATTGCCCCTGGAGGTCATAGGCTGGCAACAGTGTTGGGCAGCTGAGCCACCATCAGTGTGTTTGTATAGGTGAATGGGACTGTGAAGTGCCTTGGGCCTTCAAGGAAGGTAGTAAAACACTATACACGACTATACACCATTGATGGTAGAAAAGGCTTTATAGGTTTCTATTTATATTTATAGTACCAGAATAGAGAAGAACCTTGATTATTTGGTTGCTTGTTGTATGGTTGAAAAAAATAACTACCGGTAATAATGCAAATTTGAAACGATTTTTGATTGAATGTTTTTGAGGATTGGGGTTAAAAAAAGAAGTCAGAAAGTTCTTTCTGTTTTTTGGTGACCTTTCTTTTCCCAATCTGCTGGTTGATTGATGCCGTGTGGACGTGGCATCAGGCTTGACTGCACTATCTCCGCACTGTTAGTGCTGCTGGGAAGAATCACACAAATCATTATTATGTGCTGGATGTTTGATGAAGATATGCTGCTCCTTCACCACTATGATCCTGTCATTGAAGACAGCAGTGTCATCCTCGCACACAGAACCATTTATCACTCATGGAGAAAATTCTAAACATGAAATATGGAAATTTTTAGCAACCCGTTTTTGCCGCCATCCTCCCATCCATCTGATCATAAATCCATCCATTTCTTGCCATTTGTTTAGGGCAACCACATTGGGATTCTCACAATTATCCATTAGTCTTGCTGTCATGTGACCCGTTATTTCTTTATGGGCTTATTTGAAGCCTGTTTCTCAACTCTGTAATCGTCTTGAGCAGCAGTGATGCTATAGAACATCTTTTTTTTCTTCATCAATATTGGGAAAGTGAACAGATTAAACATGAAAATCAGTTATTTGAACCTGCCTATTAAGTCTAATTAGGAGCTTAAGATTCGATGTTCATCTGTATGAAAAGGTCATGCCCCCATCGGATCAAATTTTAATCTTAAATGTAAGACTACACAACTTATTAAATTTAACCACAGTCGAGATTACACAAACAGATCTAAACACAGAAAATTAATATAAGCTGCTAGAACCAGACTGTATGTTTGTCTTTTCCTGGTTGGACCTTTATATTGGAGTGAATGCAGACTGACTTAATTGTGTAACAAGGTGACGGCTAACAGCTGATCCAGGTGTTTTGATATTATCTGAAAAAGAAAGTAAAAATGTTGCTGAAAATGAAGCATTTCCAGGTCAGCAGACGGATAGAGTCTCCAACCTGTCCTGTATCTGCCAGTAACCTCCTCCTGGTTGGACATACCTGAACGCCTCACCAAATGCCATCTGGGTAGTTTTTTCATCAGATGTCTAAACTACCTCAATTCGTTTCTCTGAAATTTGCTTTGCCATGGTGTGTTCCCTGACAGCAGCACTAATAAAGGCATCTGCTGCTCATTTAGTTGAGTCAGGTCACAGACACATGATGGCCTACCTCCAGCAGAGACACGACACGGGCCACAGACCAGAACCAGTTCAAGGTGTTAAATCATGATCAAACAGGTCTTAGAGTTTCAGGCAGAGGTGGGATGCTGAGAAGATGGATGTCTGTTTTATATCAGTCGGACTAATCTGTGTCGGAAGTGAAAAAGGAAGCTCCTCATAACCTGAGAACCTCTTCATCTGCTGCACAGCCTGTGGGCCAACAGCTGCTTGGTGAAGGCCAAGACCAATGTCAGAGGACAGATGAAAGTAAAAGAAACTCTACTGTAAAATTTTGATTTCTATAGTCTTTTGGAGCTGATGGCTTTTTTAAGTGTGATTTTAAATCTAGGTTCACACCGCCCTCTGCAATGCCTGTGTAAGTGGACGCAGAAATGCCCATTTTGGGCATTCTGCGTTGAAAATTCTCACGTTCACATGTTCCTACGACCAGCTTGTCCAGTGTGAACTCTGCAGGTTAGATGCACATTCAACAACCCACATTTAGCTTGTTCTTTAAAGCGTGTCTTATGCTTGTGTGTCCGTAGCTTCAGAAGGTAAGGCTGTTTTTTGTTCAACAGCTTCCACACTCATAGGCAGGTTAAGGCTGTCCTGTAGGAACATAAAAGCTTTTGCAACACACAAAAGACTTAATGAGAATGAAATGGAAAGAAATCAGAAATAGATTATGAGAAATAGGAAGAGATAAATATTTTGAGCAAAGAAAAGCAGAAAATAACAAATTTTAAAGTTGATATTGTAATAGAAATCAGTCACATCTGAGCTCATAAGAAATCTGATTCCATTTGTTTGCAGCAGAGCAGCTAAAAGCAGCTTCATCCTGTTTGGTTTTTACTGTAGGTTCTACCAGCTGAATGTTTCTTGTAGATCTCAGCCTGCTGGGTTGGGAAGTTCTAGATCATGTTGAGAATTTGCATGTAATGAGGCTAGGAAAATAACTCCTCCTTGCTTATAGATCGATTGGAACAAGCAACAACAAAGAAGTGACTATGTATCTTCTATTTGTAAAAGGAACAATTGTCCAAATAACAGTGAGTTTTTATAGAGTGGGAAACGGCAAACAATTGCTGGGTTCTTCCTTCAGTCACAAGATACCACAGTCTAAAGTTCCCCTTTCTCCTTTTTTTGTGGTGCACCTTAATGCTGCACTTTGTTTATTGTTATGGCAATATGTTATCTGGTCACGTCAGAACAGTTAATTGTTTTAAAATACTATCTTACAGGATTCAGGAAAAAAAGCCAGATGATGCTAACAGAAATGACCTTGAACATTCTGCCAGATTTAGCAAAAAACTTTTCTCTGGTCTCTTTTAAACTCTGTTTAAATGTGCTTGCATTTTTGTGTGTACATTTGTGTCTGTGTGTTCACTGGACATTTGCTTCATGCCCATTCCTCTTGTTTTTTTCATTTAACAGTTTAACATTTCAGGCCAAAATCACTGATCTGTTTCTGATTGTTTTTGTGTAGCGACTAAATTTTCAGGCTGGTGTTTAACCAGAGACAGTACTTTGTTTTATGCTTTAGCTTAAAACTGGTCTTGTTTGGAGAGTAACAAAACAGCATTTCAACAGAAAACATCAAAGCAACTATGGAGCATAGTGGTGGAGGTTTGTTAATGTGGGATGAAGCAGAAACCCCCTTGTTTACATTGCAGAGTCAGAAGGGAGTCTACGTGTGCACAAATATTAATAGTTGCTGTGTTCACATATTTCCTTAGCATTTACTTCAAGAGAGAATAGTAGTAACGGTGGCTTTAGATCTTTTTTGTTGTATAATTGGTCATAAATGAGATAAATGAAGCGTTTTTTGAATATTCTTTGCAAATTCTCAAGTTGGAGTGTGCGGCTCCTTTCATGTAATATATTAATGTCACCTAATGCATTAAGGCAGCATATATCTTAACTGCTGTGAAATGCCTTTTATTTATTGTTTTTCTGAACCCATTATCTGAAAGAACATTGTGTCATTAACTGGAATATCTTGGGGGCTGGGGAGGGGGGTGTTTATTACATGTATGGCATTAGCCAAAGAGTGATGGATGAGTGGCAGCACAGCTATTTAACCCTTCACTGAGCACTGGTACCCCTACTGCCTCTCTTGACTGCATTCATTTTTTACTTTCCTCCTTCTGCTCTTGGATCACTCTTAGGTCCTCCTTTTTTTTGGTTTATTCCATGACAGAGCCACATGAGAGATGAGTCACTGAGCACATTAAAGCGTAAAGAACAACACGCATTAATAATTTGAGATGATAAAAGCTGTAGAAAATGCATGAAGCAGCACTAGTGTGAACGCCGCATAACGAGCGGCTGCAATAAACCCTGAGCACTCTGCGCCTAATAGCTTTTGCAATTTGAAATACAGCTTTCTTTAAGAGGAGTGCTTTTCTGCAAGCATCAAAGATCAAACACTCTCCTGCAAATACAAACTGATCCAGCCTCTCTGTATTCATCTTCTAAGGACCCAGACTTGTCTGTAATCTTTTCAAGGGGTTGTTAGCAACTCTTCTGCGGGCTTACCGAAAGACTTAGAAAGTTTTCTGAGATATCGGCAGCCGTCTCCTTCATCCTCGGGTTAGACTCCCTGTACCTTTGGTGGAATGTTGTTTGTTAAGCTGCTTAACTCTGATCTGTGATTCCCTGAAGCAGGAAAAAGACTCCTTTTTCTGTGATCAAGAGCTGTTGTGTCCAAACACAACAAACACCACACCTAACTAATTTGACCAAACCCAACTTCTTGTTTGTAAACTATGACTTTTACCCTCCTGTTTGTGTTGTTTTTGTTAAACTTAAATTACATGAAAATCAAGAGAATACAAGAAAAATGCACCAACCAAAAACAAAGTCTTCAGAAGTCCAATTTACTGACTTTTAGTGGAACTCACGTATTGTACTTGGCATGAAACGCAATGGCACTGAGATGGACTGCACTCTCTTTGGAAAACACATCATCATTATAAAAAGATTTCTCTTGTTATTAGAAAGAAAATCTATCCAGAGAACAGGTGAGGATTTCACATTAGACAGGGTGCTTAGTAAATTCTTCTTTTGTATGTTCTCTGACAAAAACACTCTCTTGAACAGCTTTCACTGCAAAACTTTGAATGACATTTTTCTGCACTACCATGTTTTTGGCAGACTCCAATTTTATGTCATTTCAACTCATGCAGTAAAGACATTTTTTTTCCAAATTTCTTTTAGTTTGGCATAAGGCTCCGTTCAGTTACATAAAACAAAGAACTCCATAGAAAACTTTTTGGTATTAAACTACCCTCAAAACCAAAAGGAGGTCAGCAAGAGTTTGAAGAGAATGTGAATGTTGAAATCAGTAATGTGCGTTTAAGTCAGAGGAAGTGTGTTTCGGAGCCATTCCATATTTGCCAGACTTACAAATAAGACTGCTATGTGTCACCCGCCACCATTGACTGTAGGGCTGCTCGCATTTGAGTACAGCGCCAGAGCCACTATAGATAGACCAGAAAGAGATCCAGGCAAATTGAACGTGGAGCCAATCCGTCCGAAAAGACGCCGCAGGGGAACTATAAATTGAAACCGACATGAACCAAGACCTGTGAGATGACACAAAGCTTAACATCTATAAATTTGACGCTTCCATCTGGCATACTAATAATACGAGCTTAAGTAACAAAAATTCAAGGCTTCCACCTGGCATAAAATAGTATTCAATCATCCATAATACAAGAAATTATTTTCCTTTGTGCTGCTAATACAGAGGTGGCCAACCCTGGTCCTCAAGAGCCTCAACCCTGCCTGTTTTCCAGCTCTCCCTCACCAGCGTGCTGTTGATTAGCTGACTTAAGTGATTTCACATCCTGATTGACTGAACATACCTGATTTAAGTTATCAGCATCAAGCAGTCCAGGGAGACCTGGAAAACAGACAGGATTGAGGCTCTTGAGGACCAGGGTTGGCCACCCCTGTAATATGTTGGTCATTTTCAGTCTGATGTCTCTTTGGAACACAGAGGAGGGCCACTGCCCCATCACTTTCAGTGCAGAAATAAGTACGTGGAGTGCAGTCGTTGTGGCACCAATTCTCAAGGAGTGCAGGGGGCGCGATCTGCAGGGAAGCCGCAGGATGAGCAGCAACCGTGGAACTTGGAAGCCAGCCAACTTCTTGTCAAGGGTTTTATGCCATCCACCAGAAGCTGAGGTGCTGACCAGGGAGTAGGGGTCGCAGGCTCAGGAAACGATCCATGGATAAAAGACAAAAATAAGCAGTATCAGTCTTAGCAATGGATATATGTATCTTAGCAGAACTGGTCAGTTTTAGAATGCTTGACATAAGGGGAATAAATGTGCTCTTAATCGACAAAGCCATCAAAAGCACAGGTTCCAACAGAGAATCTACATAGTAAGATATGCAACCAACACGTAATCTTAGCACCAACGTTTTATATGCACCAATGGTAAAAGAGAGAGGTAATCTTTTGTCATTTCTGGAGGGACACACCTTTAGAAGGCCATCGAGGAGTAATCGAATGGAAGGGTGTTCAAGCAGATTCGTAGATGAGGAAGTTCAACATCTCATGTAGAACTGGACTGCAGCTTGGCTGGATTTGATGCTTTGTACTTGATATCGGCGGTGCTCATATAGGTGGACAACAAAAGCTCAGACTACTGAAATGTTAATTGGCAAAGGGGTGTCTGGATACTAGCAAAGGAAGACCAATGTGAGATCCATGGGGGATCACAGGTTTTAATAGTATTTTAGCTGGGCCAAACCTCATGCAATTAGAGGCTGACAAGTACAAGTCTCTAAATAGAGATGCTCTTAGTCGAGTGTCATCTGCTTGAAAGCAGGGCAGACTGAGAATTGGCTTGCGGACACAAATTTAACTCGTGGAATTTGAAACTAGACAGCATCAGCAATATTGTTTCTACGGCCAGAGATAAAATTTGTTCTTGGTATAAAGTTATTTAAACACTAAACTATGTCAACCGACACACTAAACTATTGATCATCGCACTTCTTGAACAACCTTTGTTAATCTCCATGGCTGTATTCTCTCAGAACACCATGATCCGTTAGTAGACCATTAGCGGAAGGGCAGAGCAGAACCAGACAGCCAAGCATGTGGTTGTGACGACACCAGCAGTTTCCAGACCAAGTGAATTAAAATAAGAAAAGGAGCCACAGATGCTGCATATAAGAGTCCCAAACAAGTAAAATGTCCACAGATGAGGGATAGGTCCAACGACTGACCAATCCACACACTGCTTAAACTATGGAATGTACATAGCAGCCTTGACAGAAAAAGAAACAAAAACAGATAACAAAGCCAGCACTGAAATGTTTTCCAAATTCATATCCAGCTCCTAAATAACAAAAGGGTAATCAACGGAAACAGAGAAAAATGCCAAAAGTCACGACGAATTCAGCCAGCGTGAGAAACCGGTCCTCGCAAAGACCGCCGGCCTTAATAACCACGGAAAAAACTCCACAATCCCCAAAACGGGAACCGGACGTCCCAGAACAACACAGCAGAATCTGAACCAGGTGCATATCATTACTTTGAAGAACAGGAACTGCAATTCCCATGGTCCTTAACCCTTGTGCTATCTTAGATGACCCCACCCTTACTTTGACGTGTTCTCCCTACCATGACAAAGGTGGATAAAGGTGGACAAATTTCATGTAATCCATTGAACCAGTAAAGATCACAAATCATTGAAAAAAAAATGGTTCAGCACACTGTCTAGTAGGTCTAGATGACCCCACTCCCAACAGTAAAGTGCCTAGGATAGCACAAGGGTTAAGGGCGTGACGTCACCGAGCAGACAACCAGGAAGAGCTGTGAGCGTGCAAAAGCCTCAACATGTAAAAACACAGAGGAAGAGGGCAGCACGACTCCCTCACCATAGAGATATGATCACGGCTTTCAGAAAGGCCCTGACATCTTCCGATGGAGCGCCACTGACGACCTGAACACTACATGAACCCCCCGCAGATGCATGCCTGAGAAGCAAGCGTTGCAGCGCTAAAAGACGTGGAAGCCGCGACACTGCCTGAGCAACTGAAAAAGGAGGGGTGAAGACGGACACCCCCACATCAGAAGAAGGGGGACCATTAAGTCCGAAAGAACGACGGAGAAAACATCATGCCGCTAAGAAAAGTGAGAAGGAGAACAGCGAGCATGGAGAACCGGTGACGAACATAGAGCTTGCGGAAATGGAAGAGAAGGAATGGACCGCACACCTGGAACTTCAATAGGACGCTGAACAGGTGAGTTGATTAAACTGAGCCGCCCTCAGGGAGGAGTAACCAGGTAAGCACACTGCTCGAGTTGCCTGCCTGAAATACTCCCAGGGTCGTTCATTCTTGATGAAAATCTAAGGTTCAATATTTAAAGTCCCCCTATAACGATTGTTGTAATAAAAACATTTGCAACACAACCTAAGTGTCTTAAAAAATAATATTTCATGTTTATTCGAAGCCATTGTTTCCAAAATCTCCTCTACATGGGCGTGGTCATTGGTGCTGAGCAGTATAGCTCCCCCCTTCATCCCCCTTTCTGCAAGCTGCGTCTTGAAGACATTGTTAAATACATTTTTTGTTCCAAATCGATACTTTTTGAACAATGTTCGGAATGACAAAACAAATGTGTGTACCAAACTCTGCTGTTTAGTAAAATTACACACCAAAAAGAACTTTGATAAGCCCATGAAATATGCTTTGAATTACATTATAATTTAGGCTACATTGCACCAGCAAGCAGCACTGGCTGTGGTTCAGAACTGATTTGATGCACATGCAGATTGTTGAATTCACTTGCACAGCAAATAAAATGAAATGCCAAGTGTAAGAGGGATGATGAGAAATAAGTGAAGGCTTAATCTCCACCAACAGTCCCGCCCACTACTTAGTGGTGAATTTTTATTAAAGTAATACCACTCTGCAGAAAATAAGGCCTAAAAAGGTTCTTGATCTCAAAGATTCCTAACCCAGAAGATTCATATACCCCTGTCGTAAAAGTAAAATAGGTCAAACACAAGAAGTCTTCAGCTCTCATCTGTTGGCTTAGCTGTTGGACAGGACAAGTAAAAAAACAAACAAAAAACCTATGGCCCAAAAAATGACATTTTTGTCATTTTTTATTTTTTATTTTAGCGAAATACAACATAATCATTGCTAAAAGACTACTATTTTTTTTTCAAAGGATAAAACGATGATTGAAGTGGAACTTTAATACTATGAAATAGTTAAACTTCCCTTTGTGGTTTAGAATTTCCTAACTTTTACAATTACGTCCTTGCTCATGGATTACAATATATTTTAAGATGGCATTATAATAATGCAGCAGATCACTCATGGATAGATGTAGAGCAGTTACTATGTGAAGAGATTGAACTATCAGATCTTCCTTTTAGCAGCTCCATCAAGCGATACATTTGCTTTAAATGTATCAATATGAAAACCACGTTAACAGCCTGGTGGGATTTTCTTAAAATGAATAACTCCTCTCTTACACCGAGCAAACTGACACCCATTTGGAACTGACATCCTGATAAACAAGAATATTATCAGTTATTTCTGAAAACACAAGACAGTATTTAAAAACAGGCATAAATGCCCGGTGCGATTTCTCGCAAGGAGAGACGGAAACAGACAACCATTCAACGCCTCTGTCTCCAACAGCTCTGCAGATGCCTGTCCGATCTCCCATTTTATTTCAAATTGGTTGCCCTGGTTACAGAAAAGAATAATGGATCTAAGAGATGCAAGGTCAGTAGTTAACAATACACTTGTTTAAACTTCTCACTGCAGACATGGGAATGTTTGTTCACAGTTCCTGAATTGGGTCTCATCAGTTTGTATCCCAAAACTCCCTCTGCTTTCATAGATGTCTCCTTTCTCCAGATGGTATGTGGAAAAGAAAAAAAAGCCCAGCATAGCAGCCTTCAATGTGTACAGTTAACAGAGTTAAAAAAGCAGTCTTAAAATCAGCAGTTAAAATGATAATAAAGAAAATGAAATATATACATCTAACTTAACATCCAAACCTGAAAGGCTAATAGAATTACACATAATTCAAGATAAAGGTTTATATCTTTTGAAAACTTGAAAGGAGGTTATGAATTAAGTAATACAATTTATTTAGAATTCTGGCAACTGAAATCAGTGCAAGGTTTAACCTGAGTCAGAAAAATCTGACACTACCTGATAAGTGACTACATCTCTGAAACTCACATCATACAAAATTCTGTCTAAAATATATATATATATATTTATAAGTAACATTGGAAACTAAGTTACATTACCAACAAAGAAGTGGGATTCAGACTTGGGCATTAATACAGACAACTCTTTTTGGTCATAGATTTGCTCAAACACTTTTAGACTAACCAAAAGTCCTAATCTGCAGCAGATTCAGTTTAAAACTCTTCATAGAACTCACTACACAGGACAAAGGATATTTAAGATGGGTCTCAGAGAATCAGACACTTGTGGGTTTTGTAATAGCATACTTATAATTATTTGCATGCACTGTGGCTCTGCACATCGGTCTCATAGTTTTGGCACAGGGTGTTTGTAGATCTGTCAACCTGGTTTGACATACCTATCACAGCTTCTCCATCTCTCTGTGTACTAGGTGATATGAGTGTCATTGGTATGAAATCCGTCATCTTGACTTCCCTTTGCATTGCTAAAAAAACTATCTTAGTTAATCGGAAGAGCAAAAACAGCATCAGTTATAATCAATACCAGAACCGACTCTTGGATTATAACAGCTTGGAGTTAACATCAACTGCGGACAAAAACAATGTAGAAGAACTTCAGTCCCTTTGTTTCCCTGTAATTAGATTAGATTTGGACTATTTTCTCCTTTCTAGGGCCTATTGGTGGTGGTGTGGGGGTGGTGGTGCAGTAATCTGGTGTGGGGGGGTCCTCTGGGTGTGGCTGGGTGGGCCCGTGCCCCTGCTGCTCGGGACTGTCACTGGCCTAGGTAGGGTGTTCTCCTGTGTTTGGGACTGTGTCCCCGTCGCCTCTGGTTCCGCGGGTGGGTTGGGGCCTTCCTGATTAACCTGCCTGTACCCTGGGTGCCTCCCATCAGCTCAGCTGGGGCTGATGGGAGTGGGGGTGAAATACTTGGCCGTCTGGAGGGGGTGGGGATGGTTGGTGGTCGGTGGAGGTTGTCTGATGGGTCTGGGGCTCTTGGGTGCCTGGATTGGCTGGGCTGCTGTGCTGTCTCCCGCTGGCTCTGGCGTTGCCAGGCCTCCTGCCTTTGCTGGAGCATTCAATGTGATCAAGGTACATTCTAAGAAGCACACATTCATTCAACCCACCTGCTTATTCATGCTTGTTGTGGGCATGGGTATTGTTCTTACACCCCTTTTCAAGAATATTGATTACGCGAATCTTGTGTTTACCTGTCTATGTGCAGAAGTTAATTTCGGTTGGTGCACCCTGTAAGACAAGTGTTCTATTTGTGAATATACTTAAAACCTGTAAGTAGTTGTGAGTATACTAATTGTAGATGTGTGTAGGTGTGTATGTGAGAACTAAGTCATGCAATCTACTTATGATTATATTATGATTCTGTATTATCTACAAATAAATGATTATTATCTTTAATTGATATTTGTTTTTGATACCGGCAAACAAGATTAAAACTTACCTAAGATGGGATGTTCATTGTAAGTACTGTATTTTCATGGGTGCTGTGTCCAGGATATATGTTTGTCTGCATTTTTTAAAACTGTATTCAAACAGGGAAGATCCATTAGGAGTGAATTTTCATTTTCAAGGACACCTTGTTTACAATCCAGGCAGCTGCATGGTAGAATCACAGGAAAATCTGTGGCCCCTGGGCCTTTTCGTTGAGATAATTAGGGTCAAGGGCCTTGCTCATGGGCACCAGAGGGGCAAGGGTGGAGCAATCACTGCTGGGTAGCTGCCCCACCCAGGCGTAATCCTGCTGCTGCCGAGGCTTGAACCACTGACTCTACTGCCGAAAGGTCCATATTATTTACCACTGTCCAAAATTAATGCTTAGAAAAAAGCTGTTGCTTTTAAAAAGTGTAACACAATGGAACATTTTCTTGTTTTTACATTGTTTCCATACTTCCATCACCACATTACATTGATGAGGTCCACACCACTGTTCATGACGATCAATTGTTGGTTGATAGTTTATTTTCATTTGTTAGTTAATGTCATCACAAGGAAACTTGAAATACCAAAATGTACACAGACCCCATTACAGATTTCAATTGTTTGTTTCACGACAAGATTTAAGGGCGGATTTTCAAAATAAAATCCAAATAACACAATAATTTCATAAATGTAAACAAATATATCTGTAAACATACATGTGTGGAAGAAGAGTTTTTCTATAGGCAAGGTTTAAAGGCAACTATTCTCCTTCAGAAAATATGTAATGTAAATGTTCATAGGAGTGGATGTATAGATTTGGAAAGGTAATGTGTAGACGGAATGCCAGCTTGCTTGTCTTGTCTCGTGACTGATGCAGTTTCCATGTTCTCCCTCATCCACCCCCGCCTGCCCTCCACCAGCACCTCCAGCTCTGGGCTAAAACACACTGCACTCTGATTCTGGATCTATATCTTTCCTTACTTTGTCTGTGGGCTTTTTCTCCTTTTTGTGTTTTTACCCCATTTATCTCATTATGTTTGGGTCTCTCTAGTGCATTGAAAATGAACTGTTAATCTCTCCTCTCATCAATCTCCCCAGCACTGAAGTGCCCCCGTCTCTCCCTGCATGGCAAAATGATGACTGGCACTTTTACTTGTTTGGAGAAATAAGTGTGGGGGCCAAATTGAATTTTAATGGAACGCACATCCCCCTAGTGAAAGGTGCTATCCATTACTGAATGATTGTAATGTTATTTGTTGCCACTGTTGATTTATGGTGCATGGAGTGTGGGGGGCCAAAGGTGGGTACATTTGGGAAGGAGGCTGTGCTGTGTTGATGGACTTCTTACTGTGGAGAGAGAAGATCCAAATCGCGTCAGCTGTTAGTTGCTTCATGAAGGTGTCAGAATGTGGAACCCCATTAGAAAACAATCTTCCTGATGTTTTACTAAAAATTGTGAGCAAATGTTGTGGATAGTTACCAAAGTTGCAGGTAGGTTGCATTTAGACATTTAGGTTCATTTTGTGTTTCACAAAGAACAATTACACACATTTTCCAAAATAAAACATGCAACCAATTTTTATATCCTGGCTATAACTACATTTTAGTTGCTGTGAAGTTGGACTTTTAACATTGTAGTGAGTGGAAAATTGCTTACATCTGCAACCAACGGTAGTGCCCAATCAGTGGTTCTTTTGGGAAATACAAAATTTGACACATGTGGGCTTACTTTAAATTTGAGAATGAAAGTTATGATGTGGAAACATTCTAATGTTATCTATATTACCTGTGTATATTTTTGCATAATAGAAATTTCTTAAATCCTGTTCAATGGCCAGAACAGACTACATATATTGGTACAATGTCCCACTTAGTTCTTAGGTTTAATAACTAGCTAAAAATCCCTTTCCAGAAGACTGAAATAAACTTTCTCATTGATGTTTTACATTTGTAAAATATATGGGGAGGCCATGATGCAGAGAGAGCGTGGTCAACCTCTGACTAGATCGCAGGTTCGGTTCCTGCTTTGAGCACCCACCCAGGTGGGGCTGAACCCGCACTTTAAATCCTCCCGCAAAATGATTGACACCAATTTTTCAGTTAGGTAATCCACGAAAGTTATTTTTTTCTTCTTCTTTGTGATAAAAAAAAATCAGTCACCCTCACTGCAGAAATAAACAGTATGCATTCCCTCGATCCTGCAATGTATAAGTATTTAGGTTCAAGGTTTTTATTTCCAGATTAATCAATGTCTTTCTGCATCTCTGGATGGAGCTAATCTGACACAGGAACAAAGCATTTAAGCCTGGCTTCAGATTTCCTAGCTGCAGCTGAACCGACGCAGCGCGGCTACACATCCGCTGAGAGAGAAGCGTTAACCATGTTATCCTGATAGTCGTCTTCAGATGGAGGCTGACACTCCGTTATCTGATCTGGCAGCAGCAGCTGGTGCTCCGGGGAAAAAACAAATCAATTAAAAATCTTTGCGAGCACACGGGGTTTGTTACTGCGTCAACCAGCTGGTGGGTTTTATTGTTTTTGCATCTTAACCTAGCTCAGGTTAGCACTGTAAGTCATTTCCTCTCAGAGGATTTGCCATCTGCGCCTGATATTGTATTCGAGGGGAGGGCTCTGTGGGACAAAGTTAGCCAGATTGTTGTGATTTTTCACAGAGTTATTTTCATCACATGCAAACACACTTCTGCTGCAGAAAGTTTTCCTCTAAGCTGTGAGTTCTTCAACTTTTTCGTCATTCATGACATTTTACAGTGAGCGTAAAACATGACTGATGCCATGCTGCTAAAAAAGAGAGCGATGCACTACAAAGTCAGTTTGCGAGTTAGGTTGTTGTCTTTCCGTAACTTGACAGAAGAACATAATTTTAATCCCGAATTTTGCAGCAGCCTTCAGTTTGTTTTAAATTGGGGATCATAGAGCAGATATATATCACATAGAAATCCATCTATGAGAAAGCTTTTTTTCCCCCCTTTTTTTTAAATTAAAAAATTAATTTTCTTTAGAGGGGTCTCAAACATACATGAAACAAATGTGCAAAAATATGGAGAATTGTATATAAATCTTATTGGTCATCAGATATATTTGAAAAAATTAAGAAAATAGGCAATAATTGTAAAAAGTGTTGATGAAGTCACAGAGGACATGAGGGTTTTGGGTGAGAGTGAGAAGGATGCAAAGTATTAAAAGAAAGTTAAGGTTTTGCCATGGCAATCAAGGAAACATCTCAAAACAAAGAAGTAATATCTAGTGGTAGTTGGAGTAACTGGTATCGATAAGTTGTTTTTTTATCACTCACTTGAAAACAGACTGCCCCACAGGTATAAAGAATAAAAAACATGTGGAATTTTGTTCTGTGTCATAATAAATGAAAAAAATAAAAATAAAATAAAGATAGTAGCAATATTCTTTTGCATAAATAAATAACTCTGAAAGCCCCCCCCTCCAGTGGCCCCCTGACATACCTCTTCCCTCTTTCTCCACTCTAATGTTACTGTAGAGCTCTCTAAGGACAACATATGTCACAAATATATCATAACTGCTTGCGAAAAGGTAATTTATAAAATTATTTTTCTCTGTTTGACCTGTGGTGTTGTAAAAAAACCTCTAGACTTTGTAAGTGATCGCTAATTACTGGTACACAATGGCTGTCTGAGAATTGGCTGTCTGAGAATACAACATGATCCTTAGCCCTCTTTTGAAACCCATGAGACAGAATAACGTACTGTTTTTTATTTAAAAAATGTAGGAAAAACACACAAAGAGAGGTGGATCAAGATATCTCATATATTTAAATACATTTATATATTTATATATATATTTTAAAAAGTAGTCCTAAATTAGCTTTTCTCTCAGAACATTATGAAAAGTGCTCTTTCATTTTCTTATAGAGACAGTTCCAACCTCTGTGAGTGATGAGCCACCCTCTCTGTCTCTTGATTGGCTCACTCTGATCCAAAGCTAAACAGACCCAGCCAATGCAAGATCGGGCTGCAGCCAGAGGCAGAGGACACTTTCACAGTGCACAGTGAAAATGGTAGATGGGGCCAAGGCAGCCAACTTCAGATCAATGAGGCCAAACCCAAAAGACTGATCTTCTGAGGGAACAGAGAAAGAAACCATCAGCCTTCTGACACAGAGTAGCACTTCTGAGTCCTGCCTTCAGTCGAAGGAGTTTCTATGGGAACACAGTACAGGTTTTTAAATAATCCTCACTGACAGTGGAGAAAACTGAGCTGCATTTAGTCAGTTAACACTTCCTTGAACTCGCTTTCTGTGAGCATCCTCACTGATCATATCTTTGTTTGGTTTGACCTCCTGACCTGCAAAAGTAGAAACAAGCTGAAAAAGTGGAGATCAACCTCTAAATAAAGAAGAAGAGAACAACTTTAAAAAAAGTTCCTGTCATCAATGTCCTCATTACAACTGAAAGACAGAAAAGATTATACATACAGCTCTTTTTCTAGCCACATGTGCTTTTATTACAACAAGCCCAAGTTTTATTCCCCTTTTTTTGCCCCGTACTTTTTAAAAACAGAAAATATGACATCCTAGTCTGAATGTCCCTCTGACAGATTTTTATATAGAAAACCAGTTTTTCTGAACTTTAGTCTTTCTGTAGTCCAGGTTTTCCTCAGGCTTTGCTTTGTTCTGGTTTTCAGAGCTTATCTCTCATCAGTTCCCGATGAACTGACCACATCACCTGCAGAGTTCAAGTCCAGCCTCCGGCAAATGCTAATAAGTCCACGTTCAGCAACTTTAGATGCTCAATGGAGGAATCCGCCTCGCCTCATTTACCTGTTAAAGATCTGCTACCAAGCCTGTCACCCTGCTGGAGGTGAAAGAAAGACATTAGGAGGAGTTTCCAGCCCCACTTCACTACACCCAACCAGACTAATCAGTCACTATAAATCTAAATATCTGAATTGCTATGTAGAGTCTTAGTTTTACACAGTGAAACCATGAAAATGCGCACAACTCAAAGGTTGATATGCTGTTTTTAACCAGAATTGCAGAAAAATTTTAAAACTTTATCAAACCATTTAAATCAGTGGTCCCCAACCTTTTTTCAGGCCACGGACTGGTTTAGTGTCAAACAATATCACAAGTCTAAAGTGGGCGTCCAGTTTCCCTTAACTTTTACAGTTTATCTTCATCCTCTGGTAAAAACTTTATTTGTACACTAGATTTTTTGTAGGTACCGTCAAAATATTATATAGATTTTTCTTTAAGTGACTTTCCTTTAACCCATAAATGTCATAGTGGAAGCTAAAAATGAAACACCAACTTTAACCTCGTCTTGCTCTTAAGTTTGGATGGACAAGTATATAAAAAAAAGGTAAGTAAGACTGCTATGATCTTAACATATTAATAAACGTGAATCCACCGTTTATTAACAGCATCCTCAATTCTATTCAATTCAATTCTATTCAATTCAATTCAATTCTATTCAATTCAATTCAATTCAATTCAATTCAATTCAATTCAATTCAATTCAATTCAGTATCATTTATATAGCCTGATATTACAACGCAGTTGTTTTAACGGGTTTCATAATGGCAATTGTACAAAACATGAAATCAGTTATGAGATTCAATAGCTGATTGCTAAACTAAACTAAACAGACTTCGCTAAACTGGGCATCCCTGACTTTAGACCTCTTCTTGGTGAGGAAATACTCCTGAAAAAAAAAAAAAAAAAACGGATTCCAGGAGAAAACAAAACTAGAATGTGGAATCACTCTCCGTCCCCCTGAGATGGGTGGGAAAGAGGGACAACACATGAATCGCACTGCACCAAACAGAGGCATGGAGAACTAAACGATTAATAGTCATAACATTACACAGCAGAGCGGGTTTGGTTTGTGGGGACAACTGTCGCAGTAAATTCGAATTTTAGTAAAGACTCTTGTTTAAATAATGGACTAACTCACAGAAAATCAGGGTTCGATTCCCAGGGTGTGCATTGAGCATCATCCAGTGTAGGCTACTAGGCAAGACCCTTCGCGCTACTGCCTTAATACGTAGCCACAAGGGAGCCCAAGTCTGGGTTTGGGTCCCCAGCCCGAATAAAATACAGGGTTGTGTCAGGAAGGCGTCTAGTGTAAAATTCTCTGCCAAACTACCTTTGCAAATCAGTGAAAGTGAAATTCTTAGTTTTTGTCTGTTAAAGCAGCTGTCTTTTTTTCTTTTATTTTGTTTCCTCAGTGGCTCTTTTTGTGAAAAGAAAGTTTCCAAATTGGTTTGTTTTTTATTAACTTTGCTAGCTTGGGGGTTTCAATTTAGTGGTGGGAGCCACCGCTTTAAGAAAGTAGCGGATGTATTCTCTGCACATTCTCTGCACACCTTGGGAAGTCCACAAGAATTCCAATGTACATGTACAATTAGCAAATAAAACTTTACTCTACTCTACATGACCGAGCAACTTGACATGCGTCAAGAATGAATCAGACATTGTGGAGAGAATCCAGTGGTTTTCCCAAATAAAACTTCTTTCAAAATCAAATTATAAATAAATTGGATAAAATGTAGGTTGAGTTTTTTTGTTCTTTTTGGGGGGTGGGGGTTAAATGTATATCCATACACATATATTAAACTGGTAGAAAGAGAACATAAATACTTAAAATATCAAATAAGTTCCTACATTTCAATTAAAAGCTAGATTAAAAAGGTAGGTAGGTTTCATATGAGTGTATTCTATATTGTTTGTAAAAATATTATCAATGAGAGTAGCACTTGGAGTAGTGATTCTGCTGGGTTTTGTTATGGTTGGATATAAGCTCATACTATACATTAAGCTGATAAAGTCGTTGGTTGCTTTATGTTTGCAAGGGTTTATTAGATCAATATTAAAATCTCCACAGATGAATACTATTTTGTTATTTTAAGTATTAAACATCTTTTTCATCCAGTCATTGAACACTTCTAAGCTTGACCCTGATGACCTATAAGCAAAACTTATAGTGACATTTTTCCCTGAATCGTTACATATTTCAATTGTAAGACATTCCAGTATTTCATCAACTGCAACTGACAATTTAATAATTACTGTAAACCTAGTATTTCTTTTGACATATATTGCAATTCCTCCACCTTTTTTGCTTATTCTGTTCATATAGTTAAGTTCATAGTTTCCTAATTAAAAGTCAGTCTCCTTGTCACAGCTAAACCACGTTTCAGATATGGTTATGAGGGCTCCAAAGTTGGTTAACATGCATCTGCTGTTAAAGTGGATGATTGACAGTTTTCCTTCTGGGTTAGGGTTTAATACAGCGGAATGACCCCTGACGTCCACACAAAGTGGCAAAGACCTAACACTGAAGGAAGTCCCACAACATCCAAAGTCTTGAGAACTGAGAACAGTCATTTCAGATCCATAGTCTGTAACCTCTGACTACTCAATAGAAGACTCATTGGTAGCATTGATAAGGTCTCCAAAGCGTCCCTTCTACTACTTAACTACATCCCCTGTTGAGGCCAAAGAGTCTCCACCAGCCTTGTATTTGAGGAACACTGTGCCTCAGGCCCCCTGCAGTTTGCCAGAGTCTTTGTTGAGGCGATCGAAAGCCATTTTACATGGTTTGACCAATATTGAGCAACAGGTGTAGCCCACGCACTGTGAAGAGCAGATAACTGTAACACCAGGGTGCTGCTGGACAAACAAAACGGTCTGCAGTCCATGAAGATGTTTTGAAATTACGCACGATATGCTTGCTGTTTGCTGAGACACGAGCGGTGGGGTTGAAAACGCAGGTTATTGCAGTGCACACCTGGCAGTTAGTCTGCCTGCACCTGCACTGATAATGACCAATAATGTCATGGAGAGAGTGAAGATGGGGTTCAAGCATTGGTGAGCAGCCTCAATGCCAGCAGCCAGAGTATAGATAAGTTGTGGCTTGGAAGAAGGGCACAGGAGAAAAGAAGTTCCACCTTTGCAACACTGGATATATGACATCTCCCAAACTTTTGGCTCTGGCAATCACCAATAGCAATGTGCAACTTTTAATAGATGCAACTTTTTTAGTTCTCATGCTTTCAAATCTTTGATAATTCAGAGAAACGTCAACTTGTCCTTGTTTCTAACAAAGAAACTACATTAAAGCTCTTTTTAATGACAAACTTGTATAGTTCTGGAAACGCGATAGAGCAGAAAGCTACATGCACAGAGCAGAAGCATACCTGATCAAGATTTGTACAGTAAGCTTTGAGGAGGCCGTCCAGAACTGTGAAAATTCAGAAATCAGTGCAGAGCCTTCACATGCTTCCAGGCTCTACTGCAGCGGAGAGCAGCAGAGCGTTTCTAATAGAACTGAATGGCTGTTCATTTGCTAGTGCGCGCAGAGTCTCTACCGTGACTCCACAGGGATTTGTGTATATGCGTCTGATTGTCTACTGGCATGTATTTTAAATTATGATTAATTACTCTCATAAATTCTGACAAGTTTAGTGGTTCCTGTAAAGCAGGAAGGACACACATATTTAGGCCTAAGTTTTAATTTCTTGTGGTGTTCTGTCTAAAAGTATAAACCATGCTCTACCATCTGGCTGCACACAAACAAACGATAAACTAAAGTCACACAAAAACAAAGAGCTGCTCATTTTCCCTATTCTTCTGACTGCAGTTTCTGAAGCAGATTTAGGAGCAGAGGAAATCTTTTAAAACCTCTCAGATTTTCTGGCTCCAGATGAGGCTTCTGTTCAAGGAGAACGCAGATCTTGTTGGTGCCAGTTTTTGTAAAAATGCGTCTTTTCTCCTTCTTTTCCGCTCTTCTCTTTGACCCCATTGGCAAGCACTAAGAATTAACAGAAAGGAAGCAGATGAGATTAAAAAGGAACAGCAAACGAGGACCCAACCATCCTGCAGCTACGTTAACCAAAGATGACGTCAATCTTGAACACCAACAGACAAAAGTGGGCTAAAAATGCACATTTACTGCTATATCAAGCAAATATGAGCAATTATTTCTGGACAAAGTACATATGACACTGGATAAATAACATTTTCAGATAAGTTCAGTTGTCAGTAATGTGTCCCAGTGGCGAAGCTGGAACATTTTATACAGGGAGGGAGAAAACTTTCGAATGATGGCAAATGAGAACAGCATAATGAAACGCCGTTACAAATGAAATAACCAACTATAGGTTCTCCAGTTTATGATTGTCATATTAATATTAAAACAGCAGTTATTTTAGCTGAGGTGCAATTTCTAATGCTTAAGGAAACTTGTATTGATGAATTCTTGATTTTTGTAAAAATTGATACGAACATTAACTCAACAATGGGGGGGGGGGGGGGGGCATTTTGTTTGATATGCAGCTGTCCCCTCTTGCCCCCTGTAGCTCTGCCCCTGATACGTCCCAAACTGACTCAGCTGCAGCAGTGTGAAAATAGATCTGTCTGCCTCACTTCCCCTCACAAATGAACACACTCATTTAGGCTTACATGAACACCATATTCTGCATGAAGGGTGGGTTCAAACAAGATAATAATCTAAATAACATGTTTACATTAAATATAAATATTTCTGTCTACATGTTTATGATCATATTCAGAGTAAAACAGTGAGATGATGGTCTGACACATAATTTTTCCTTGTAACCCTTTCTAGTTAAATAAATAAAGTTAACAAAACACTAAAATCACAGCCTGCAAAATGACCTTTTAATAACAAATTTAATTCATTCATTGTTCTTTATTAGGTGCATTCTATGTTTTACTTGAACCATTCAGACCAGATAGATCCATCCTCTATTGGTTCTGATCTCCTCAATATAGATTCTTCATTGTAAATTTGTTTGATGACCTTGAATTGAACCCTGCATCCATTCATCTGTGCGTCATTACATTCAGGATCATTGTTCATATCCGCTCAATGCTGAGTTAGAAACTTTAAATATCCATGTGGACACCTCCTGCTCTTACTGCAGCTGGGCAGTTCTGCTGCATCAAGATGATGAAGATTGGTTCAACCCTAATTCTTTAAAATCTGACTGAAGCCCAGTTTTATGGCCAGAAGATCCTAACACAGACAACTTACAAACAAGGGAAATACTTTCTATTAGATTTGTACAATGTGTGGTTGATGGAAAATCTGTGAGAATTCAGATTTGATGGGCTGTCAGAATCCCTGGAGCATCAATCAGCTTAAGGCTGGTGGAGACAAAAAATGCTGCTGCTTCTATGGTGAAATCCAAACATGTGCAGTTATGTGGGCTCTTCCTCTCAGCAACCGTTGTTGTTCCATTCTCTTTTGCAGACCTCTGGGGGGAAAAGCTCTAGTGTAGGATCTCTTCTCCCATACTTGACAAACCAAAGATGGATGTAAGAATCTTCAGAATCCGACCATCATCCATCATCTCACTCAGAGAGCAGTCGTCCGCTCAGACGGCATGTGCTGCTTTCATTGGTCCACTTCAACACTCCATAACTCCTGCTGCTGTTAGACTGTCAGCTGAAAATTTAGGAGAAATCTGTCACAGTGCTAATAACTCATTGCCAGACAAGTTCTTTCCAAAGATTCAGCCATAAAACAAAATCCTTTCTTTACATTTATGGAACTCATGAACATGTGCTATGTAAACTCTGCCAGGTGAAGCTTTAAACTCAAACATGAAAAACGTTTAGAACCAGTTGAGCCAGGATACTGTCTTTAAATAAAATAATAAAAACACAAATAACTATAATAATGATGGCAGTTAAAATGCCCCAGAGGGATAAAAAAGTAGCAAAAGTTGCAATGTAATGAACAAAAAAGGCTTTTTTTACAAGAAGATTAAGTCAAATAAAAACTGAAGTCTGAACAAAGCAGACAGTGGAGCACCCCCCCCCCCCCCCCCGCGCTGCACTAGTGTGTGGGGGGGACTGTGTCAGGACTGTGTGCATCTCTATCTCACCCTCTTCCAGACTACAGGTCAACTGTCTGTGTCTGTGTGTGTGTGTGTGTTTGTGCACTTGGGGTGGGGGCTGTCTTGTTCCAAGGATTAAAATGGGACTGTTGCTGAATTTCATCTCCATATTTGCTCTGGGATTGGGGGTATCACAGTCGTGCTGCTCCTGGCTTAGTTTATGTTTAGGATCAGATGGGGTTATGGTGTATGCGTGTGGAGGGTGTGGGGTTGATGGTTGTGGTGAGGGGCTTTACGCCTGAATGCAGGACATGGATGAAGCCCTTCTGATGGAGAGCAGGGTGGGGGTTACAGTCTGTGTTTACAGTGAGCGTGTGTTTAATGGTTTAGTGGGAGCATGAAGCACGTCAGACTCTGCGTCCATAAAGCAGATTTACACACCGTCTGGTCTAACCTGGAAATTAGATCATTCTGTTAAAAAGAATGATGCTTTTTTCCCACCTCTGATTCAGACAGATTGGCAGGTTCTTGTGTGTGTGTGCATGTATGTGTGTGTGCAAAACGCTGTACTTTTTAAAGGCTCCAGATGATTTAATTACCACTCTGCTGCATAAATTTACATATCAATGTAAAAGATGAATTTTTCTCCATATTTGCAGAAGTTTCAGATGCAGATCGGATTTCAAGGTTAAACAGAACCTTTTACTTTAGCCATTAGTGAGAGAAGATTAATGAGAAGAGCCATTAAACAACTTCTACTATACTAATGGCACCGTGTGGATTTGCTCTTTTGCTCTTTTTCAGTTTAAGAACATCAGAATCATCCGCTGCTCATAATTGATCATTTTATGATGTCAAAACAAACTTGACTTTACATAAATGTGAAGTCAGCTTCTGTCACAGCGTTGCCGTTTGTTAATCAGAAAGGAAAAAAAGTAGGATCAGCTCGCGTTCGTAGTGGTCTTATAATTATGATTATGCCATTTTTTAGCCAGCATAAAAAACCTGTGTCATTTTCTTGGACATAATTTCTGCAGAGTGGCTGTAGTGCATTGGAAATTCGCCTATGAGCTGTGGGAGGGACCATTGGTGTGGAGTAATACTGCCTCTACATCCCTTTGTCTACATGCTCTCCCTCTAGCTTACAACCCCTCACACCCCCAGTGTAATGTTACCGGTTCAACAAAAAGGTGGAGCAATATTGGAGCTATTCAGGCGTGCAGTTTAACCCAGATGCCAGCTCAGACGAGGAAAATAAAGACGTTCATGGATCTAGTTGTTTACAAACGGATGCATCGGAATGTAGCAGTGGCCTGCTGACTGTAGCACCTATGTCACTGCTACAAGCTTTTTCCAATGGCCAAAACGTGAGTTAACCACGATTTTAATCAGAGTGGTTCTTTAATGCTAAACAACAAGCAGGGGAGCGTTGAGTCCCATTTCTAGAGTCTTTGGTATAACTTGATCATGGATTTGTACTCATGACCCTCCAGTCTCAGGGCAGACACTCTTCCAGAATCGGTTATGTGTGTTTGAATTTGAGCAGGTTTCACAATGATATTGGGCTCCTACTTGCTGATCCACATTTGATAGTCCCTGAAACATATCTGCACAGAAAATAGAGCAGCTGCTGCTGTGAGATTAGGATCTTGCCAAATATGCCTGTTTTCATGCTGCAGACACTCGCCCCCTTTCCACATTTGAGTTAAATCCAGAGAGAGAACTCCTACTTTGTGCGCAGGACACTGCAGCTCTGTCCCAAACTTTAAAACTTTAGAAGCGCAGAATTTTTTAAGGTTTTAACCAGTTGCCTTTTTTTTTTAACATCGGCTTCTAAGGCTTTTACTCCACTCTGCGTGCCATGATTGATGTTGCGTGACCCAGAGAGGTGCAAGTGACCTAACCTGGTGAGGTCAGGAGATCCTGACTCAAGGGTGTGATGGAGGAGAGCGTCTCCAGGAGCCACAGAATAAGGCTTACTGTTCTGAGATGAATTCAGCTTGAACCTGCAGAGTTTTCAAAGACAAAGAGGACAGCGTCAGCAGCTCCATAAATATCGCATCGCTTCCTTTCGTTCATTTTTGTTGTCTCTCAAACAGACATACTTCCACTAAACTGCACAAACCTACAACAATGGAATTAAACACTTGCCTTTCCTTTTCTAGGGGATTTTTATCATGTTTTATTTATAAAGAACAAGGACATTAATATTGGAACGATCCGGGAACAGGAAAGCCGAGTAGGATTGGAACGAGACAAGGTCAGAGGGATTAAGAAGTGTGAAAATGAAATGTTTTTTTTTCCACAATCCGGATCAGAGCTGTTTGTTTCATCGTGTAAACTCAACACCACAAGGATAAACAATCATGCACGCGGGTGTGTGCACGCTCGCCTACACAAAGCCGCCTGATGACTGGAGAACAGGCAGAATGCAGATCGGAGCAGAGGAGCACAGACGCTGATGTTTTTTAAGTAGAGCTTTTAATATTTAACAGCCGGTGCCTCTGATTCCAATGGAGGGAAAACGACTCCAGACGAGCGCCTGAGCCTTCAGCTCCTCTGTGACCCACAGCAGGAAGGCTTCGCGTCCCAGCCGAAAAGTGGCCCCCACCCTGCATCATCAGCCAGACTCAATGATCATGATTCAACTTGATGATTCAAGAGAAACAAACATGTGCGATTGATGCAATTCCGGAACAACGGATCTGCAGCTTGCGGTTAACCTCCGAAGAAAAATGATTAGTTCAGCTAACTGAACATCCTACAGAGCACAATTAAATCCATTATGAAGAA
Source organism: Oryzias curvinotus (assembly GCA_023969325.1). NCBI lineage: Eukaryota > Metazoa > Chordata > Actinopteri > Beloniformes > Adrianichthyidae > Oryzias > Oryzias curvinotus. The sequence continues at coordinate 24,049,071 of CM043710.1, forward strand.
GAAAAGCAGCACAGCCAACCTGCCAGCAGAGGAGGAGCACAGCACTTGTGTTCATCAGAGGCAGGAGATAACCCTGAAGGACCTGCGGGGCTCCACGCTCTGAAGCTGCTCCCTACCAGAGAACAAAGGCCTCCTCAGACTTCCCTATATTTTTCATGATTTTCCTGCTCTTGAACACAGATCTGCTTCTGTCACAGTAGATCATCAGAGTCACTTTGAGCTTCAGAGTTTTTATTTGAGACTTATTTTTATAATTTTTAAGATGGCAACATTTTGGAAGGAAGAAGGTTTTAAGTCCAGTTGCCATAACTCAACTTCAAGTCGACATCACCTGAATCGATGAGAACCTTCTTTGGCAAATGTTTAAGATATTTTGATAACTTTGCTGTTTATAGTTTCATACACAAGGATCTGTGAAATGGAATAAAGGTTTACACTTTTTCAAGTTGTTGATATTGATATTTATTGGCTCCCTGTGCTTTGTCATTGTACACTTTTCCACCTTTGCCTTAGGCAGGTTTATTTCTGGTTTCACTTATTTGTAACTATAGTTTTTCACTTCAAATTTTGCACATTGCACAGAATTTTTGAAGATTTGTTCAAACACATATTGCTTAATTCCAATATCTAATATTCAATTGTTTTTTTCCCTTTGTTAAAGATACAACTTTTAGTCTTTTCTATTTTATAATTAATATGGATTTTTTGTGTTAGACACCCGCCACTCTATCCCCACAAACAAACTGCAGGTTTGTTGTCTTCTAATATTTCCTCCACACGCCAACATGTTGAAGGTTTTTCTTAAGCATTCTTATACGTTCATAGTCATGATTGTCGTTCAGTCAAAGGAGAAGTTTGCCGAGAGACTTTTCTGCAGAAATGTTCACAAATGCAGATGCTGAAAATGGCTATGTTATGAAATAATCTAATTATTGTGCTGGAATTTGGGCCTGCCTGCCATGTGTGACCTCCTAGGGATGACAGAAAAAGAGACAGCAGTTAAAAATGTATCAGAAACACCAGAAAATCAACCGCTGGGTTCCTAAAACTGAAAGCAGAACTTCCTATTTTGTTCATCCAAACTGACAGAAGAAAAAATCCTCGTCTTCCTTTATTTTTTGCTCTTGTCTTTGAACTCTCTGGAAAAGCTCTCAGGGCAACAGAGAAGTTGAAGGAGGGGCTCATAAAGACCTCTTAGGAAAAGTCAGTCTCAGCAATTTCGCTGCAGATCCCCACCCTCACTGCTCCCCAAACGAAGCATGGACACACAGGTGGGACGTAAGTCTGCAGGTCGAGCTCCAACTTTACTGATGAAGCACAAAGAAGCTGCTTTGAAGCTGCTGCCATGTGTGAGCTACTGCATTACGACAGGGAGAAGCAGAGAAATGCTCCTACGTGTGCTCAGCAGGAGTCCCAGAACATTTTTGAAATTGTAAGATTTTTATGTGAAAATATCTTCTTGTTCATGATCAGAGTTATTTCAGTGCTCCTTCACCGTATGCGTGTACGCACATGCATGACCGTGCACGCTTGTTACCTGCAGTTTTGTTACATTACCCCCCCTGCAGTCAGTCTGCTGCAGTCCACACTCCATAACTCTATGGCTCTGTGCAAAAAACAAGACAAACATCTCGCAGTTTATCAACTCATCATTCAACTCAAAGAGCCTGTGACTCCTCCCACGCAGCCGTTTATCACAAAGTTTCCCAACAAAAGTCATCCCACACTCATCCGAGGAGTGTTGTTTGGAGGTGAACACAACGTGCAGCAGCGTGGGTGCAGCTCCTCAGCAGCTGCGAGTTAATCTACTGTGGAAACCAGCATGCATTTATAATATCCTGACAGCTGGGGACTGGAGATACAGGACCACTGCTGCACTTCCTTCTCATTCGCACTCTGTTATTATCGTTTCTGCAGCAGCCTGCTGCTGTTTGTCTCCATCTTTTATTTTCCGTTAAGATTAATGCAGGGAAACTGGGATTAAATAAACCAGTTTTCAATGATTCATGAAGGGAATTTGGAATTAGATTAGAATATCTGTGCTTAGTAAACTTAAACCACAGCAAACACTAGGCTTTACCCCAAGAATCTCTGCAAAAGGCTAATCATTTTTCTATTTTTGCAGAGAAATTTTCCACACATTCAGAGATGTAAGACTTATCCATTTCTCTGTGCTGTCTTCAAAAGTTAATAGTTTTGACAGATGAACCAATGAATGGGTCAAGAATCAAATCCCAAGGATTTCCATGTGATCAGCTGAAATAAACTTTTGTTCAAAACAGACCAGTAGCAAATTTAGAGACATTTTCTGCTGTTTTAGTGACTTTTGGATGCATTTTTCTGAAAGATGTCTGCCATCGCTGAACTTCTGTGGAGGCTGGTTCTGGTTTGAGGGGTTTGAATAGAATTTGCCAGATAGAGGAGAGAGGTATGCAGGCAGGAATTGATGAACAAAAATAAAAACTGTAATAAATAAATCCAAATGAATTATTAAAACAGAGAAAAAGTTGGCAGCACAAAGAGTAGTCTCAAAGTGTTTTTAAGTCGTTTTTGTCAGTGATTTTCCTGATTTGAAGGAATCCGAATGGAAGGAAATTGGTGGATTTCTAAAAATAAAATTCAAATTAATTATTATGAAGCAAAGTTTGAATTCGAAATCAGAGCTTTTAATAGCAAAGCCTCTGTCATGTATGGAAAAAGATGAGGAGGAGGCTACAGATGTTGTCCTGTTGGTGGCTGATGGTGCTGTGGGAGCAGCTCTCATCTCGCTGAATGAATGTCCGAGTGTTTGTGTGTGAGCAGGGCGGACGGAGAAAATGGGGCCGTTCATCAGGTGGATCGGGCCGCTCTCTGACGGACGCCGTTACAGGAGAGCCGCTCATGATTACAGCTGCTGGGAACCACAGATGAACCCCGTCATGCTCTGAAAGTGAATAATGACACTGGCAGCTCGGCGTGCTGGGAAACAGACTTAATGATGCTTTCAGGCTGCAGAGGATCACGGAGGCCCCGAGTGGGAGTCCAAGCTTCTGCTGCTGACTGCTTCTGATCGGATCTTCCGTCGCCAATCTCCTGTGGCTTTTCCCAAAGATCACTTCTCAGTATCTTGCTGGGTTCTTCGTGCGCTCCACATCCCCTCTTTTACCAACAGTAGTCTCAGCTCAGTAATGATTCCCACTGCTTTTAAACATGTTGCTGTCTGGCCACTTCTCAAAAACCAACATTGATCCATCTGTTTCATTCAATTTAGGAGCTGTTTAAAACTTTCTGTTTTTTCATATGTGGAGATGACTGAGATTGTAGATTTAGGTTATTTTAGGGAAGTAGATTAAGCTCTTTAGTTTTCCAAGTTTCAATTAATATTAATTGTTTTTTTCATCTGAGAAAAGTAGGTACAAGATGTCACTTACTTTGATTTGTTTTGCCAATCAAATAGGTGATCACAGCAGGCACAAAAGCTCCAGATTGAAACAAATCAAGGTAAATAACATCTTTAAATAAAAATTGTCTCAACAGAGAAAAGGTGAGTTTATCAATTTAAAAATTCTTATAGACATAGATGCCCTCTTTGCCAATTCAAGTCCAGGGCTAAATTTTAAGATAAACAAGTGTTCTGAGGTTACAAATCCTTTGAAAAAGCAGTGGGACCACAAAAACGGACTATTTATTTATTTCTTTTTTCGATTTCTCAATTGAAACACCACAAACTCTTTTGGTTTGATCTGACAGTGATGTCCTGAAGGTGAAAGTAACAATGATGAAATGTTGACATGGTCCAAATCACAAGTGCCTAAAGTCATGATTTATGGAGCTTAAATGTGACTCAAGTCGAAATCCAAATCTCTAGATTAAAATGCAGCTTTGAGGCTCCAGGATGATTTTTTTTTCATCTGTGGTCTCCTAAAATCCTCAGGGCTTCCTGCGACTTTATGACTTTGTGGGTCACTTTGCAACATGTGTGTTGGAACTGACTGTCATCGAGAGTTCTGTTCTTCACTGATTCAAGTCTCTGGCATCCCGCCTGGCTTCTTTCCTGTTTTTTATTTTTTATTTATTTTTTTTCGTGTAGCCACCAGGTTCGGTAAAATGTGACGTTTTGTGTCACCTCTGCTGATGATCTGTTGTTCTGCTCGCCAGTTTTTCCAATGCTCTTCATGTAGCTTGTTACTTGTTTTATTTTGAATATTCCATATATAAACCAGTGATAAAAATTTGGGAGAAGCTTGACAGCTGTTCAAAATGTAAGAATAATTAAATTGGTGGTTAAAGCAGTTTTTTTTTTGTTAATGTCAGAAAGAACTTGGAAAAGGCCTGTTCACACTTGCAGGAGTTTTCACACTGATCACTGTGGTACCCTGGATGCTAACACTGACATTGCTGCTTTCTTTCCTTTTTGCATCAGCTTCCAGTTACTTTCAGAGTTAATTTTAAACATTGACACTTTGTTTGTAATGTGATAATGGTCTTTTTTTGTTTATGTGTGCTTTTAAAGACAGCTATCAATGGCTGTGGTCCCGATGTTTTGTAATCAGACATTTTCAAATTTGGAAAAGCAGCTGCTCTGGAACTGTTTAGTGATAAAACTTAAAGTACGTCTTTAGTCTTTCTGTTTGTTTCAAATAATTGATTTTAGTCTTCAGCTTTTCCCTTGTTTATATAATAGCATAGGTGAAGTCTGGTTAAAAACCCTCCATCCCCATGTTTTGAAAAAAAAAAAACTGTCAGGTTTTGTGAATGTTGATCATTAGCTCTTAGAACACAAAGAGACCATTTTGACCAGTAAATCTGATATATCAAAGGTTGTAAGACAAGAAATCTTGGCATGAGATAGATAATTTTCCTAGGATGACATTCAAAAGTTTGGATCTTTATTGAAGAAGTGTGCTGAAGTTACCAGGAAGAGCTATCAGAGCAGATGAGTGTCAGAGCCACGGCTCGGAGGTGCTGCAGATGTGAAGGTCCAAACAGCATACGTGCAGAAACCAGTCACCTCTGCCGTTGTTTGTGCTTGTAGGAGTGTGATCGGATCTGTCAGGGAGGCTGACACTTATCGACATGTGTGGAGGGAGCATTTTGTTTTCATTCTCTTCATGCTCAGTTGGGCCCTCAGATGGGATTATTGGTAGGTGGCATGCAGAGCGACGGGGCAGGAGGACACGGCCGAGGTGTGAAATCACTTTTCTGTGGCTCAGTGGGTTCCAGCCCAAGGACAGGAAGACATCGATGACTCCTCTCTCCATGGGAATCAGACTCTGAAGTAGTCGTTAGAATGAGCATCACGATCGTCATCAAGTGTCAGGGTTGTGAGTTTTTATTGGCTTTACTTTTTGTCTTTTTTGTCAGCAAACTGCCCCCTTGGTGTGCCAGTCTTTATAGTTTCTGTCTTTATTTCCACATTTTCCTCAATGTTTTTCTCATTTGTTTAACTATTTAGATTAAGGTTTTGTTTTTTAGGTTACATTTAAATTCCTTTTTATTTACTTTTTACATTTCCTGTCTCTTCTCCTCCTCTACAACTCTGTTATGTGCAGAAAGGCCTTTCTATTAACTTTGGAGTACTCTGCCAGAGGACTTCATGCTTCTCTTAGTGACTGTAAGCCAGGTTCTATAGATGAGGCACACATTATAAGTCATACCCCAATAGGATTTAGAACCCATCCACTGACAAGTTTGGTCCTGGTCTGATCCAGAGCTGGTTTTCTCTGACAACATTCTTGGTTTAACAGGTATAAAAGCTCACCTTATAACTTAGGTTTTGATCACACAATGGAACTTTTGCTCTATTAAGAACGAGGGTCTCTGTTTATTTGAATAAAAAGTCTGGTGTGGTTCATTTAAATACTGGCAATGTTGACACTTCTGAGTTTGATCTGTTTTATCCACGCAACAAGACTCCAAAACCTACAGTGGGTGAAATCATGATGTGAAGGTTCAGGGTTTCTAGGTTGATCTGAGCTTATTGGAGTTTGTGGACTACAGCCCATCAGTGAACCTGTCTGTCCATGGTGTGCTGGAGCCTAACTGACGTCCTTATGTCTTCATATGTCCACATGTAATGTAGCAAGCACTCCCAACCTATATCTGAACCTATGTACACACCAGGCATTAGATTTACATTCAAGAACATGCTAAATGTATGCTCTTGACCACGTTTAGCCCTTGGTGTTCGCACTGGATAAGCAGGAACGGGCTTTTTCTCCTTTTTTTTTTCCTACTGTCCTACTTACTGGTAACTAGCTCATGGATTACCATTATGCCAGGAGAGTGGCCTTGGTGTCTCTTTATATGAAAAACAAACGCAGACGTCATCAGGCTCGTTTCTCTGTCTGGGTTGACCAAACGAACAAGCTACGCTTTAAGTTTGGTGAGTTTCACCCAATCACTACCAAATCTAAAGCCCCTGATTGGTCAAAGTTTGACCTGGTTTAGTTGACAACACGAGTTCAATGGACGCACGCTTTGTACTTGGAGTCCGAAAACGGTCGTGGAACCTTGCTCAGGAATGCGTGAATGCAAGATTTTGGAATGTAGATGTCCGAAACACATGTTTATGTGTGTTTACTTCAAATTTTCATTGGAACTGCAAGCAGTTGGCTGACTCTTTCCCTCAGTTTAGCCTCTTTGTTGAAGGTGTCAGCATTAGAGGTAAGATCGGGCCTAAAAAATCCGGCCCGACCCGACACAGGGCCGCTGGCATTAAAGCCGAACTCGGACCGAACCCGACCAATTAAGTTGATTTGCAGGACTGAGCCCGAAGCAAACCCGAAATTTCAATGTATCCCATAGTATTTTTGGCAGAAAAAAATCGCCAGATTTCTTAAAGGTAAAATAATCTACATATTTTTATGATCATGAAAGTTTTTTTTCTTTCGAACAGAGAATGGTCGCTGCAGCCGCGCGCGTATAAGCTGCTGTTGTGGCATAGAGTTCCGCTGGAAGCGCTGAGCATAGGTTCATCTCTCCATGATAAATGTATTTGATCAATGAAATAACGCTGGAACACAGAATAAGAGGCCAGACAGAGAGAGTGACAGAGAGATCTGGATGATAAGCACTCGCTTCATTACGCGGGAAATACTGCAGCCGCGGCGGTGCGCGTTTGCCTTTTCAGTTTCCCTGTCTGAAGTTTATCCTTGACTTCCTGCTGCTCCATATCAGGGAAACCTAAACAAAATAGATGCGGGCTTGGGGAGGGAAGATTACGTTCACGACACGCTGCGGGTGGCCGGCGCCCCCCCTCGTTCTGCCAGTTGCGGGACCACAGTGTATGTCAATCAACGGTGGGCTGGTGACTGGTGGAGGGGGCGGGGTCTACCTGTGTGTGTGTGGGTGTGTGCGCTAAGGGAACGTTCTCCCTCTGAGTAAGAAGAAGCTGGCTGTGCCTTTCGGTTCGTGCGGTAACCGTTCTGACATCCAGGATTAATAAAGAGCTGTTTGACAACCGCCGCCTAAGGAGCTTCTTTGCAGACATTACAATATATTTATTAAAAAAGTCAGCGAGAGAGAAGCCCGGCCCGAACCGGCCCGAACGTAATGACTGTCATTTAGAACCCGACCCGACCCGAAATTCGGGTCGGGTCGGGTTCGGACTCGGGCTCGGGCTTAAGATCTTACCTCTAGTCAGCATCCGTTAGTCAGAGCATCAGAGTCCTGAGTCTGTTGCATTTCTGTTGATGCCTTCTCTTCTCATCCAAACCAGGAGCTGAACGAGAGCTGCCACACCTCATGTTTCTCATTAGATTTAATGAGATAAGGTGTGGAAACATTTAGACTGATTGACTCCTGAGACACTTGTGAATAATTCCTGAAAATGTGCTGCTGACAGACAAGCCTCTGTTTTTTTGTTTTTTTCACCCTGAGTGTTGTTTTTTTTTTTTTTTTTTCTGAAACTGGAGTGGCATTGATCGCGTCTGGTTTTGACCGGAGGGCATGTTTTCTCAGCTCTTCTCCAATGGAGCGCCGTAATTGGCTGCTCTGAGTGACAAGCGTCGTCTCAAAGGAGCTAATGGGGGAGCCATTTTGAGCTGTTAACACAATTAGCTACTGCAGCAGACAGCTCGCTGGGTAAATGTTTTAACAGGCTGATTACAGATCACAAACTCATGAATATTAATTAACAACTGATGACTTAGTAGTGTTAACGGCATGGAAGTAGTTTCTGTGGATTTGGGACCGAGTTGTCAGATTTTTCATGGATTCAGTTGTTTCACAGTTGAAATAGCAGACAGGCCCTCTATGTGACAAACCTTTCTGTCTTCTCCCAAAAATCACATTTGGGAGGAGTCCTGTAATCAAGAAAAGATTGGGGGGACTCTGGGTAACCTTGTTAGCTGCGACACATTCATGCAGTCATTTATCCACTACTGTCTCCCCCAGACAGTGCCTTCAATGCATAGAAAACCTGAAGGATTGTTTCCCGACTGCAAGACATTTCTGCTTGAAAGCTCCTGCTGCTACAGCAGAAACATCAGACCCAGGGTGACACTTTCACTCAGACACAGTGGGATGAAAGCGTACTCATGAAAATCTGTCTTTATGGGTATATTTGTGGAGGATTATTGCTGGTTTGTCCTGGTCGGAGACAGTTTGCAGCTCGTCACTCCCCTGAGGCAAAGAGGGAAGATGTAGATGGGGAGAGTTTTATTTAGTACCTTCTCCAAATTCAAACTCCTCCTTGGGATTTTGATCTATTGCCTCCTAACTCCTTGAACATCATCAGAAAGCTGCATGGAGTAAAAAATGTGGTTTTGGAAGTTGTAGATTTTGAACAACGTTAGCATTGTGAGCTTGCAACAGTGGTGTTTCCCGGTTGTTTTCACATTTTCTTTACCAAAAAAATTGTTAAAATGAATCCCTGGCACAAGCTGGACTCAATATCACTCTATATGAATATATGAATAGATTTAAAATGTGGGTGTGGTTGACAAAAAACCTCGGTTGCTAAGGAAATCCAAAAATGTACTTTTGCTGATTCTTCTAAAAATGACAGATCTGTTTGTAACCATTGCAAGAATTGGTTGCTCTGGAGATAAAACCAACAGAAAAGCTGCCATTTTGAAGAAAGTGTTGTTTTTTCATGACTTTATCACATTCAGCTCTGATCAAAAGCGGAGAGCGAGGGGTAGCAGCCACTCAGCCAGTTCAAGCAGGTCAAAGGGGTGTGGGGAGGGTGGGTAGTGCCTGCGGGCCATTTGCGGCATTTTTGGAGTTTTGTTAGAAATCATAAAATGTGAAGTTGCTTTTTTATTACCGTATATGTTTAGCTTTTTTCAAATTGTTGCTGTGATCTTTTAAATGTTTTTGCATTGAGTGATATGATTGCACTTCTGGGTCACTGTGTCTTTTAGACCCGCAGAGAATTCATTTCAAAACAGGCTATCTTAAAAAATTGCAGACTTTCTGGTGTTTTTGATTATCCTTCAAGTGGCAGAAAAAATCTCTTGCACTGCAAAAATGCTTCCATGTTATAATAATATTAGCAAATCAGAAAACAGATTGGTCAAATGTCGATCTCTGCAAATTGAATTCAAACCATTTTCCTGTTTCATATCTGAACACTTTACAAATCTTTATGGACACAAACTTTACTCTAATTATGAATAAACTGCCACATCTGACCTTTAAGGGTTTGATGTTCTCAGACTCTAAAACTGTTATTAAAATAGCTTTCTGCTGTGCTCGTCAGAAAGCACACACACACACACACACACAAAACATCCAACAGTGGAAAGAAACAATTAAAAAGTTTCCATGAAGAGTAAAAATACCATAAGAACAAGGCTTTCGCAGACAGAAGTGTTTCTGTATGAAAGAGAAACCCAAACCCAAACACGGGCTTTAAAACCAGGCTGCACCAAACGAACTGAGAATCAGAGACAAACTCTAAGGAAGCAGTCATTTTTCAGGGCTGTTAAAGAGAAAGGGGTCTTTCTTTCTGTTCTTTTGCAGCTGGAAGTGAGGACTGCAGCTTCATTCTTTTTTGAACTGATTCTATCAGGATTAGTGGGAAAATGGCAGAAATCAATGCTCTCAAGAAGACCCACATGTCAGAGATGCTGGGATTTGAAGGGGAAGAACTAATCCAGTAAGGCGGGGTATTAACTGTAATCGCCAGACTCTTCACAGACCCTTCTCCTTCTCCTCCAAATCCTCACCTACCATCAAAAGGCACAACAAGTTGTACACAAGCAGCTCGTTAGATAACCCACACATGCAGCATGCATGAGATGCTGAAGGTCATTAGCAACAGCTACTTAATCTGAGGTGTTCCACAAACACTGGAAACTGGAGGGATGTGTCAACCTGAGGAGCAAAGGTCATGCCAATGTAGGCTTTATTTCAGATTTTTTTCAAAAACAAGTGAAGAAAAGTATTCCAGCATAAATGTAAACATGTCAAGAATATTCCAGGGTATGCTCTTCTTAAATTAAAAAAAAAAAATGCTGCATTTACTTCTGATGTGATTCACCCGTCAATGTATCGTTTGCCGCGTCAAAAGAGACGCGTGTCAAATTTACTGCTCGAGGCCTGAGCCAGTGGAGTAACCGCCAACATTATTCTGGACTTCATTCCTTGCCACCTAATGAAAAAACATGGATGATGCTGAGCGAGTAGCTTATATGTCTTGGGGAGCTCTACAGAGGCACCTGCAAGCATGTCGCCATGTCTAGGTTCACCAGATCATTGAGAGCTTCTCCTGATGCACTTTACTCCTGCAGCGGGAGCTACACCTGGGTTACGGCTGTTTTAAACGTTACTTCTGTCTGTCTGTGGCTCAGTTTAAGCATTAACCCGCTGGGAAAAAAATCATAATAAAACTGGAGGGGCTTTTTATTATTGTCTCGATTAAAATAAGATAAACATCATAAGCCCTTGGAGAAGAAGCAATCGCGGCTGCTATGACAGCACCCAATCTCTGTCTGCCGGGCAGCCAACTGCAAGACTCTGAAAATTCCCTTTATTCATAATGTGTTATTTTTCCTAGAATATACCTCTTATCCAATACGTTTCATAAAAGTATCCATACAGATTGCACATAAACCAGAAAATGCTTCTCAGCACGCAAGCTCTTTATTTAAAAAAAAATTCACCAGAATATGTTTTTATCCAAAATGTACTGTATTTAAACACTTCTTGCAGAACAATATTTATCTAAATTCTAAAGCATGATCTCAATTCTGGATACTCTTTTTCATTTGATAGATAGATAGATAGATAGATAGATAGATAGATAGATAGATAGATAGATAGATAGATAGATAGATAGATAGATAGATAGATAGATAGATAGATAGATAGATAGATAGATAGATAGATAGATAGATAGACAGACAACTTTATTTATCCATTTGGGAGGTTCCCGCATGGAAATTGACATCTCCATCGCATACAGTACTGGTTGACATACATATAGGGAAAAAGCAGTACAGTAATAAAAGAAAGTAAAACAGTAAAAACAGTAGAAACAGTTTGCAGTTCTGCAAAACAGCATTTAAAAAAAAAGTCATTTAGACCCTTTCCCTTTCCTTTTCGGTCCTCCTCCCCCCTCCTAAGTGGTGGTGCTTTTTATCTGGAGTACATTCTTAATCCAGAAAGTACAAGACATACCCATCACTAAGAAAACTCTTTATCCTAAATATTCTTCATCTAGAAAATTATCTTTGTCCAAGTAACTAACAAATATTGAATTCAATGAGAAAAAAGTGGTCAGAAAGAGTCTCTTTCATGTATCCAGGAACTTGCAAAATAATTAAGTTTTCAGCCTGCAATGCGATGTGCCCTTTGCTCACAACTTACTTTCTGACTAATATAGGCTCTTTTTAAAAATGCTCTTTGCTTAGAATATATAATCAAGGCAGAAAACTCTTGATCCAGAAAGTTCTCTTCATCCAGAATGCTCCCAATCTAAACTGGGTCAACTCTATCCAGAACCTGCTCATTATTAGAAAAATGTATGTAGATGTAGCTAAAAATAGAAGGACAAACTTACTTTAGGAAGGTTGTGCTCACTTACATTACATTCACATAAAGAATATGTTGCGATTTTGTTTGGACTGCCAGCCCCTGTTTAAAGAGCTGAACTTCTCCTATATGCATCATGACATTAAAACCCATCATATGAAAAATACAGATTCCAGTTTGAGCAGTGGGTTATGAGTCATTTTGCTATGAATTTCTTCAACAGTTTTAGGAAGGTGATAAAGCTTGGTTGTACTTGGTTCAAGTCTCTGCTTCACTTCCACTCTCTTCCAGACTGATGCTTTTAGCAGAATTGAGCTATATTAAGGCACTAACTAATTGCTCCACATTTTCCCTTTCCATGCATCTGCTTGCCGTCTGGATCTTTAGGTAATGCTAGTCTCATATGAGAGCCAGACCAGCTCGATCAATAACCCCACGGGCAAGGATGGAATATGGGATGAAGACAGGAGAAGAGGATGCAGCCTAATTCAATGAAATAGACATTACCTGAAGCTCTCAACGTGCCAAGTCATGAAAAATCATAGACAAATTAATTTTAGAAGCCAAGAGCTCAGGATTGCTTTCAATTAAAGGACGAGCTGAGTGGGTGTGATGGCAGGGGTTCATTCAAACAGTCTTTTTCATCCCTTTTGGTTCTTGCTGTCTTCAGTGGTACAGATAGAGTCAGTTCAGTCATTTTTGAACAAAAGGCTGGAGCTGACTTTCAGCCAACTGAAAAGAAAAACAGGCTGAATGGTTGTAGTTGTGAGTGGCTGTGTGTATGTGATCCCTATGGTGTCCTCTCCATCTAAAGCACCTGTTTTGTGTGATGCCCTTCCCCTCTGATTCTTTGTTAAGAGAGGTACAAAGAAAATCATTTGGAAGTGCTGCTTACGTTTGCAGTTTTTCTTTTTAAATCTCTGATAATGGTTATAAAGGAAACTGTATGTTTTTACTATGGTAGACACACTGTGTGTTTAGGTTTTAATCTATAAATCATGTTTTGGAAGTAATTTAGGTTCCCACTCTGTTCAGTTTCATGGAGAAGGAGGTTCAAAATACCTTATATTTTTGCTTTCAAGTAGAAACTAAATTAAGGTACTATTTTTGGAGTACAAGTCATGTTTGTTTTTTTTCGCAGAGTATGTCTGGGGGTGCGACCTGTACTCAAATGCGACTTATATGTGATTTAAAAAAAATAGGCTCATATATTTGTTATTGTTTCACTAACAACCACTAGAAGTGTAGGTGACAGCAACTTAGAAGAAGAAGTACCCTGAGTCTGCTCAGCGGGTGGAGTCCAGAACAAACATGGAGGACGCATGCGGCATGAATCGCGCTCTGTGTGAACGCAGCATTACGCTGGGCTTGGCGACATTTTTCAGAAGCGTTGCACGTTTCTCCCAAAAGGGCAATTTATAATCCAGTGTGACATTTTTTTGGGAGTTTCAATTTATACTCCAAAGCCTTTTATAGTCTGAAAAACACGATAATTCTGGAGATGAAGTGATCTTATTCAAATCAATAGGCATCCAGGTTCTTCATCATTTCACTGCTTTGGTTTAAAACTGATGCTCTTTGTGTTGTTCAAATATACTTACAAGTTTGCTTCAAGAAGGACACGTAAAACAATAAAATGAGCTTTAGATAAGTACATTTTTTGATTGTGGATCTGGAAATTGCCCTGCGATGTACTAAGAACATATCCAGGATTTACCATGCCTTGGCCCAACAGTAGCTGGGACAGGCTCCAGCAACCCAGTGACCTCAAAAGGTATTCAGCGGTTTCTGAAAATTGGATGGATAGATGATCTGGGGATCGATACCTTTCAGTTTAGTCATCTGGGATGCCCTTCAAATAATTGAAGATTGATTTTTTTTGTGTGCACATAACAATAACAACACATTCTAATGTAATAAAATCCTCTGAAAATATATTAAGTTTTGCAGTAAAATGTCTATGTTACGTTTGGCTGTTAACTTGATTTTTCAAAACAATTTCTGCTGTGAAGAAGTAAAAAAAATAAAGCGGAAAAGAAGATAACTCCACTTTTTTATGATGGTTTGTGGATTCTGCTAATCAGAATTCTTTTTGTTCTTTCAAAAGGCACTCAGAAGGTTACAAGCTACATGATTGCAAGAGATGCAGACATCAAAGCTTTGAGGCAAATGGCTAAAGTATAAGAAATGATGTGTTTTATTCCAGTACATGGTGTAAAACTGAAATAGCTAATGTGTTAGCTTGTTAAAACCATGACCAGTAAAGTGCAGGTTTTTTTATTTTGGCAAAGATAGGGAACTGAACCGGCAGGTTCTCAGTTATCATAATTTTTGACTCACAAATTACTAAACCTCATTGGACCTAAAGCACCTTGCATCGTAATTGTGCTCTTGCAGGCTGCTGTAAAGTCTCTCTAATTAAAGTCGTTCAAAAGATTGCCTCTGAAGATGCCGTTCCATCACCTATCCAGAATTTAATAAAACCTCAGTTCTTTTAAATATGCTTCACTGCTTTGATTTCCTCAGAGAATTGCTTTGTCCTGATGCAGATCAAAGATCTGACCTGTGTTAGTCACAGGAACAACTTCACCAAGATGCAAGTAAAACAGAATTCTAAAATAGCACAATTAAACCTTTGGCATCAACATATATTATTATATTATCTATATTAACTGACCCAACTAATTTTGATATCACTTATTTTCTCAGGTAGGATGACCATAGTTTACTGTAGTTTACTCCAGCCAGTTCCAAAATTGTCCAGTTATTTGGGAAAAAGTACTTTTTTTTTTTTTTAACTTGTCCTGTCCAACAGCTGAGCAAACATATAAGAGCTGAAGGCATCTTGTGTTGGACATATTTGACTGTTACAACAGGGGGTTATCAACCTTCTGGTGTATATTTACAAAGTGTATCTTTGATCAGAGTTCCCACCTTCCCTGTGTGATGTATGTTTGTGTGTAGGTGTGTTTGTGTGTGTGTTGGAGTGTATTGTTGTGTTGTAAAGGGTGTGCCTAATAAAAGGTGCAGTTAAAATTGGCGGGTAGGGCTCAGAGAGGACATCTCTTGATTGCTCACATTGATGTCCAAGCACCCTCACCACCAAAGGGCCCTAAATGTCTAAGCTGCAGTTAAAATTGGCGGGTAGGACACTAAGAGGACATCTCCTACTTGCTGGCAGTGATGTCCAAGCACCCCCCTACCAAGGGTCCGACGTGTCTGAGGTACAATCAAAACCAGGATGGGAGGGGCCTGAATCCATGCGGCAATCATGGGAGGAGGACCACTGCCAAGTATACCCCCAAGTGCATTGCAGGCTATCTCCCCCCCACACCTATAACCCTAATAAGTGGTCGTATCCGGAAGGTTGGTAGGTCGGGGATATCAAAATTTGACGTTCTCTTGGTTCCAGTCATGGGTTTTACCCACCTGCCAATCAAGATACGTTCCTAAGGCCTTGCTCACAACTGCCTCTACAGGTGGATATGGGCTGTCTGCATGCGAAACACGTGTGGGTACATAAGAGTGGGACACAGGCATGCCATACACACTTTTTAACAGCCCCCCCCATTAGTGATGTTCAGGTGATAAGTCCTTGCTTGCAGCTGACTGTCAGAATTTAGGAAATTAGAGTGCTTCCTATAAGAGCTTACGCATCATCCTGTGTGCAGCATTTGAAAGCAAGGGCTCCAGTGTTGTTCAAATATACATGTACATGGGGCGGCCATGGTGGAGCGGCAGGGCGGTCGACCCATGATGGTAAGGTTGCAGGTTCGATTCCTGCCTTGCACGCCCATGAGTCGAAGTGTCCCCGGCTAAGACACTGAACCCCACCTTGCCTCTGGTGGTAGGCAGGCGCCTGTGTTCGGCAGCGCAGCCGCCACCAGTGTGTGAATGTGTGTGTGAGTGGGTGAATGGGACTGTGACTGTAAAGCGCTTTGGGCCTTGTAGGTAGAAAAGCGCTATACAAGTATACGCCATTTACCATTTACCAGCACATGCACCATACTGGGGATTGGAGTTTTGTGTTAGTATCATAACACAACACTCTAATGCTATCTAATAATGATATTATTATCATAAGTGCAGATTATCATAAGATTACATTATCCTTAAAGATACTTCACGATACATTTCCCACATGCACGTTAATGATACATTTCATTTTCATGACATCCCTTGAGTTGGCCACACGCCAAGAGCCTCAAGGGAACTGCTACGCACACCTGCACAACTTTTAAGAAGTCACCCTCAAAAATAAGAAAAGAAAAGCAGAAGAAATGAAATATTATTCACTATTGTCGTTTTTGTTCAGGTGCTTTTGAACTGAAAAAAAAGTTTAGATAGATCAAGTACTAGAGGCTGCAACACAAAGTTTTGTAACTGTAATAACTTGGTTATCTTCTTTATGTGTTTTAGGGTTTTCATAATCAAACCCATGATCACTGGTTTGAGTCCAGTCTTAGATGAGAAACCCAGAATGTACCGGTATCCCTAAATTACAAAGTAATAATGAAAATTTGGTTTCTTTGTCCAGAAGCCGGTACCAATATGCTGTGGCAAATTATTATGTAAAAGGCTCTGTGGTTCTCTTGAAGCAATTCTCATCCGAATCTTGCCGAAATGTCGTTGACATGGACACTCATCCTGGTTTCCTTTGGTCAGAGCGGGATAATTACAGCACAGGATGAGTCATCTTTGATAAATAGGTTGCATTTGTGTTGCATTCGCTGCTCTTCTTGACCACTCTGAGCTCTTTTATGTTAAAAGCTGCTTTTGTGCAACACTTCTGCCGGTGAAAAGCTTCTTTCGTCTTCCCCCACATGGAAACATCAGAAGAAATGTTTGCAAAATATGATTCCTTTTTCACAGAAGCTCCATAAGTGATCGCTTAGTTTGGCATTTAGTAAAAATCAAAGAATAAGGTGAGCTAAACGGGAAGAGGCAGAACAGGGAAAAAGTAGTTTCTTCAGAGTTTGCAGCAACATTTCTGTAATGCTTTCATAACTCCTATTCTGTGTTTCCAGTTGTAAGGTTGCTTCTTCTTTTTCCTCCACAGGTATCTACGGGCCAACTGAGG
The DNA here is from genome assembly GCA_023969325.1 of Oryzias curvinotus. NCBI lineage: Eukaryota > Metazoa > Chordata > Actinopteri > Beloniformes > Adrianichthyidae > Oryzias > Oryzias curvinotus. Next base: position 24,066,112 of record CM043710.1, read on the forward strand.
GCTGGGAGTCTGCCTTCCCTGAATGTAGAGAGAAAAATCAGTCACCAATCAACATTGTGGACAGAGACGCCAAAGTTTCCACGGAATATCAGGAACTGACTCTGGAAGGCTTCGATACCAAATCTTCCAATAGGACAACAATGAAGAACACTGGAAAAACTGGTAATTTGGAAACAAACAAGCAACTTCTTTGTTTTTTTTTAATGACACAACAGACATTGACAGTGTCAGAACATTATTGCAATGGGAGAAAATGTGCTTGAACGGTGTTCAGACAGTACTTATCAGATTCCAATCTATAATCTGATTATTGCTCTGATAATCCATGTGTTTACCTTCACAAATAAAGCTAAATAAATGAAAACATTTCAACTCAGTTAATAAGATATTGGATAGAAAAGTGTCACCAAAGCAACCGGTGACTCAGTCCCCTTCCCTCTGAACTAAATAACCACCACCCCCACAAACCATTAGGATCTCCTGAGGTCTGGTGGGACAGAGGAATGAGGTGAGAATGCTCTGACATGCAGACTTTCAGATTGTGATAAAGCAGAATAAAATACTGAAATCATTTATAACTGCAGGGCTATCAAAATAAAAGCACAAGTTAGACTTTTGTTAAAGTTTAACAAAATCAACAAAATCGCACTGTCTCTGTAGACCAACTGTTTACTGCTCAACTTTATAATCCAGCAGCTGTGGATCTTCATTCAGCAATTGTGGATCCTCCTTTAGTAGATCCCCTCTCAGCACAACTCTCTTATGCTTTCTGTCTGATGTTCCTAGCGTCTCTTGTAGTTCTAAAGTAACTTTGGTCTTCAGTTCACGTGAGTTTTTGGAGCTCTTTAAAGGTCCACCACAGTATTTGAGTCAGACTGAGGTTTGGACTTTGACTGGATCATTGCAGTTTCTTTAGTCTTCTGCTGCAGCTCTTGGGCCATGGTTCTATTGATGACCCAATTTGAGCTTCAGATAAAAAATGATGGACTCAGATTACAGTAATTTGATTACAAAGTGAGACTGTTGTTCAGTCCCTTTTTGTTTCTTATGTTCTGATGTTTGTTCAGATCAATTTTTGGTGGAGTTTAGAGGTTTTATTTATTTTTTTTTTTTGGTTCTTCTGTTGTCTTTTAACTGCAGAGCAGCAATCATCTGCATCTATAGAGCACAATAATGATGATTAAAAATTGATTAGCAGCAATAATTGAATGATCAGATTGAATTTGTTAAGGATGAGGATTTAGAGCATTGCATGTTAATCAGCTGTTGCAGCAGATGCATGAATTATACAGTTGCTCACGGGCAGCATCAGCTCAGAACAGCCCTGAGTGGAAGCATTGAAGGAAAGCTGCCATTGGTGAGCTCCTGCATGCAGTCAGGATTTGGTCCTGTTTTGTGTGAAGGGAAAAAAGCTGTGGAATTTACAAGTGCAGGAAATCAAAGTTATAACATCTACAAAAGCTTTCAAACAAGCCTTCTTGTGGAGACACTGAGGGGGGAAAAGTTTTTATTATGAATTCAACAAATCTTTTTGCTGGAATATACCATGTTTTACTATAAAGCTCTGGCTGTTAACTGTGGTCATAATTCTGATTCCAAAAGAGTTTTCTCAGTCATTTTTGATTGTATCGTTCTTAGTCAGAGGCGTGCAAAGACATCCCAAAGGTCTGTCTTGGCTGTCTTACAGTTGAGAAATGTTGCAGCTTGTAAATGATTAATGAATTTCCCATGTATTTTCACATACATGATGACATCGGATATCAGCAGTATTCCAGTATTGTGGATCCTTATCCGCCACACTGGTAAAGATGAAGGCTTGGAGCAGTGTGTCTCCATCCACCAATGACTCCCCAGGGGTGAAATGAACAAGATTGTGATGAAGGTCCTCTGCACAGGAGTGGACACCTAAACAGAAACTCAGCGGTGACACAAAACTAGCTCTGCAATAACACAAAATCCCGGTTCCCCTAAAGTTATTGCTGGATTTTTGATTTGCAGGGGTAACTAGCACCAAAACATTCACCTCTACACCACTTTCACAGTGAAATAACCTGAAAAATGAACGCCTTAATAAACTTTAAACCTGCTGTCTCGAAATGTATGTGAACCAGAAAAAAAAAAAAAAAAAGAATGACTGTCTAATTGCTGACTTAGGACAGCAGGATTCAGAACTCCAATCCGGTTATTCTGTTTGGGAAAAGAGCCGCCGAACAGTTGAATTTAAACTAATCCAACAATTTGTTCTCCACAATTTTTGATGATTGATTTTTAACCATCCTCACTGATAATGATTGCACTTCTAACCCTGGCAGTGCTGCTGGAAAATAATAGATATTTGATTTTTAGCAAACAAAAGTTGTTAAGTCTGTCTAGTTATTTTCAAAGATGACATCTGCCTTCACACAGAGGGACGGAATGGAAAATTCAACTTAGCTTTTAAGAGTTGCTTTACTCTTCTTGGGGGCATACAATTAAATCAGAAACCCAAAGAACTCCTTTATAAGCAGAACAAACACCCAACTGTTGTCTATCCAAATGAATTTAGATTTTAAAGTTAAAAAGTTGACAGTTTACTATACAATGCAATTATGGATTCCAATCTGAGTTAGCTGGAACTTTAAGTGAGCGGCCACCCTGGAACAGGTTCAAATACCTGGTGATGTTTATAAATGCAGCTAGAAATGCAGCCTTTGAAAATAGAAAGCTGCATGTGGGAATTCAGACAACTTTTACACATGAAAGAAGAGAATGAGATGAGCAGCCATCAGAGGTTTTCCACCTCTGGGTCCGGGATGAAGGTCGGTTTATCTCCAAAAGGGGTTGGACTTTTGAAAGACGTTCTTCATAAAGTTATATCTGGTCCCCTGGATCCCCCCGCCCTCCACCTCTGACCTGATGCTGTGTAGCAGAAAGTGCCTATGCTGAGTCGGCTGAGAAAGAACCAGAACTGAAGACAAAAACTTCATTATTCATGAGGCTCAAACAGTCAAAGGTGGTTCAGGCAGCATGGGACATCTTTTTACTCATGCATGAGCCCCCACAGGCCTCAACCCTCCCCACCTCCCTCTGAGAGAGCTTAGTTTGACTTTACACACCAACTCTCATCATCAACACAGGATTATGGAGATGAGGTGTTGTTTTGAAAATAGGTTTGTTTTCTACGTTTGATGCCTGACAACGAGGCAGCACTGCACGCGTGCAAACCAGAGAGCAGGGCGCCGTAAAACATCATGACTGCATAAACAGCCTTTAACCTCTGAGCCCTCTCCAAAGCAGACATTTCTCTGAGAATTGTGCAGAAGATGAAGATGTTCCAAACAACATCCAGCCTTTTTTTAGTTGACACTAAATGTGCCTTTTCTGCAGCAGTTTTGTCACTTCACAGCAGAATGCTTCTGCTTAATGTGGAGACCAATGACCCTTTAATGGTACCAGAGGCTGAGGAGGGTTTAATGATGTAGTCTGTGGTTTGTGTCCAATGGTTTCAGGGTCAGTTTAATTAAAAAAAAAAAAAGAAAGCCAATCAGCATTACAGTTGCAGCACATTTTTGATCAGAGAGCGGGAGTCAGATGTTGTAATGCTAAACAGTCCTGCACCACTAAGCTCTTACCAAACTCATTTGACTGGTCTCTAGTCAAATTTATTTTCCACTACAATGACCTAAGTGGTAATATTTCTCTGAGATCAAATGATTTTAAGATTCATAGTTTTTTTTTACAGATTTTTATAGAGGAAAATCTAGGATTTTCAAAAATTATCTGTTTAGAATTGTATGTTTTAAGTACTGTAGTTATTCATTGTCCTGTCATTGTTCTTGTCATTGATATATTTATGGGGTATTTTGCACTCTGGCAGGTTTGGTCCTGGTTTGATCCAGATCTCGTTTCCTCTAAGAGTTCTTTTGGTTTTGCCAGGTGTGAAACCTCACCTGAACTCTGGTTTGGACTGAACAAGAGAACTCTGGTCCTCTTTTGTTCTCATTTTAGTGCCAATTGCACCAAAGGGCTAATGTCCCTTAGGTATCTCAAACTTTGAGAAACGCTGCATTCATGTGTTGTTGCAATGATGGGAAAAAGGACTGTCCAACTCGGAAGACACACGAAGACAACAAATCTTCCAACACCACATGATTGCAGAATAACTTTCTGCAGCTAAACAAAGCTCAATTTATCTGTCACCATCTATGGGGATACACCAGAATTACAGGTAAAATAAAACAACTAGAGTTGTAAATATAATTCTTTTCCAGTTTGGCAGGCCAGATTAAATAGTGTGATGGGCCACATATGCCCCCCTGGCTGTTGTTTGTCCATCCCTGGACTATAATATCTCAATAAAACGTATCCTGCAACAACACCAAAACTAATGTAATTTCATCTATGGTCACTTATAAAGGCTAATCTAAATAGGTCACAATTGTTTCCAAATCCCCCCACCCTCCATTAAAAAACCAAGATAAGATTCAAGCATTGTGTTTTTCTCAGCACTAAGTTCACTTATTTTCTTTTTTTGGCCCAATGTAATGATTTATGTCTGCAGTCTCCTGAAAGTAAAGGACTGAAATGATGAGACTCTCCTCCCTCCCAATCCATAAATGTGACTGGGAGGGGGCACTGCCCTGCTCAGTCAAACATGGGAAGAGCATTTGAGTTTGAAAGAGTCCATCTTAATTGTCACTATTTTTAATCACAATGTGACAGAATAACAAAGGACCCTGCAAGGGCAATTTTCAGCTGTTGAAGAGAGCAATTTTCTCAGCAAATTAGAGCCTCGTTCAAGAGCTCACCTTGATAAAAAATGACACAGATGGACTGAGAGAGCGTGCACCTTCATACGGGCCTTTGTCTGTTCAAGACAAAAAAAACTGCGGCATGTTTTCATGTGCCAGGGGAAGACTGAAGCTTCTCAGTTTTGCAGGAATAATTCTGATGAAGCGATGCTCAGTGATGTGTGGCCAATCATGCTTGCTCACTCTCTGCTCTTTTCTTCTTTGTTCCAGTGGCCATAACGCTGAAGGATGAGTACTTTGTTCAGGGCGGGGGCCTGCCAGGGAGATTCAAGGCCGAAAAACTGGAGTTTCATTGGGGTCCAGTCAATGGCTCAGACGGCTCTGAACACAGCATTGATGGCCGCCGCTTCCCTGTAGAGGTAAGATGAGAGTCTGAGCTGGCGCTCACCTTCACCAAGCTGTTGTCAGAGTGAAAACAGAATTTAGGCCTCTTTATTTTCACCGCTCCAATTCTTCCTATTCTTGCATGGTCGCTATGACATCAAAGGACACCTTGAAAGCATCTCAGCGATGCTACCAGCCTGACTTCATGCAAAATACGGGGGTGTAGTTGAGCATAAGTAATGGAACTTTTATGAATGAATAATTAACGTCATACTCAAAGGTTAAGTCGATGGCTCTGGTGCTGAAAAACATACATTTAAATGTTTTGCCTGTTTGCTGGAACTGAATCTGGTTGAAGGATCTTGTTTACCTTTAGTCTTAATTAATGTCATATATTTTTTTCTTGCATTGGGATTGGTATAAACCATTCTTTAAAATAATTAAGTGCACTGTCAGGCATTGTGTCACAAGTCAAATAAACTTAAATTTAGGTCTCAAAACCTATTTTCCTCACTTTCTGTCGACCTTCTTTTCTCTCTCATTCTCTGAAATGTCTGACTAATTTGAATAAAAAATGTCTCAGTTTTAACAATACATTTCTACAAAGAAGCATTTTTTTGTTTTTGTTTTACAATATAGTTCCACATGAAGGTAACCTGGTTTGTAGTTTTGATTCCTTCTAGCTGGTTTGATCATTACCAGAGTTGGTCTCCAGAGACACAGCTGGTCCAGACTGTAATTGGTGCAGAAGCTTTCATGGTGTTTCATGGTGCTTAGTATGATGGGAAATCCAGTAACGAGAGCCAAATGGTTTCTCTTCACACCTTTATTTTATTACTTTTTAAGTTACCTATTACTATAGTTGAGGATATTTGACTTGTTTGTGAAATGACATATCGTGTGAGCCGCCATCTTGGACTGCAGTTTGCACAGGTTAGGACCATGACCTGCTTTACAGGTTTGTATACAAGCTGATCAAGATTCTAAATAGCCTAAAACTATAAAGGAGTTAGATCAGAAGATTTTACAGTTTTTTTTGCTAGAGAACCTGTAGATTCATGGCAAAGCTGCTTCTGCAGTAATGTGTGCAGAGACACGTGCACACGGGTGTGAAAGATAAAAGTTTGTGTATTTCCATCTATGTGCAGCTGTCTGTCTCCTGACTACTGAAATGTCACCATCTTTCTCTTTGGACCACCAAAGAGCAGCGTGTGTTTTTCTGCAGACCGACAAACACACGAATATCATGAATATGTATCTCCTGACATTTGGATGTGCCGGCTGGCAGTTCACTCTCAGATTCAGATCTCCTTCTCCTGTGCTGTAAAGTTGCATTAAGGTGTGTTTGTGTGGGAGCTGGAGTCCCTGAAATGACTCTCTCTGCAGAGTTTTTGCTGACTTTATTTTATTGTAAAGAATTCAGAGATTGTGCTGAAAACACAAAATCCCTGCATGCATGCAGGAGTTGTACTTTCAGGATGCAGTCAGAGGTGATTTAGCAGAGAGACTTTGACAACGAAAAGTTTCTATGTTGCATTTTCATGAAGTTGTGCTTCCTCATCCCCTGCACGCACAGAGACGCTCAGAAGAGATGATGCATGGGACGTTTCTGCAAATGAAAATCACAGTCTCGTGTTACGAAGCCCGGAGAGTCGAAGCAGAAAAAATGAATCACTCCAAAATCCCATTTCAAATGGTTTTTTATTGAATATACATATTTGCATTTTAAAGAAATTCCCACCCACACGGTCCTGTTCTCACTGGAAACCCAGATATTTTCCTTCGTTTCATCTCAAAACACAATATAGTCACAATATTTGGTCAACTTTAACATGCTTGATATACATAAAGACAAAATCTACAGATGATCAATTAAAGCAGATTATTGATTTGGAAAAAGAGTAAAACTACTTTTTAAAGTTCCTGCTAATCTTGTCTTGGACACAAATATTTGAATGTAAGAAGAAGTGACCATTCCGTGTTAGATGTGCATCAGAGGACTCAGAGGGACAGCAAGTGCAGCCGATGTGGAATCTGCAAGGCCATAATTTGACTTCTTTTGCACCCTCCACTCATCTGTATTGCGTGCCTGCTGCAGGGCACAATGTTATCTCTGCAAGGGCAGCTTGGAAAACGGACATACGGACACTCACATGCACACTAACACACATGCACAGAACAAACCATAAGCTCCAGCCAACACCAGAAATATGCTAACTGATTTAAACCTTAAAATGACAAAAGAAGAATTTGGATTTTTCCAGCTTTGCTAATATTTTTATATTTTTATAAAAACCCTCTGGCTGATAGAGATAACACACATCTGATATTTAAACCTTAGTTTTTCTTTACTGGAGACCCTGCCCTGTTCTAACCAGTGTTGTGTTCTAACAAACAGCAGGCTTGTTCATGGTCATTCTGGTCATCAGTTTAAGCAGGCCTGTGATTGGAGGATTTTTCTGCAAAAAAATTTTGTTGTCTGCAGATACTAAGTGAGTCCCGATAATACCCAACATCCTTCTGTTCTTTTTTAAAATGCATTTTAGACAGCATTTGTGCAGTCATCCTCATCCAGGGCAGTTACGGCATCACAAAAAAATGGATCAAAAAATATTTGTATATAAATTCAACTGTTTCCTGTCGGTCAGGTTGGTATGCCGTCATGATGTTCATGGTGGACCAAAAATGACCAGACGTGCCCAACAAAAACGCTTTCATTCTTTTTCTGTTTGTACCTTTAATATTTGTTCTTTTGTCTCCATTCTATGAAACGTCTTTTTTGAAATGTCTGTTTCATACCTTTGACAGTTTCAGTAGACCTTTTCAGGTGCTTTCATCCATCCAGTTTGTGCCCCCCCCCCCCCCACCTCTCCCCCTTCCATGCTGGGATGTCACAGAGCAGAAAATGTGCATGTCCTGCAGCGTAATGGATGTCTTTTTTCACACTGGAAGGTCAGTCCAGCTGTTCAAGGCTCACAAAGATGGAGTGACCCCTCTCACCATGACAGCATGGGGGCGCTGTAGCTGCTGCACACTTCTTTGTTATCTATTTGTTGTGTTTTGTGTGCACGCGTGTCCCTGCAGTCATAGGTTTTTGCACTCTGTTAAACCTCCAGTCTAAAAGGCAGACGGTGATGGTTGAATGCTACATTTTTTTTATGTCAACTACCAGGAAATAATCCGACTATTGTCAAAAACACAGAACCAGACTCATTTCCTTGTTATCTTTGTGCATCAGAAAAATATTGTGATCTGACAGACATCTGTCACTTGCACTGATTCTGGTTCTTGTCCTCCGATCTGATGATGCTAGAGCACGAAGTCTGGCTCCGAACACAGCTTCCTGTAAGAAGGTCCACCAGAAATTAAAACAACCATCAGCTATGATCACTGCGTTCACAGTGTGTAACCATGGCAACCAGGTTTCTGCCAGTTTAGGTGCACTCAGGAACCCTCGGTACTTGAAGGCCACGTCTACGTGTAGCAGATAGATAATCTGATTTGTCATTTATGTCAGACTTAGTTTAGAGGAATCAGTCACTGATGTAGACAACATAGAGAGGCTGCTTTCCCGGACGCTTTGTTTATTTATTTTTTCCCCATGTGCTGGGAAAAGAGGTGGGTGGGTGGGGTGCTCAACATTGTTCCTGCTCATTTTATATAAACAAGCACTAATATTCCAGTAGTGAAATATTGTTTCCATATATTGGCTCAGGGGAAAAAAGTACAGTTCAACTAAAACTTTTAATTGTTGTTAAGCATTAATTATATTCCATTTTACAGGAAAATTATGGCATTATCAAACATTAAAAGTAAAATCTGAATGAAAATGAACTTTGTTTACAGTCTTTGTAGCATCATTGAAGTTCTTACTGATGTTCATTATGAATCAAAAAAGCAAAAAGTAACATTAAGATGACTACTATTATTCAATAATAGAAGTAAAAGTTTAAAGCATGGTTCAATAAAACACTTTCTTTTCAAAAACCTTGTTAATGTAAATGAATGCTGTGTTTGTGGAATGATTGACACACTTCTCTCCCTGTGACTAACTAGGATAATTGGTGATAAAATATTGAGCAAATTCTGTAACCCTGTTAAGTATGGGAATCAAAGCATGGTGACACCATGGCTGATTTTCTGCCTATTTGTTATGGTAGTAATCCACTTTATGCTCTAACTCGTGCTCCTTTTTTTAACGCTCTCCCACTGGTGTCAATATGTAAACAAAGAAAGTACACACTGACTTCAGTGTTTTTTACACAAAATTACAGAATATAGTAAAGTAACTGTCATCTCATTTGAAAGACAATACTTCACAGATTCTGAAATATGTATTACTGCATTGAAAAAAACCCAGAAGGATATGAGAGTGAGACAAAAGAGTGGCAAAACAGTTTTATGCAAGACCTGTAAAAAAGCCTCTGTTGGTCCAAACATTTCAACAAATATTAGCAAATGTCAGGACTAACTTCAACTTACAGGCTAATATGACCATTGCCAACAAAACAATGTATTAATAAATCCCCAGAAAATGATTTTGTGTACAGAACATTGGCTGGTCTGTTAAAGAATTTCCTAATTCTTCCAATAAAACTCTAAATCTCATAAAAAAATAAATAAAAAAAATCATTCAAGCTCTCCATACATGTCCATCCCATTGCTGTGAAGCTACAGATGGGTCAGGTATTAGCCCACAATGCAGCAGACAAAGCTAAGAAACAACCACATTCCTACCTTTGATGTCTCCTGCTGAAAATGTATGTAATCTGAAATGTCCACAGGGGACCCCAGTCGACTGTTCTGTATCATCAAACTGCAGCTAACATGCTCTCTGCTGACTCCAGCAGCAATAAACAGGACAAATGTTAGGAACTCTGTTCAGCAAAAAAAAAAAAAAAAAAAAAAGAAAGAAAAAAAAACACAGTCTGGGTGTGATGCAGCTCAGCAGCCTGTTTATTTGCCATTTTCCCCATCATTCCATATCTGTGATAGGTTGACACCCCCGTTACTCTTCAAAATTGTCAACAGCAAAGAAATCTGGCAGAACATTTAAAAATTAAAAGGCAAGTATACAGGAGGTTCATTTTACATTTGTCAAATTAGTATTTTGATAGATTTGAAAACTTTAAAGATTGATGACCTGTTCAGGGTGAAGCTGGTTTGGTTCCAGCAGCTCCATGACTCCAAAAGAGAGAAAAGGGGTCCTGAAGATGGATGGATAGATGGATGATTGATTTCAGTCTGGTTTAAAAAAATGTTTTTAAATTACTTTTGGTAACAAATTAACCTTGCCTGGATGGTTTTCATATTAACACCTTTATTACAATAATCAGATTTACTGTTTTACAATCCACTTTTGCAACTTGCTTATAAGTGACTTACAAAAATTCATGAAGAATTCTTGCATATTACTGAAAAAAGATTTTTTTTCTCCAAAAACTTGCTTCTTTTTTGTTAAGATTTTTTGGGAGAAATTTAGGAAGACTGAGCACAACCATTTTTCTTAAGCCACTTTAAAAGTGGTTTTTCATGTCTTATCTTACTTTCCACCAATGTTAGTCACCCAGGCCTTATAGCCGTTAAACATTTTACCTAGTATTTTGTCTTGTGTTACCAGTCTTTTTCTACCCCAAGAGGAGGGAGGACAGCCCTGTATGTGGAGCAGATTCTCTGTTTTCATCTCCATCTGAACACTTACTAATCACAGAGAAAGCCCAGCCCAGCTTTCCTCAAACAGTGTAAGGAATCAATCAAAACGTTGTTTTTTTGTTTTTTTTTTTGTGGATATGACTATAAGATTACCTTTTTTTTGTTCCTTTGCAACAAAAGAACAAAAGGGAGAAAAGTGGTAAGTGTGGCTTCTTAAAAAAAGGTTCACAAAAACCATTTTGTCAGCCATTATCGTTGCAGTTTGGGCTCTTTGTCAAGCTAATTAACACAAAACCTGAGAAGTGGCTTCACCCGCCGGGTCAAGTGTCAGACCCAGCCAAAGATTCGTCCTGCGGGAATCCTGTGCACTCCAGATTTCATAAAAGTTTCACGAGCAGAGCTGCCGTGCTTCCTTTAGCATTGTTTTTTTTTGTTCCCTTTTTTTGTTTTCCTTCCATCCCCCCCCCCCTTTTTTTTTAAACATTCTCTTTATTTTCTGTTTTTTCTCCGCATCTCTTCTCCCTGCTAAGCTGAACAGGAGAGTTGTGCTTTCTCTGAGAGCTGCCTATGAATGATGTATGATTTTACAAGCCTTTCCATTTAGTAATTGTAGTCTAATAGGACCCTTGAATGGCATGATGAAGAGGGGGCCCGCTGCTCCCCCACCTGCTGTTTTTAAACACTAATGCTCTGGTTAATATGCCGAGCACAACACTGCCAGGCCGCACACGCCTGCAGCGCTGAGAAAGAGCTTCTTGCTGTTATGTGCACATGTGTGTGCACATTGTGCATTTCTCATTTAGGGTCAGATGTGCATGAAGTCACCCAGAACTATTGTCAGATTACAGCCCGAGTTGTCTTTGCCACAGATACACACACTCATAGATATGCACACACCCCATATGTATATCACACATGCACAATAATGTACACAAATCCACAAACACGTTCATGCACAGACAGGCAACATGTGCAAAACACACCAAAGATGTGCACACACCCCATACAAATGCACACACATACGTACATGCACAGAAATGTACACATAACCACAACCATGTACACACACACCCCCACATGTATACACACAAGCAAATATGCACGGTATGGCACACACAGTCAAAATTGTACACAGATCCACAAACAGAAACACATACATCCACAACAAAGGACATATATCTAGAGAAGCACACTTACACACATGCAAAAGCAGAAAACAAAAAGAATCTTTATTTTTACACGTATTTCTAATGATATTAATTCTCATAAATTTACATTAAAATACAATTAAATTCATGCCATGAGAATTACTTTAGTTGATATTTAGATTGTTATATTAATTAGAATAATTTTCATTTACATGAATTAATAAATGATATTAATCTTGAAATGAATAAACAAGAAAATAACCATATTTTCAACAGAGAATGCCCCGCAGGACTGCACGTTGGTGTAGTGGTTAGCACTCACAGCGAGAAGGCTCTAATTCAAATTCTGGCCGGGTCCTTTTTCATGTAGAATTTGTTTGTTCTCCTTGTGCATGCACAGACTTCTCTGGGCACTCCAGCTTCCTGCCACAGTCCAAAACACGTTTGATAGGTTATTAGCAGTCCATTAGGTGTTGAGTGTGTGTGTTTTCTATCTTTGTGTGGCCCTGTCATGAACTGGCAAACTGTCCAGGGTGTATGCCGCCTTCACCGTTCAGGAGCTTGCTGGGCTCCCGAGTCCCCATTACCCCTCAACAGGAAGAAGCAGGTGTAGAAAATGGAAGGACGGAGTCCTGGAAGGTTCTGTAAATTTGAAAAATATTGTTTTGAAATCAGCCAAGTCAAAAAACAATTTTGTTGTTCCATTCTGTTGTTTTAAGTTGAATTATTATGTATGAATTTTTTTCACCTACAATTCAAAATAATATGCTATTCTCAATTGACAATTTCATTTGCAAGTTGATCATGCAATTTGGAAAGGCATTTTGCAATTGGCAATTTAATATGCAATTCAGACTTGGATTATGATAATGCATGTCTTTAGAGAGCTACATTTTTTTCAAGTCTCATAGATGTTTTAATGGACTTTACTCTGGAAAATTTGTATTGTAGTCCAATGTTTGGCAGGACGAACCGTTTCACTGAAATCCATTAATCTTTATGGCCAAACTGCTTTAAACATTTTTAACCCACTTATTGGATTGTTTGGAACTTGTTTGATTTTCAGCTTTAATTTCATTTTCGTCTTCACATTAAATTTTATAATAAAACTTTTATATTAGCTAAATTGTACAAATAATTACTGCCTTTCATTTTTTTTTAAATAGAGGAATCAACTATCACCTGTCACCTGAAGGTCATGCATCATTTAAATCCAATTTCAGTGCCAGAAAAGAAAAAGTAAAAAAAAAAAAAAAAAACATATTCTGTCCAGTTTAACTGTCATGGATGCAAAAATTAACAAAAGAGACAAAAACAAAACAAAACAAAACAAAACAGGAATGAGCTGTAAATATAATTTTCTTTTCAATAAAGTGACTAAAATTTTGTTTTAGTTTTTAGTTTCATGAATCTGTTTTTCCTCTCAAGATCCCTCATAATCTAGACATGTTTAAAGATAAATTAATTCACACTTTTATACAGTTTTTTGTAAAGTTTTCAGTCTTTTTTTAACCAAATGCAAACATCAAGTGCAAATTCTTTTCTCTTTCAACTGACCAAACAAAAAGAGCCATTTTTGTACTTTTGAATATCAGAGGTAAACATTTAAACTGAAGCGTAACAGTATCTGTGAACAAAAGCGCTGAATAAACAGAAGAATCCTCTTCATTTTGCGGACTTGCAACTGTTTGCAATAAGTTTTTTTGCAGATAAATAGTGTGAAGAAATGAAAAGCAAACGCGCTCTTATCATTATTCATCTGATGATTTAGGAGCTGGGATGCATTTTCAATTTCCCATACAGCAAAGGTTGATGGGAAATAAAATCCCATTCATCACTGACATATCTCTATATGTGATACCTGGAGCAAAGCAAACAGAAGAAATGTGTGTGAGAGAATGAGCCCCCCTCACCTCACAAACACACATGCTTTCCTCTCGCCCACCTATTGTGTGTTAATTTACAGTGCCTCTCTTATCTTGGCAGGGGGGTAAAAGCTGCGAGCTCCTGTTCTGAAGCCCCACACACAAATGTCCTTCTTCTGCTTCATCTTTTCATCCTCCGCTCCTCTCCTTTATCACGTCTGCGAGGGAGGGAGGCGGGCAGAGATAAAAACCAGCTTTGGTAAGAAGCAGTCAGGCAGAATAGATAGCTCAGCACCTCGACCTCACCTGCTCTGCAGGGGGTGGGGAAGGAATAACTGACTGTAAACTGACTGATGATTTTTGATGTAATGCAGCTAAAAAGAAAAGTAGTTATTAACCAGTAGTGGACAAATCCACTTTCCTTCTTTAGACGCTATAAGTGTCTGAATAACTAAATGTTTGGGTGCAAAAACAAGTTGGACTTGATTTATTAACCAGACTGGGATTATTAATAAAACTCACACAATCCATTTTGCATCTCTGAATTTAATTAATATGCAACATGGGCGTTTCTGCCAGAACATGCTAGGAAGTGGGAGGAGTAGATGTAAATAGATCAGTTTAGTGTAAATAAAGTGATTTATCAACTGGGAACCAGGAGTGCAGTCGCTGTTTTGCATCTAGATTTTGCACATCTGAAAGCCAGGTGCAACTTATAGAGCTGCAGTCACTGTTTCAAGGTACCAAAGGCAGCAAGGAGAGCTTCTATTTTTAATGTAAATACTTTGAAATGCCTGAGGCAAAGATTATTGAAACACAGTCCGTGGTATATCCAGCGTTCCAATGTTTCAGCCTCTGAATGAGTCAACCACAGATATATGGAACCAGTCCTTTAATTATTCATCCCTTTTACCAATGTAACATCTTTAACAATTTTTTGATACAGATTCCCCCTCCCTCCCCTTAATTGCTGTGGTCTGAGGTATCTGGCATTGGAACCTTCACCTTTCCCTGTACCCTGTTTTTGATTGTCCTTGCTAGTGAATTGTTGGCCATCATCACAGATATGAGTGCTTCTGGCAATGGTCTAAGCATAACATCTTAGATATGTCATAGAAACTCGTTTTTGTTTTCAAGGGCTGCAGACTGTTATTTTTTCTTCCGGCAGTGTTTCAATTTGTTAGCTCCTGGGATCTCTTGTGCAAAAATCATTCAAACCTAGTTAAAAATTGTTAGCTGGTATCCTAGCAATCCCTGCCCTTAGACAGCATTCCCTCTGTATAGAACGGAAATGGTCTGAGCTCCACATAGTGTAAAACCTGAAGAAGCAGGAATGATGAAAAAAAGTTGAAAACAGCCGCTGGGTAAACATAGCTATGGAAATATTAATATATTGATAATCACAGGATAGGCAGGACCAGCGAGTTTTCTTCTTCCCACCTTTATCCGTTCTTGTATTTTTTTCTGGCGCTTTATTCCATTTCAGTCTTTGTTTCTCCTCTCAAATAGCTGTGTGTGAAAAATATGTGTGAAATAAAAAAAGGGATTTTACTGCTGACTTCATTCTTTTCATCCAACAGATGCTTTTCTTCAATATTATACATTTCTTGTCTTCACTTAATCAGGGGTGTCCAATTCCAGGCCTCATGGGCTGGTGTCCTACATGTTTTCCAATCAACCTGCCTTTGAAGCTCCTTATTGGCTAAACACACCTGATCCAGGTAATCAGCAGTAGATGAAGGCAGGGTTTCTGGAAAACCAGCAGGTTGCTGGCCCTTGAGGCCTGGATTTGGACACCCCTGATAGTCTTAAATATTTGTTATTTTAAGAAAATAATGTTCATCTTTCATAAATAACTTTTAAAGCTTTATTTTTTTCCCTCAAAAAAGACAAGGCATTTGTTAACTGAAGGACTTTGAAGCAAATCCACATTGAATCGTTTTCAATCCTCCTTAGAAACACTTTACAGACAACAACTGCATCTTGGTTCATAAAAAAAAAGTAAAACAGAAAGAAAAGTAACTGATTTAATCACAAGAAAACCCAGAAAAAGGACATTTAATTAAAAGAATAAATAAATGAAAAAAGTTTGCTATCATGATGTTGGTTTCCCCTCAATTTGTTTTATAATTTCAAGATAATATTCCAGGAAAAAATATCTGAAACTTTTTTTTAGTTAATGTTAGCTCTTTTGTTGAATGTTTTAGAATTGATGTTCTTTGATCAATATAAGGTACATTTGGCCATTTTATTATTTAATAGCTACTATAATCATGAATAAGCATGACTAACACTCTTCCCACTCGTCTGTGGTCCCAGGTACCTGAGTCCTCTGATTTGTAAGCTGGACACGTCTGTTTTATTATTGGTCCACTAATAAAATGGAGTGATTACAGCAAACCAACCGGACTAGGTGGACCAGTGTATAATAATAATAATAAATGAACTCTTAAGCTATGTTCACACCAAACCCAATTTGTGCATCAGCGGCATCCAGTTTCAACGTTTAGTCAATGTACAGATGTAATCAGAGCTGCTGGCAGTAGCACATTTTGGGCATTGCATTGTGATTTAACCCTTGTGCTATCCTATGGGGTCAAGATGACCAATGACATGTTATTCCTACAAAGGTGGATAAAGGTGGAGAGGATTTCATGTAATCCATGGGCACCAGTGAAGATCACAAATCATTGAAAAAAAAAAGTTCAGCTCACTGTCTTGTGGGGTCTAGATGATCCAACTCCCAACGTTAAAGTGCCTAGGATAGCACACGGGTTATGTGTTAAGAGATAAAAAAGCTGAACTTTGGCAAAGGTGACCAATCAGAGACTCAGCTTTGGTCTGTTATGTGTTGTTGATGCAATCAGGGGGTGGAGTCCAAAACAAACATGGAGGAGAATGTGGTCATTCTCCTCCTGAATTTTACAATATTTTTCTAATTTACTTGGAAACAATAGAAAAAAAGTTCCTTTCATTTTATTTTATATTTTTTCCCTCCACGGATTAATGTGGACAGCAAGTCAATCAAACCGGGTCACAGAGATGGAAGTACTGCTGAAAGCGGCCATCGTTCAGATGCAGCTCCTGGAGAGTCTATGAATGATCTAGTGAACACGGACACGAGACAGTATTGACGATACTTTTGTAGAGCTCTTTAAAATAAGTTAATCTTACGTCTTAACATCATCCTTGTCTTCCATGCATTTTCAATGAGATGTAGAGTCAATGCTTCCATATAGTGATGAGGCTAAACATTTTTGGCGGTAGATCCTCCCACATGCTTCTAGTTTATGGACAAGCGTTAAGCAGCAAATTTGACGTGCGTCGGAAGAATGGTGTCCGACGCAGTTTAGATGCTCAAGTCGTGCTCAGTGTGCTCGCAGCATTACTCTAAAAGTAAAGATCCCTTCATGCCAAAAAAATGAGTACAGCCATTAAACCAGTGAAACATAGCTATACATGCGTAGTTCTCAAAAATGTGAACTCCATCTGCAAGCATGAAGCTTTGTCTTTGAACCGAACTGAGGTTTATGAGAAGCAGTGTTTTTCTCTCCTTTCAAACAGTAAACAGTCAGAAAATCAATAGGTGATGCTTTGGGCTGAAAGTGCGACATGCTTCACATCCAGGTTCTGCTGAAAGGACGTGTTTTCATCTGAAAGTTTCAGTCACGTCTTTATTTTGTTCCTCTAACAGGAACATGAACCTCTTTGCCTTTGTGCTGTTTGCTCTTCGCAAATATATTGATTTATTTTTTATCTTCACTCACTTCGTCTCTGCAGAGATGACTAATGACTACCAGGTTAAACTCTCCTCTTTCAGATCTTCTCTCTCATGTCTGATCATCTGTCTTTTCTTGATATTTCTAGAAGAGGGCCATATTTCAACCTCCTCCCCAGAACAAACCAGATGATCAAGCTGCATTTCCCCTCTGACAGCGTCTGCTGAACATGGTTTGTTCTCTATTACTGTGATGAGTTTCGGTGAGGCAGGTGGACGGGTCAACACTGAACCCTCAGAGGTGAAGACGTTTAGTCACATGACCAAGGCCCTGACCCAAGAAACAAAAAGGGCAGCAGTCAATCACTCCAGCCACTCCACCACAATTTTATTATTTTATCAATTTTAAACTATCAGAACCATAAAGCTGCCCTCTTTCATATCTGAAGCCCCAGTGGGAGTCGTGTCCTTTTCATGGTTCAGCCCCTTTATTCCGCTTATTAGGGTAGCCATCAAAGTGTTTTCTGAGTCTCCCCCAGGAGCGGAGTATTTCCAGCAGCAGAGTTGATGGTGCAGACGTCCTGTAGCGTCGCTGCAGGAACTCCAAGAGCTGAACTGACCTGAAAGCAGATCAGAGGCCATGTTCCCCATTCCATCATGAAGATTTGTGCACACACTTCTTGCACACAAATGTGTGCCTGAAGGACGACTCATTATCCCCACACCAAAACAACAGTTTGATTGTTATGCTTTTCCTATTTTATTGTACTTTCATTTGCTTTAAATTAAAAATTCCCTGGTGGGAATAAGTGGTTGGGAAATTGCAGCCAGATGTTTATTATTATTATTTTATATTCATGATTTTCTGTTGTGGTATCAGCTGGTTGATGAGACTCTGAGTTTCTGGTGCAGAAATGAATCAGCATTGTCTGCCTTACTTTGAATGGCATCAACTCCCTCAATGCAGCATGTCTTCAGCCATTTTGGAACTTCTATGACATCACAAGCTGATCAGAAGGAGTGCCCGTCTTTGTATTTTTAATCAAAAGCAGTCTTTAAATTGCTGCTGTTACTCTTATCGTCATGCTTGCACAGTTTCTGACATGCAAGGACAGAGCAGTTTCAATTGAAAATAAAAGTGTAAATCAGGCCTGTATGAGGACGTGTGAGGACAATCTAGTAGATGTTGTAAATTGCAAAAGGAAAAGTCACCTTTACTTTAAGTCTCCTGATGAAAAAGCTTAGTACACATATTTGTGTAAAACTGCAATTATCAGCAATTATCCTCAGTTCTCTGATCAATAAAAGCGATCAGGAAAACGAGCGTTCAATTATCTCAGCTGTGAGGCTCATCTGTAGTGTGTCGCAGCAAAATGTTCAAGTTTTTCACACAACAACAAAAATGAGTCACATTAGGATGGCAAATATTTTTTAATGATGAAATTACTGATTTTAAAATGTCTTTACCTTCATGACTGTAAAAAAAAAGACGTACATTAAGTTGATGGGGATCCTTCATTCACAGACGACAGCTAAACTCACCTGCAGCACTTTGAAGACCCACTTTAATGAAAATCCTGTTTTTGGTGTTTTTAACATGTTCTTGTTCCACTTTCTGATGATGAAGGACATATACAAAAAAATTGCATTTCTTTCTTCAAATTGTGGTGAAACAGGAGCAGATGAAAAAAGCTGTTTAAAAAAAGTGTATTTGTTACATAGAAAACATGGTGGGTTGGCCACCAGCTTCCTAATGTACTCTATTCTGATGCATCCACTTGTAGACAACTAGATCTTTGTGTGACATATACTGTATAAAGAATATTAAGCTTAAAAATTACATTTCAGAGTATTTTTTTTATTCAAATCCTTGTGAATCAGGAGTAGAAAAAAAATTGCTGTTGGAAAAAGAGCATATTTGTGATGAAGAAAATATGCTGGCGTCGATGCTCCAGTTCATTCTGATGCCTCCGCTTGCAGAAAAATAGATCCATGTGCGTCTTTGTTTTCCTAGACTGAGTTGGCATCTCAAAGCTGTACGGCTGGATAGCTCCAATAATACTCGCCATTTTGTTTTTGCACTGGTAATGTTAGGTCAGGGGGCCTGTAAGCTAGCAGGAGAGCAGGAGAGCGTGTAAACAGGTGGATGATGGGAAGTGGGAGTGGGCATACTCCACGCCAGCTTTCTCGCCCACAACTCAAATGCATATTTCTAATGAAGTACTGCTGCTTTCCAGAAACCATGTCCTAGAATATGACAAGTCTTTTAAAGTTTGGTTAAAAATGATCCTAATATTAAGGACCACTATGTTGTTGTTTAATTAAAAGACCACTGGGAACACGTTTAAAGTCGATCAAAAGTTAATCAGAGTGGGACTTGGATGAGGCTAAAGCAAAACCAAAAACTCCAAGACAGAATACTAAATGGTAAATGGCATATACTTATATAGCAAATTTCTACCAACTTGGAAGGCTAAAAGGGGTTTACAGTCACAGTCTCAGTCCCCCATGCACACACACATCCACACACTGATGGCGACTACCGAACACTGGCGCCAACCTAAATCCATCAGGAGCTAGTATTTGGTCATGATGACATAGCCCATGGAGAAAGCTGCTTCAGCTAGTCTAAATTTCTGCAGGAATGATATACATTAGTGTTGGACCTTGACAGTAACTGGTTCATAAATATTTGAGTCTGGGTACAAGAGACATCTCTGAAGATCAGATAGCACTTTTCTCCGTGGAGCATCTTATAATGCAGGAAATGTGCCCCTGAGGCTGAATACTCTTCATCCAAAGACCTAGCAGAGGAGGACTTGGAAGGAGGAGCTTGAGCCACAGATCTGCTAATTGCTTTTTTTTTTGCACATTCTTGTAGATTCTAAAAACTTTCCTGGACTCTGTGAAATCGACTATTTTCTGACCCTAACTTGTCAGATGCTTTAGCTTTTTTGTTCAGAAACTGGTTAATTATTTGCAAGAAAAAGCTTTGAACCTTTTAATTAAAATCTCCCACTTTATCGAAGAACTGGTTCATCTGTTCATTTGCTGAGCACCACGGGGGGTGGGGGGTTGGGGGGAACAAACAATCTTTTTTTTTTTTACCAAAGCAACGGAAATTAAAATCCCACAGATTCAAAATGTGTGAAACATTTTATTGTAAATAAAAGAAACTATCTAATTTGTCTCGTATCAATGCTTGAATGTAGCTGTAAAAAGAGTTTGTGGTAGTAAATTGGTGCTTGGTAAATAAGATGAGCTGAAATTACAGCTGTGGCGTCGCACCACAGTGAGTCTAAGTGGCTCCAAAGTAAATCTATTGAAGAAGAACTCGAGTAAGTCAAGGGAAGCGATGGGAGGGAGGGGGCCTTTGCTTTCTTTAGGCCATATGATTGATCGGAAAGTGAAGCATATTAGCCATAATGTTTTTAAATGCATAGTGTTCATGTGACCATTCTTCTGTCAGTCCATGAGCTGCAGCATCAACCCATTGCACAAACCTCAGCTGTGTGACACCATCTCACCTCATGAGCTTCTGAACATCTTTTAGTTGATGTTTACATGCAATTCCTTAAACTTGTTACAATCCTTTTTTAAATCCATTTATAACATTGTATTAAACTGAAAGCTTGGTTTCTGGAAGTCTGCAGACGCTTCACCCCAGAACAGAGACTGAACTGGATGAATGGAGAAATGCTAATACGAGAGATTGTGGTTATGAAAAACCTGTTACCCTTCAACATTCCAACCTAACCTGTCTGCTGGGTTATTTGCTGAAACTATTTTCTCTCAGAAAAAAGGTTTCTTTAAGCATATGGAAACATTGAACCTCTCATCCAGCTTTTACACCTGTCTGTTCCTGCTTAGTCTTCAGTTCTTTGACCCATCCAGACAGAGCTGTTACAGATTTGGAACTTTGTCTAATAAAGACTGATCTGCAGCTGGTCTTTGCATCAGCTCTCCTTGTTTCTCTGTGGATTGCCGATCCATGAAAGCCTTATTCCCGAGCACTACAGAGATCTGCCATGCTTGTCATGATACATAGGATCCATGATCCATGATGGAAGTTTATTTTAGTGATGGAGAAACTCTGTGAAAGTTGATGCAAATCTAGTCAATGCTGTTCCGCTTGTAAGTAGGATTTCTTTTTCAGCATAAAACCAATCTGATGCTTGGAAACTTTACAATTGTATCCACTGCACCATGAAGCCAAAAGAACTGGAGAGTTCAGTCAGGGACTTGTCATCCAACTATGTGTCAGCCCATGAGGGGGGGGGGGGGGGGGGGGGGGTTGTCACTGCAGTGAAATAAAGTTCATCAGCCACCACACTCTGCAACATTCAGGTGGACCTCAAGGAGCAACGGCAACCAGGTGGTGATGGGGCCAAATGTTGAATCCAACAGGGTTGTCTGCGCACTGGCACAAGGTCAACAGATCTTTCATTGCTTGTTAAGAAGAGAAAAGTTTTATTTATTCAAGTAAACATTGTGGATATCTAATTTATCAAAATGTAGGAGTTCATGAATCAAATCCGTTTTATCAGTGCCTGTTTTAAAGTTTGATCTTGCAGTGTAAGTGAAAAAAACCTGCAATGTTACATTTGTGAAACAAAGAACCAGATCCTACACACAAATCTGAGCCTTTCAGGTTTAAGTTTAAAACACATCAGACTTTTAAAAGACCTGCAATTCTTTGTACCAAACTCTGCTCAGCTTTATTGTGAACAGTTTTTTGGGGGCCATGAGTAATTCCTAACTCACGCAGAGATACTTCTGTCTAGCACCATGATGGAATGAGTTCATGTACATTTAGTTTCAGCAGGTTGTTAGCTTTAAATCACTTCATTCTTCTCCCTCAGAAACCACTTACGTCTGTAATAATGAAGCATCACTGCAGCAGCGGAGGCTGCCCGACTTCTCGCTGTGAGAGTCTGTCTCCAGCGCTTTTACCCTCTCACATATCTCACACATTAATACTTCATTATGTGCTTTATGCTGAAACACTTCTGTGTGCACACACAGTTTTGTTCAGCTACCTTTAGAAGGTCGCTGCATTGAATTTACAGCAAAGCTTTCAGGTTTGTGGTGAAGTGAAAAGTTAACTCAACCTGCTATTTATGAGCCTGTTATTGAAGGACAAGTAAAATTAACCAAATCAATGGAGATTATTTTGTGTGAGGAGAATCAGAAGTCCTGAACTATAATTAATCTGAATGTGACACATGATAGTTTGACTAATAATCACATCAGTAGACTATCACCTAATGAAGACTTGTCGTGATTTGATCTTTTTGGAACTTTTTGTTACAGTGTTGGATATTTGCAGTCTAAAACTTCAGCTGTAGAGAATGACTTTGCAGAGGTTGCGTCCCTTGTCCCCCCAGAAGCGACCTTCTTTTGATTTGTTTCTTCTTCTGCAGGAAGATTATGGGAGAGTGGCAGCAGGACTGGTTTGCCTCAGCATTCACATGTTTTTTCTGAAGTTTTTCTGCTTTGCTTCTTTAGATGGAGAAGCACCACAGCTGAGATCAAGATGGCCAAGAGGCTGGTTTTTGCTGTGGGGCAGCTGGTAGCTTTTTCATAAAATAACAAGAGCTGTGGTTACTCAGCATGAGAAGGTATTTCTCTGGATTCCCATAAAGCCGTGTTAGCAGGTAAAACTATATTTCCAAATGGAAGCAAAAGATCAGGAGGCACAGATGTAAACATCACCCGTGGCTACTTCTGGTGTACTGTTCCGCTGCACAATAGAACAAGGGAATTGCTGTTTGGGAAGAGGGAATGGAATGGAAAATCCATGTACCGCTACGTGAATGATGCTGACAGAAGCACCCCAGATGTTTCATGTCGGTCATTGATTAGATTCTCCTCTTGGACTCTTTAACTATTCCTGACTCTGTTTTAACCTAAATAAAACCCATCCATCAGTCCCTAATGTGCATTACTTATAGTTTGATCACCATCATTAGTGCAAATTCTTCAGCTTTTTGTTCCGCCTTTATTCCCACGCTTAATAGGAGTCTGTAGAGTGTGTTGTTCCAGATGAGAAGCTCTGCTTCACATTCATCAAATTGTCTCTGCATCGATGTTTGCTCTACAAACATCATCGTGCAAAAAGCATCAGCTGCAGCGAACACAATGACATTTATGCTTAATGTACTCTGACACACACTCGGGATATGAACGCCTGTAAGTGCATCTCTCCTCCATGTTTCCACAGCAACCGATGCTACTCCACTGTTTTGGACAGTTTTCTGTGTTTGTGTGTATACATTTTGGTGAGCACACCCACATTATCATGGTCTGCTTTGTAGTGTTGCTGACATTTGATGGAGGCGTGTACGATCTGCCAAAGTTAATGCACAAAAACACAGGAGAGCGCCAGGATTCAGCAGGACTCTGCAGAAACAGACATCCATGAAACGATTCTGTATGTGCCGATGATCCCTCTAGCAGGTCACTAAATGAACTGCTACATTATTGTGTTTCTGCTTTTCGCATAAACACTCACTATATTACAAGTGTTGGATTGGGCACTTATTGCAGTGGGTCCTAGAGTATGGACAGAGTTGTGAAAAGAGGTTCTGCATTTTCATGCATCATTCACCCTAAACGAATCATTACACATGGGAAGAAAGATCTAGGAATAAATTACATTCAGTTACATATTTTGTTTTCAAGACCTAGTATACTAGAAAAGCCCTTTCAGAATAAGGGTCAGCTCTGTAGCTTACACACAAACACACACACACACACACACACACACACATATATATATATATATATATATATATATATATATATATATATATATATATATATATATATATATATATATACATACAAAGTTTTTGTAGCGGAGGGCCAAATTAGGAGCTCACCATTAGACTGGGGGCCCAATTTGGTGGAAAAAAATGGATAAACAGAACAAGTTGTTTTCTAATATCTTTAATGACCAAGTGTCATTTGTACAGTTAACTAGGCCATCCAGATGTTTTCCCAGTTGCGGTTGGAGGTTGCTGCCTGGATCTTCTACTGGTCCAGTGATTGTATCATTTGACAGACTTATTTCTTCAAACTTTTTCTTTTGCTCTGGACAAATCATACTACTTTCAGCATACAATCTTTTACAAACTCCCCGTCACTTTAAGACTTGCTACCTAGGGCCATTTCCAAAGCCACAATGTAGCTAGCTTCTGTCACAGCTTCACTGGATTTAGCCATTTATGTAAATATCTGGTGTGCAGCATAGCCTCGTAGTTGTTGGAGCTTATTGTTTCGGTAAATTTGTCATAGTTTTTATAATCTGTAACATAGTGACAATTTTTATTGAATTCTTTGAGCACTGCATTTACCTGCTTGCATGTAAGACATGACTGTATCCAGCCCATGAGGTACGACAAAGTAAGTATTTATCCACCTTGCTTGAGAGCGCCTTTTCTTCTCGCCAACACAAGGTTTTTCCTCAAAGAAATCTGCTTTGATTCTCTTTTATTGAGGGCCACAAAAAATCTGCCCGCGGGCCGCCATTGGCCCCTAGGCCGCACTTTGAGAACCCCAGCTTTACTCAAATAAAGTTTACAGACTGCACAGAACATAGTCCATAGTCACCAAAAAATGTTGGATGTCATGAGTTTGTCACTCCTGTGATCTATTGTAAAAACAAACTGCACTGGAATTAGCCAGAACAATTTGAATGGTAACTGTTATAAATCATATGATGTTTGTCTTGCATTCTTGACTGTTAATTGAACATTTATAAAAAAAATATTCATTAAAAAATAAATGTAAGTAACTGTTAGTATTTGTTTATATGTGAGTGGCAGGTCTGAAAATCGGAAAAAGAAACTAGTTTCAACTGGTTATTTCTGCTTATTTAATTGTCTGAAGTTAGGGGTTGGAGGACTGAAGGGGTTAGAGAGTGTTTGGCTTCCTCTATTTAGCCACACCCTGACATTTCTCTTTTTCTTTCAGTCTGGACTTTCTTGCATGTATAAAGTTGTCTGTTGAGTTCACCTCCTGCCTTCATGTTGCTTGGTCTGTTGTCTTGATTGTTTGATTTTCCGTTTCAGCCCAGGTGTTCTGTCTATGCAGTGTCCTCTGTTTGGTTTCACAAATTCTATCTGGCTGCTCATCCATTTACATCAAACCTGAGTCCTGCGGTCAGGTGCACCTCCACGTCGGTGTGAATAATGGAGATCTGGGTTTTTGAAGGCAGGGGAACTTCAGAGGCTGTCAAATTTGATTCTTGTGTTTTTGGTGTGGACGCTCTGGTCTTGTTCCACACCTGTTGCTTTTGACAGACTGCACACACAGCTGAGCCCAGCCGTTTGAAGGCTTTTCATTGTTGCCAGTTGTGAAGAAAGTGTGACACTTGTTTAATTCAGTGTTGCGTTCCTTTACAGATGCAGATCTTCATGTACAACTCAGACGACTTTGACAGCCTCGGTGCGGCGCTCAGGCAGAGGAGGATGATTGCAGCCATGGCGGTGTTCTTCCAGGTGAGAGCATCTGTGTGTGTTTGTGTGTGTCCCAAAAGACCATTATCAGTCTGTTTGGTCTCAACTTCAGATGAATTCAAATCTGTAGTATGAATTATCTTCTGAAAAGTGGGTCAGAAGCTCATGTTAGCATAAAGGCGGTGTTGAAAGTGTGGTCTCTCACACTGACCCACACTGCTCGCTCTCAATTTTTGATGTTTACGATTGAAAACATTGTTTCTGGGCTGGACTTGTAATTAAAGTTGAACTCGGTGAAGGCTGGCTAACAACAGAGTTCCATGAGCGACGCCCACGCAGGGTTCCTCTGACAGCCGCAGCTCTGATTGGAAACGGTGTCGGTGCAACACACAGGTGGGGACGCTGATAGACTCTGACAGCATTGTGCTCTGGGCTGATTGGACTGATAAACAGATATTTACCAACCATGACGTCTGACACTGAGCTCTGAGGCTAAGAGCTCCAGCCCGCAGATGAAGAGAAAGGATTCATTTTCATCCACAGACATGTTTGCTCGTCTCTCAGTTTTTTTCTGCCATCTTTTAAAACCTGAACATGGACAAGCTGGGGGGTTCAGTCAAGCACCTCTCTAATCATTCGGCCTGTGCCAGGTGCCAAGAGGAGACAGTTTCTGTGCTGCCATTCTGTGCTGCTGACAACAGCTGAAGCTGACTTTGAAGGATTGTTCAATGTTAACTTAAAGATCTGACTATCTCAACTTGTGCCATCGGTGCATTCTTGATTCCCTGTTTTTTTCAGAGTTCAACTATGTCTTGTTATTGGTTGCAAACACCTGAACAACATGATCATCAGTGGGCAGAGCAGATGTCAGAGACATCTGTAGATGCTTGAGTCCAGGAAATGAAATACCCCTCCTGGACAACAGTTCATTCCTGGAGGTCTTGCTGGTGATACCTAAATAACACATGCTCTTTCACATACCATAGCTCCTCAACTGTTTACGCCAGAGGTGTCAAATTCCCGGCCTCAAAGGCCAACATCCTGCTGGTTTTTGTAAAAACCCAGTCCTACCTGCTGCCGATTATCTGGATCAGGTGTGTTCCACTAATAAGAAGCTTCGGTGGCAGGCTAGCTAAGAAACATGTTGGAGACTGGTCCTATAGAGAAATGAATACCTGGGAAAACTTGCTTGGGGTAGACAGGGGCTGGTTGTCACACAGGTTGTCTGTCATGTTGTTAACTGCAGCCACCCTATGGGGCCCCCTTGACTCAACACTGATATCCAATATTTCAATAAAATTCCTTCTTATTTTACCGCAATAATGTTTTTCTCCTGCAAACAACACTGAAGTGAGGAGGTATTTTGTTGCTTTCATAGAGTAAAGTACCTTTTTACTTATTTGTTGTTTTCTGTGTAAGTCCTGCACGCTATTAGTTTGCTGTGAATCAAACATCTACTAAAAACTTCAGGATGTCATCATAAATTGAGCCATATCCTCTCTTCCAAGTTAAAGCCACATGCTAGCCAGTCATAAATATTTAGCAAAAAATAACTTGGGGATGGTTTCACACCAAGAAGAAAAGTTTTTCTTTGAATCTATGGCCCACATAATTCTTAGAAAAAAAAATAGAGCTTTTGATGCAAGACAAATAAAAATTAGACGGAAATTAGACTTGAGTTAGGCAGCCTTGAAAGCATTTCATAGTCTGACAATTAGAATTTAGCTTTAGGTCATCATTGGAGGGCTATGTCGGATTCATTTGTAATTACATTTATAAATAAAAGAATAGGTGAAAATGGCAAATTTTTCAGTACATAGGATTCTTTGATTATTCAATACTATTACATGCACTTCAAATAAACAACATTTTTGTTTTAATTTATGATCTAAACATAGAACATTTATGGACAAACTGTTTTGTCTGGTTTCAATTACCAAAAGTCAAAAATGAGTTATTTTATTATTTTTTTAATATTTACTGGTAATATGTCAAAAATTGAACTCTCGTGTCCTATACAAATGACTATGAAAACATGTTTTTCGATTAACAAGTCATACAAATAATAAAAAGGGAGATATGCAGCTTTTGTTGCTACATGCATTTTTTTATTTAAACGAAATTTAACCTAAAAATCTATTCCTAATATTGTTATTTAGTAAGCTACATGAACGAGATCATAAACGAAGTTGTGCCTTTAGCAAAAAATTCTGTCTTTGGTGCCACCTAAAGTCACTAAAGTTTCAATAGTGGACAACAAAGTCAAAAAGTTTTGGGTTTTTTCCCCAAAACTTTTTCAAGATAAACCTACTTATCTTATTCTAATGCTTTCAGTCCTATTTGTACATATTTGGTTCAAAAACAGCTGGAGCTCAGTGGGTTGACGGAATTCTTCAGTTCATTTGCCAGAATTCTTTTAATAAAAAAACCAGAGCAGACAAATAAATTCATGTTTTATTGAAGTCCAGCTCACACTTTAGGTTTAGATTTTAGGAGTTCAGCTTCCCTCTTTTCTATGATAGTTTATGTTCAGCTAATTAAAAAGATTTATTGTTTGAAATAATTATATTTAAACTAGATTTATTTATAGCTATATAGAGATGGTTAGTGAGTGGTAAAGATCTCAGTTACCATGGGTTCCTCCATTATAGAATAATATAGAAATAATGTAATACAGAATATAGAATATAGAATAATGTAA
This sequence comes from Oryzias curvinotus, assembly GCA_023969325.1. Classification (NCBI taxonomy): domain Eukaryota; kingdom Metazoa; phylum Chordata; class Actinopteri; order Beloniformes; family Adrianichthyidae; genus Oryzias; species Oryzias curvinotus. The sequence continues at coordinate 24,094,772 of CM043710.1, forward strand.
ATGTCGAAAAAAGTATTGAATTTATTGTCTGTTTGTTAACATAAAACAAAAAAAGGAAGTTCATTATTAGTCTTCTTTTCTATTCTTTTGTTTGTTTTTTCTCTTATGCAACATTCTTTCAAATCCTGACAAACAATCTTTAACACTCCAGAAGCATTGAAGCCCCTTTTCTTGTTAGTTTGACATTTGTTTAGTAAATAATGACCCAGCTTGATGCTTCCCAGTAATGCTTAATCTGATATAACACAGATGACTTATTATCATGTCCTGAAATGTCAAGATGCATAACTGATGGAGCGAGGAGTTTGTTTCCTCTTGACTGCCCCTTATATCCATCAGTTCTAGACAGAAACTTGTGCAGTTACCTGCAGAGAGGAGGCGCCGCTCCGGAATGAACAATGAACTGGTGCGATACTGGATGCAAACTTAATCACATGGATGTTTACGAGGCGCTCTGCAGGATCACACAGATGCCTCCCTCCATGGATTTTTTTTACATATTTTTGTTGGTAACAGCTTAGTGTCACAAAATAAATATATGGATCAGTGCAATAAAGTGTATCCCTGCGATCTGCAGCCGAGGTTTCCCACCGTGAAACTGTGAAATCTGTATTTATTGGATGGCTGCTTCTACAAGGTGCTGAATGTCTTCGGTCAACAGCTTCAAACTCATTTTGGTTCAGAGTATTAAAAATCAACATTCCTCCAGGTGAACTGTTGGACCCTCAATGCTCTTGTTACAACTGCCTAAAGACACATTTAGAACAATCAATCATTTAAAATCATCTACTTCAGTTTAATTTTGCTCACTTATAAAATCTTCACAACTAATATTGTCTTAATGCGCTTTACAAAAAGAGAAACTTCAAAACCGAGTTTTAAGGTCTAAAATTGTATTCATCCAACTCATTCAAATCCGTTTTTTCAATAAGGTTCAGATGGTTTGAATAAGCCAAAGTGTCTTATTCACAATAAAATGATGTCCTGATTAAAGTGAGCAACAGGCAACTTCAAAGGGTTTTTAGCACATTCTTATACTGAGCAAGCAAAGGTTACAATTGAGAGGAAAACTCTATATAAACCAAAAATAACAAGAAAAAACAAAGGAATTAGGAAGATCAACAATCTGCTGTTACCAGCTCAGGTCCAAGATGACAGGAGAGACAGAAAAACCTAGAAAACCTGTAAAACATGGGTTGCAAGCTAAAAAATGTGTTTGCTTGCAGTAACAGTGAGGTAACAGGAGAGCGACAGAAAGCACACAAACACTGAAACATGTCTTGCAAAACAAACAAGGAAAGTTAGTGTTTGCAGCAAAGACAGAACAGGAATGAAACACACATATTCAATGAAACATCTGTGAGAAGACAAAAGACCTCCAAAGCAGTGAATGCAACAATAAAGGAGACCTGTCCTACCTGCTCCAAAGATGGGATTGTTTGGAAAAGAAACAGGTCACAATCAATCCTTGAAGCTCAGAGTCAGAGAATCCTTCCCTAGAAGAACCTTTGGGTACCAAATTTTCACAAATTATATTATAATACTGGTGTGTTTTCCTTATTTGTTAAAATGAAAAATGTACTAAAAAATGCTTTTCAGGGACAGAGCAGCCAGATGAAGACAACAAGTACGATTCATTTTTCTTCTTCTGTTTTTAAGTAGAAAACATATGAACTGGCCTTTGAATAGAAGTCAACAGAAACATCATTAGCTCCAGTAATTAACTAAACTTTAACTTAACCCGGTTAAAGCCCACTACATCAAAGAAATGACTGATTTGTTTTTTATTTAAGCTGTATGTTAAACCCTTTGATTAAATCTACAAAAAACATCTAATATATTTTTTGTGAGATATACACTTATTGGCCAATGTATTAGACACATCTGTCTAATTGCTTGTCAATGCAAATTTCAAATCAGTCTATCAGATGGCAGCAACTCAGTGCAATTATGCATGCTGACATAGTCAAGACGATCTGCCGAAGTTCAAACGAAGCATCAGAACGTGGAAGAAACGTGGTTAAAGGGACTTTGAACATGGCAGGGTTGCTGGTGCCAGACGGGCTGGTCTGAGGATTTCAGAAAATGCTGATATACTGGGAATTTCATCCACGACCACATCTAGGGTTTACTGTCTCCTTATTTTCTGCACTGTAACAGAGATTTCACAGAAGCAGCCCTTTTGAAATGAGCAGGGAAAAGCCCTTCTATGAATGATGAACTACAGTGCAGAAAACATGGACCAAATTATATACAATGTTTTTTAAGGAAAGTTTGGATCATGCTAATGAGATAGGGGTCTCAGAAATGCGTGTATTAAATGTTATATGAATGCTTTTGAAGGAATTAATTCAAATGAATAGACAGAGTAACAGAAATAAACTCAAAACATTTAGCAGATACTAAACACAAGACTTGATCTTACAGTGAAAAAAAAGTGAGCACATACAGAAGGTGAACTTAAATACATGACAACCTAAAAGAGCTAAAGCAATTTAACATTGTTGTATATTAAGTCTGTGCTTCCTGGACTGACTGTTTTTGCCTCCCAGCACACTCTAGAATCTGAACTTGAGATTCTTTAATAGCAGAACCTCTGCTATCACAGTGTTATTGTACGCTAGCTCAAATAATTTTTAAGTAAAAAAGTTCTGCTAAAAAGAAAAAAATAAAGAACTAAAAAGTAGCACATGAGTAGAAAAATTATTGATGGTCTTTTTTTTGATTAACTAAAATCTTTTTTTTTTAAACTGCAGTGAAGCTGTTTTCTTTTTTGAAAAAGAAACCACACCTTTCATTTGAAAAGATCTCCAACGCTCCTTCCATAAAGTAAATTATAGAAAATGCCAGAAGAGATGGAGAACATCAAAGTGGGTCTAATAAGATGAAACACAGAGGTGCCTGGTCGGCAGAAAAGCTGCAGAGATTAGAGTTTATATTTCTCTGCCTGAAAGACGTAATCAGCCTTCACTCAGACTCAAACAACAAATTCACATTTTTCAGGGTAACTGCAGCTTTAAGAAGCTGCAGTTCTTTGTTTCAGTTTTTGTCATTGTTTAAATATTTTTCTTTAAAAAATGGTTTTCTTATGTTTCTTCTTTTTCTAAACTTGACTTTAACCTTAAGCAACAATACTCATGCTCTCAAAGTTACTCACAGATGTGACATAAAATCCAAAAATTACCTCTATTTAAAGGCAGAGTTTTGATCTTCAAATGTTAAATATCTGAAAGAAAGTGGAGATTATATGTTTATATATAAGTTATAGAAGGTTTTACAAAAGTCACTTGAATGTTGCTATGGTGGCCTTGAAGTGTAAATCCCACCAACAAATCACTCAATTCAAAACATATGTTATTGAGTTTTAATTTGTTTACTTTTCATTTTGATTTCTGGATATTACTTTTGTTTTTTTAAGTGTTTCTTTTTTTTCTTAATTTTTTGAAAATTGCATTTTGATTTCTTGAATTATGTTTTCATTTCTAAAATGTGTTTTTATCATTTGTTTTGCTATTTTTTATTGTTCTTGTGATCTTTAACTTCTTGAGACCCGATCTCTTGTTGGATTTTCTTTTTCTTTTTTTGTAGTCACAGGGCCCCAGGTAATCAGAATTAACTACTGTGAAAATAAAAGCCACAATGTGATGTCCTTGTATGTGGACACCAGATCTCAAGAGGGTTGCATGATTTTGCATTGAGTGATTTGTTGGTGTGATTTGCACATCAGGGCCACCATATGACACAGTTATCAGTTTCCTTATAGTCTGATTCAACAAAAAAATGTTAACATTGTGTTTTACATTTTCCCCTCAGGTCATTTATTTAGGTTTTTTTTATCATGAGAAGTTTGTCCCAAATTGGTTGACCTCAACAATCACACAAACTTGAAAAAAGAAAAAATGATTGAAATTAATATTACAAAAAAATCATAATAATAATTGTATTTCTTTTTTTTGAGTTTACATGACTTTCATGCAGAGGAGCAGATGCTAAAACCCCTCCATGCAGACAGGAGGATGTCATCATCTGTCCATAAAAAGAAGTCAAAGGGTCTGATCATGAAGCAGATCAAAGTGGGCATTCAGCTCCCATCAGGAACTAAACATATCTGTTGTTTAAAAGTAATCAGAGTATTTGTGGGTCTGTTGACAGAAAGGCAGAGGGGTGTGTGGACGATGAAGTGGAGGAGAAAAAAGTGAGGACATGTCATTTCCTAGCATGGTTTCTTTTTTCCATTTGTCACAGCAGTCGCCGTCCCTGAGGAGATGGAGGGGATGGATGGAGTTGTGAGGGGAGGGGAGAGGGAAGAAAAAGACAAAGAGATGTAGGAGGAACGAGAAATGAATAGACAAAGTGAGAGAGCGGGGCGTTTTGATGTGAGGCCCCTCGGCCTGAACTCTCCGGGGACGAGCCTGTGGGCTTTCGGAGACAAACATTAATAATGAAACTCTAATTCTCTGTCCTCTTTTCTGTTTCCTGTCTGTCACTTCCTCTCCGCGTCTTTGTAATCGTTTCTCCTGAGCCTTTCTCCTTCACCCACTTTCTGTGGCGTTGTGCGCAGAAACATAATCCCCCCAAGTTTGTGATGGCGAAGCAGTTTTGACTATGGGATGATGCAACTTTTACTGTCTTGTTTACTCAACTTTGTCACCTCTGAAACAGTCAGAAACAAAAATAAACCATGAAATAGACAGAGGCTGTATCATCTAGTGGTAAAAATAAATGAACAAATAAATAAACAAAAAAACAAAACAAACAAATCAATCAATCAATCAATCAAACCAGAGCTTAATTATTAAGATGCAAAAATGTTTTTGAAGTCCAACTCCAGTCATGTTTTGATCTATTGTAAAAGCGTTCCAATGGACCTTTAATTATGATGATGGCACTTTTAGCCAAAATGAAAAACCTCACCTTCAAAGTGAGCCTGGGTTTAGCCTGCAGTGAGTCACGCAGTTTGTTGGCAGGTGTTGGACTCATTGCTACTATCTGTCTATGACTTTTGTCATTAATTCAGTATTTCCATATCTTTAAAGGTGTTGAAATCCTCTTCATCATCTCACCACCTTACAGTTACCGTACCTTGCCTCAGCACCTGGGGGCCAGAGCTTTCAGTTTCTATGCCCCCAAACTTTGGAACTCTCTCCCACCTATGAGGATGACAGACTATTTATGTATTTTCAAATCCCAACTCAAAGATCATCTGTTTAAATAACATAAAGTACCTAGCTTTGTTTCCACAGTATCTAAATCATTTGTTTTTATTTGTTGTTTTTACTTCGTTTTTCTCTCTACACTGTCTTTGGAAAGACGCTTTTGAAATAAAAAAAACATTATTATTTTGTTATTATGTATTCTCTAAAAACGGTTTTCCTTTCCCCTTTTCCTCAACCCATTTCTCATGCAGAACATTACAGTGTATATCTCTGCACATTACAGAAATGAATTTTATGTTGAATTTTTAAACACCAAAATAAAAGTGCATGCAGAAAGTAATTACCAGCAGTTATGCTGGTTTGCAGAGTGGCTCTATGCCCACCAGCCCTCCTCCCCATACCCAGGATCTAGAGAGTTAAAACATGATGATCTCAGAGGTAATTGCATGATTTCCTCAAAACCATAGCATACATGCTTTTTTCAGTTTGAAGATTGGTTGCATGTACCTTCAGGTTGCTGTTGGAAGTCCAAAAACTTTCCAGTTTTCAGAAGACCATGGAGGGGAAAAGGTGGCCTCACTAAAGCTCAAAGTGATTGTTGTTTCACGTGACCACAGTATTCCATTCGTCGATCCATATTCTGAACCTGTTGAACCCCTCTCTGGGTCACGGAGCCACAGGATTCTTCTTTCTTATATACACATCCGTGTCCAAGCAAGTAAGGATCAAAGCCACAGAAACACATTGGTTCACAACTCACCTTAACTTAATGTTAAAGTTTCCACTGATCACATCAGATAAAAATGTTTTCACAGTTAGCAACGTGACAGAAAACATACTTTGTGAAAAAATATCTTTAAAAATATCTATTCTTGACCTTTGGAAAAATATTAAGAGGGAGATTGAAACAATGTTACAACACAACATTCCTTGGAGTGCCATGTCGTGTTTGCTGGGTGTATTCCCAGGGAATCTAGGTTCTGATAAGATATATATAGTGCGCATTTTATTATTGGTAGCAAAAAAAAACTATAACAGGAAATTGGAAAAAGGTCGAATCACCATCTTTAACAGAATGGAAACAAAGACTCAGATATATTTATTTGGTGGAAAAAATGACAGTGTCCCTACGACTAAACACTGATGTCTTTGAACGTAGATGGCACACTGTTAAACTTTATTTGGGGTTGTAACTGTAATATGTACCTTTATTCATGGTTATATAAGTATCTGTTTAACTGAACTACTTGTCTCATATTTCCTCAATGCGAATTTTGTTCTAACTTCGAAAAAAAAAAAACATTGTACACCTTACTGGATGTGGACTTATGGTCAAATGTATCTCAGGGAATTGTTGTTTATTTGTTGTGATTAGAAAGCAAAAATAAAAAGTTGAAAACAATATCTATTCTTTCTGGAATCACAGACTCTGTGAACTCTCATTTTCAATTAAAGCAGTTGGAATAAGGAATAAATGGCAACCAGTCGTTGTAGAAATGCACAATTTCATAAAATGTATGCAGCTTTCATGTATTTCTCCTCTATCAGATCAGAATGCGTTGTTAAGAAGCCTTTTATGCTGTGTTTAAAGCCCCTTATAAAAGTCAGTAATTGGTACTTTTTGAGTTTCGCCTCCCTGGATTTGCAGCTTCCATGACAACAATGATGCTGTTAAGGGGAGGGGGCGTCTCTAAGAGCTGTTGACTGCTGCACTTCTCTTCTCAGCATCTATTCTGGTTTTTTTTTTTTTTTTGGTCCACTTCAATTCAAATTGTATACACCAGTAATGCTTTAGTACTTGTGTTTTACAGCTAGATTTATAGAAAAACTTGCTGGTTTGGGAAACTGGGCCAAATAAAAGTTGAAGAGCATAATTCTGCTGCAGCAAATCACATCAAACGTCAGGTTTTACAACTGAACAACTCAGTTCTGAAGTGACACAGATTCTGGTGTCAGACTTGATTTATATTCTGATAATTCTAGAGTAACAGTAGACATGTCATTCTGTTCTCAGGTAGGGGGGAGGGACTATCATGCAGCGGATGCCATAATCCATGGCCTGAAGGGCGTTGTGCACCACGGTGAGTCCAAATGCATGCATACCTGCACTATGCATGACCTTCCTGTTACATGTGTTCTGTGCATGCTCTTAAAGCCAGACAGAGAGTCTCTTTCATGCTCCTCAGTCGGCTTCAACATCAGCTCTCAGATATCCAGGCACACGTTGCCTTTACACTTTTGAAAGCAAATCCCTATCTATCATCCCTTTCTCTGCTCTTTTTCTTGGCCTTGGTGGCAAAGGTCAGGAAGCAGAAGAGATTAAAACAGGAAACAAAAAGGAGATTTGCACATTTGCAGAATTTGTTTCATTATGGGAATACAAATGATTTCGTTTAAATAAAAGAGTCTGAACTTATTGAGTCTTAAACTTTATTACTGTGATAAGACTATAAACAGACAAAAAGAAAGTCACAGATAAACTACCCAGAGCCGTCAGTGGATGATTGATGCAGTTTGTGCTGTAATTCAATAATCAGGACAGTTTGAAGTTAAAAACAATTTTCCTGGCCTCAAGATGCAGATTCAGTTCAACAGATTTTTACTCAACACAAGTATAGCAATGAAAATAGTGACCGAGATTATGAACTGGATGTACACATACAGTATAAACTATGGGACAGTGAAACCCCTGTCTTTGTGCACCTCTGGTGTACAAATATATCTTGCAATTTTCTTAGCCTTTTGATACCCAACCTTTTGTTTTATATGATTTTTTTATTTCATAGCCACAGGGCGCCAGGTAATCAGAATGAACTACAGTGTTAATAAAACACACAATGGGATGTCCTCGTGTATGGACGCCAGGTGTCAAGAGGTTAAGATTACTATTTTTATTAGGATCATTATGGAATCAGCATATTTCCAAGAGCTTGATTGTGCTTTTTTATAAACTTACACCTTGTTATGTTTGATCAGGAATATCTGTTGTCAATATTCAGCTGATACCACACCATCTTTTTCAGAATTAAAGGCTTTCTGTGTTTCTTTTAATGTACAGTGTTGAATATAATAAAATTTGGACAATTTTAAATATTTTTCCATTTTATTAAGATTCTGTATATTCAAGTTACGTTGGTATGGTAACACTAACAACCAAAGAACATTAAAACCTCAGAAAGGGACATAAAACAGTTAAGATCAGCACCAAGTGGCAGGTTTTCTCAGGACATACCCACACCATGTACTCTGTGCTGCACAGAGATACGGTACATTTGACCCTAAAGTCTGATTGGTGTGACTGGCATGATTAAATGAACTGTGCCAAAGCTGGCCTAGAAGTGGTCCAGATCGCAGTTTAATGGACTCTAGCACCTTACTGTTCACCAAACGTGTAGTAAACGTAATTACACAACACCTATGTTAAACTCCAAAAAAGGAGATTGTTGACAAAACAATAACAAAACCAAACTGCAAATAACATCATGCTTTAAAAAAAAAAAAAAAACTAGCTAGAATCAATTTTTATGGTGTACCGATGCAGATGTTTGTTTTGGTTTAGTTCCACTCAGAGAGCAAGAACTAATGTGTAGGACAGTAATGTGTAATAAGTATATTCAAAGTGATTACAAAAATCTGCAGTGCTGCATAAGAAGTTCATGAGGCAGGTAATATTATTATGTCAAAATAGTTATAATAGTGTTTATATGTATACAAACTGTGGGCTGTGATGTGGTTCAGTACAGATTAACTGGTGTGAGGAAATCTTTAACCTGCAGGGAAACCATGAAGTCAAGTTGTCCTGACATGTGTTCTATGGTGAATCTCACAGAGAAAGAAACGCTCCTGGAGCCGTTTGTGCTGAAGGACCTGCTGCCCCCCTCACTGGGAAGCTACTACCGTTACTCTGGCTCTCTGACAACCCCACCCTGCAGCAAGGTGGTGGAGTGGATCATCTTCAGCAGACCTATCTACATTTCCTACAAACAGGTGTGTGTTTATGGAAAAAGAACTACAAATATAATTGTGGTTTAACACTTTCATGGTGTCAGGCACATGCATGCAGCCTCACAAACACCTGTCACTGCTACTAGTGAGCTACATCAAGTATTTCCGTAATTCAAACTGACCTGATCTAATATTCTGGACTTCATATTTGCCTTTTTCCTGAAAACTAATTATAAGTGTCTGAACATTTTCCAAGGTCTTGTTTCTTTTGAAAGCAAATCACATGTGCAGCAAGTATTCAGACTAATGGGCAAACTGCTGCAAAGGGCCATCGGAGAGTTTATGCATGACCTGACCGAGACAACCACACACTTTTTTAAGCAAAACAGGCTGTGCTGGAATTGATTATGCTACCATGCAGACAGATATTACCTTTATGCTGAATAAATCAAGGTATCAGCTGATCCACAAAGGGAGAATAACTGAAATGTTCAGGCTGCTTAGCCAAAAAGAAGAAATGCCAAACAGAAACCCAATCAGGTAAGTGAAAAAGGGGTTTGGCACCTGGACAGACCACAAGAGCATCTTGTGCCTGAAACCTCAGACAACCAAGCTACAACAGAATATTGCAAGGTCGTGATAGAAGGTGATGGGTTTACCAACATCGACTCCTTCTAAAATGCTTTAACCCAAAATAAGAAAAAAGGTGGAGTAAACCAGTACTGGATAGAGGCACGGACAAGGGGGTGATTAATGCTGTGATTGCCCTCCCACCAAAAGTGATGGTCTGCAAGAATAAGAATATCCACATTTAAGAACAAATAATTACAGCCCCCCCCCCCCCCCCCCCCAGCACACATTAAAGCAGCCTCAATAGGGAACAAACCAGTATCCTACTTGTGGCTGTCCCAAACCTGGTAAATGCAGAGGGTAACTGAGAAGCCATATCAGATAGATCAAAAGCGAAGATAGATATATGGGTGAATGAACTAAAAATAATGATAGCATGGTTTTCTAGGTATTTTAGGGGCTCTGAGGGATTTGACACCCTAAACTCTCAGCACTCACAGACTTGTGCCCATATCATCGACCATCGACTTTTAAAACTACGATGCCAATTTAGGACAAAAGTCCTTTATCACGAACTAACAACCTGAAGCTAAACGTAGTCAAACGTGCATTTTGATTAAATTGAAAATCCAGTTTTTTATTCACTTCAGTTCATTTTTAAAGCACAAAACACCCAATGGACATTGGGTTGCAGCCACAACTGTGAGACAAAAAATTTCACACTTACTTGTGTGACAACTCATGAGACTTTACTGCTGTTAGCTGAAGGAGGGGTGCGAGCACTGAGTCCTCACTGACCTACCAACTGTAGAACCCATTACTGTGCAGAAGCAGCACAGCTGGGCATCAAAACACTGAATCCAACAGGTAAAGGTTAAGCTCAGTGATCACGTCGATTCTGATCATCCACACAGACATTTTTCTGCTGCCTGATTGTGACTCTGCTGCAGCTTTGAGGCTGCAGAAGATGGAAGAATAAATGCTCTCAAGCTATATACAATTGTATGCCTCATTAATGAATGATTCACTGAAAATTCAATTGAGTCTTTCAGCTGCTTCCTCAAAAATAAATGGAAAGGATGAGTCGCTGCAATAAAACATTTTGCAGCCACTGAAATAAAAAAATCATGATTCTTGGGAGGAGGCACAGTTTGCAGTCAGGAAGGAAAACAAGCTTTCCAAAGTTTTTTGGCTTTTAAAATTTTATTTTAAAAGTTTTATTATATAACCATCATCCTACGTTTTTTATACATTTTTTCAAACATTTTTAGCTTCTCTTTCAAAACATGATAACTTAACATCATAAAACATAAATCAAGGCAGAGGTGTTGCTATTGTCATCACCTGGTTCCTCTACCTCTCCTCTGTTTTCCTTGATTTTTTTTCTATTTACGACAATAGCTGAAGTCAGCGGAAGAGAAGGCTGCTGCCCTGGACCTGCTTTTAGAGTGGATCGATGTGCGGCTCTTACACAACCGCTCAGTGAAACACTTTCTTTTTCAGACACTCAGCCTGATGTGTGAGCTGTTGCTTGCCTGAAATGTGATGGCTAATGTCATGTTGCTCTCACATCACGTCTCATAAGTACAAGCTGCCAACTGGGAAGTACCACGGAGACTTGAAGGAAGTGAAATGCAGGGAGTTCTTCCCACCTGGCAGAATATTCAGGAGGGCCAGAAAGAAACTGACGACAAATTGCTTCATTTCTTAGAAAATTAAATCAGTGCTGTGAGAAACGTTTCAGTCCTAACTGTACAAAGTGGTGGAAACACAAATGATAGTCAATACCTCTTCAACTGAAAGAGAAAAGTAAGCTGCATCATAGACAGTGTACAAAAAGCATCCATCCAGCCATTCAACCATTTTCTTAGTTCAACTACATTCCTTTCGGGGTTACGGGGTCCCTGGAACTTGTCTCAGCTACTGTTGGACAAAAGCGGGGTCTGTTACAGGGAAATACAAGCACTCCCACACACACTTACACATGCACACCTAGGGACACTTTAGAGCAAGGGTGCTCATTCCTGGTCCTCAACACCTACCACTCTGACTGTTTTCCAAATCTCAAAGCCCTGATATTTGCTGATTAGCTCAATCAGATGTCTCCACATTCTGACTGATTGAACACACCTGGTCCAGGTCATCAACAGCAAGCAGTGCAGGGAGAGCTGGAAAACAAGCAAGGTGATCTTAAGGACCAGGAATGAGCAGCCCTGCTTTCAGAGTAACCAATCAATCTATAGAGCATCTGTTTGGACTGTGGGAGGAAGCTGGAGAAAACCCACGCATAGAGAGAACATGCAAACTCCTCTCAGAAAGGTCCCAGCTGGACCTTCTCACTTTAAGAACATTAAGTCAAGTGTTTTCCTAAAGGGTAAAACAGTGGTGACTCACGTCAGACTCCCTGCTACAGGTCACCATTGTTCCCCATAAGGTGAGGATGTTTAAAGTGATTGGAGAACCCAGGTAGTTCTTGTCATCATAGCAAAAATCATGTTTAGTCTTTTGGTGATCTAGATGTGAGCTGCGAGGTGAAGCTCTTCTTGAAGCTACTTGTCTGCTGCACTGGAGCTGAACTCAGAGTCCAAAATCACATCTGGAACCTTGATCTCTTTTTTCCTCTGGCATATCAGCTGTTACTGAAGCTTAGCTAAGGGAAATCTAATGCCTTAGTCACATGCACCTGTGTGAGGGTTGATCCACACGGGTGATGCAGGTTTTTGGATTGGGTTGTCGTGGAGCGTCATGGAGAGCTGCTGATGCATCTTAAATGGAGCACAGGTAAGAGAGCAGTGTATCAAGTGTATCTTGCAGTTACTTTGAGCCACACGAAGGTGTGTTGTTTGTGCGGTAAATGTATCGTGAAGTATTTGTAAGGATAATGTAAGTTAGATGCACTTATAATTTACAGGTGATGCTGTCGTATGGTGCCCTTTATGCAACACTCCACTCATTATTAAGGTATGCGTACTGCTCCTTACTGACCGCGCACAAATGCTGCACTCCCGGGTTGTGCAGGAAATGCCCAGATGCTTGTTGGATGCTCACACAAACTGTGCTCTGATTGTCTAATTTTCTAATTTCTAACAGTCAGGCTGCAAGCATGGAGTGCGTAACGGGTGTACAAGGAGCATACACTTCTCAATGGGTTGCCTGCGATCTTAAAATTTTGTGTGGGTCACCTGCATGCCCCATACAGATTTGCCCATTTTTCAGCTGCAGACCGTCTATATCCACCCTTAAGGGTAGTTGTGACAAAAGCAGCTTTCAACCAGCTGAGGGTAAAGTCAGTCATTACTGCTCTGGGCAAACTGACACGGGGCAAAGAGGATGATGCTCTTAACAGATCTGTTTAGTTTTACATCTGTTTTTTGAAACTTCAAGGTAAAGACTTACAGCAAGCTAAAAACTCTTTTCTTATTCTGTCAAATGTTTCCTTCACTTGCTGTTTCCTCTTTCAATTGATTATTTGGTGGATTTAGATATTACCATATTCAAATGCAAAAAAAAAAAAAACAGACAGATGCTCGGAGGGGCATTCATTTTATTCTCATCTCTTATTTTCTTTTTCCTTTCAGACAGTAATTAGTTTCTCAGTTTACAATGAGAATACTTTAGAACAAAATAAATCTTTCACCATCTGACTAAATTCAATTCAACAGGTATTTCAATAAAGAGAGATCTTAGGAATGCGAACAAAGAAAGATTTATTTGTGAAACAAAGGATGTGAATGAAATAAGTCCATAGTCTTTGGAGGTTAGGCTCTGGGGCAGATGATCTCCTGCATTTTGATGGGATAAGCACAGACCGTAGATGAATAAACCCCACAACCTAGACACTGATGGTGTTGAAGGTCATTCCATGACACTGCGAAGTTCCAGGAGAAGGACGGGGTGAAGGAGGGTCAGCAAAACCATCAAGAATGTAGAGAGGTAAACATCCAATAATTCAAATGTAAAATTATGATTGTGATTGGCTGGGCAGAAAAGGCGGGGGAATTAGCTAATGGTTTAGAATGAAGGCTTAAATAAATAATGAATGGCGTGCTGACTGAGTGACGCAAGAACCCAGCTTCATTTATCAACTTTTATCATTGAGTTTTAGGATTTTTGAGAGTCAAAAGATTTACAGATGAGAATCACATGAAAAAAATTAAGCTTAATACAGAGTTCACATCATCATCACAGAATGCTGTGTAGTTGTTGCTTTTTGTATATGTCTCTTTCAGCAATCACCTGTGGCCCATCAAAGATAAACTTTGTATTGAAGGAACTGGGAGTTGACAGAGAGTTTACTGTTGGTCGTTTCTGCTCTGCTGCATGTATTTCCTGTTAGTTGCTTTCTAGTACTACCAAAACAACATTTAAGACAATTCACATATTAGCTCCAAAAAAAAAAAAAAAAAAAAAAGGAATACATGTTTGTCACAAAACACTTTTCTTGTCCCTGGTTTATGGGCTTTATTAACCTCTCTGCTGGCGGCTTCAGACAATGACATATAGGCTCCCCGCTGTCACACTTATGGCACCTGCTCCTCTTTTGCCCCTAACATATTGCAACAGATCTGGATAATGACGACCAGGAGCATTCCCTAATTACCCATGATGCAAGGTGCAGAAACCAGGAGTACTGCACAAAAAAACCCAATATCAAAGCAACGAATGAAAGGAAGACAACGTCAGAATGGATCTGCAGTTCATTTGCAGGATAGGGTCTCTGCCCTCTAAATCCAGATGCTGTAGAGGCATCTGTAAAGACAATGAACAGGGGGCAGTTCTGCCACTGCCGGATTTGGACCAAAGCTGTTTGTGAGAAAAAATTACCAACTGTTTGGGTGTATGATAACTTTATCCTGTTCTCCAATCTTTTTTTTTTAGGAATGTATTGGATTGGATTATGTTTGATATTTCCATCAGAGGCTGTGACTTTAATGTAATGTCTATAGCCCAAAAAGGCACATGCATGACCCCCAAGATCTGCTGCACATGAGAACATTTTGCTTTATTAGAAACCATTTGTTCCATCTAATGGACACAGTATTGATGAGATCAGGCAATTTATTGGAAGATCTACACCAAAAACAAACTCAAATACTTGGACAGTGGAAGAATCACACTGAAAACTTTATTTTGATTTTGATTTTTCAGATTTTAATCAAGAGAACATTCACTCTGGCAGGTTCATCCTAGTTTTATCCAGAGCTGGTTCCTACAATAGTCTTCTTGGTTTTCCAGGTATGAAAGTTCAGCTGAACTTTTGGACTGAAAAGGAGACCTAGAAAAAAATTAGTGCCTCTGCTCACTTGCAGATTTACCTTTGTACTGTTCACTTTGGTGTGAAAGTAGACAGGACTAGGACCCATTGCAAAAATCTGAAGCAGTTGGAAAAATTAAAAAAAGATATAAGTAAGGTGAACATACAGTCAGGACCTTAAATATTTGGACAGAGAAACATTTTTTCTAATTTAGTTTCTGTACATTACCACAGTGAATTTTAAATAAAACAACTCAGATGCCATTGAAGTACAGACTTTCAGCTTTTATTCCTTGGGTTGAACAAAAAGATTGCATAAAAGTGTGAAAAACTAAAGCATTTTTTTAAACACAATCCCTTCATTTCATGGGCTAAGCAATTGGACAAATGAAATAACTGAAAACAAAATAGTCATTACTAATATTTGGTTGAAAACCCTTTGTTGGTAATGACAGCCTGAAGTCTTGAACTCATGGACATCACCAGATGCTGGGTTATCTCCTTCTGAATACTCTGCCAGGCCTTGACTGCAGCTGCTTTCAGTTGCTGTTTGTTGCTCAATTGGGTTAAGATCAGGTGACTGACTTGGCCATTCAAGAATATTCCACTTCTTTGCTTTAATAAACTCCTGAGTTGCTTTGGCTGTATGTTTTGTGTCGTTGTCCATCAGTATTATCAAATGCCGCCCAGTTAATTTGGCTGCATTCACCTGGATCTGCGCAGATATTATGTTTCTGAACACCTCAGAATTCATTCGGCTGCTTCTGTCCTGTGTCACATCATCAATAAACAGTAGTGTTATTTTGGTTTCATCTGTCCAAAGAATTTTTTTCCAGAATTTTTTTTGGCTTTTTTAGATGCTTTTTAGCAAAGTCCAATCTAGCCTTCCTATTCTTGAGGCTTATGAGTGGCTTGCATCGTGCAGTCTTCTTTTTATGGTATGGATATTGATACGCCTACCTCCTGGAGAGTGTTGTGCACTTGGTTGGCTGTCGTGAATGGGTTCCTCTTCTTCATGGAAATTATTCTGCAATCATCCCCCACTGTTGTCTTCCGTGGACGTCCAGGTCTTTTTGCATTCCTGAGTTCACCAGTGCTTTCTTTCTTTCTCAGGATGTACCACACTGTTGATTTTGCCACTCCTGATACCGTAGCAATTTCTCGCATGTTTTTTTTTTCTGTTTTCTCAGCTTAATGATGGCTCATTTAACCTGCATGAAGAGCTCCTTTAACCACATGTTGTCTGTTCACAGCAAAATCTCCAAAATGCAAGCACGAGTCTTCTAATCAACTCCAGGCCTTTTATCTGCTTCACTCATAATGACATAACAAGGGAATTGCCCACACCTGTCCATGCAATAGCATGGAAGTCAATTGTCCAATTACTTATGAGCCGATGAAATGAAGGGATTATGTTTAAAAAATGCTTTAGTTTTTCACATTTTTATGCAATCTTTTGTTCAACCCATGGAATAAAAGCTGAAAGTCTGCACTTCATTAGCATCTGAGTTGCTTTATATAAAATTCACTGTGGTAATGTACAGAGACTAAATTAGAAATAATGTGTCTCTGTCCAAATATTTATGGTCCTGTCTATATGTAGCAAGGAGGTGACTTTTAATGTATGATAGCCAGAGGACTAAAAGGACAAACAGATTTTCCTCTTCCTGCTCCTCCTCTCACTTTAGTCAAAGTTTGTTTCAGGCAATTGTGCCTCTAAATGAGCAGCTGGAGAAATTGCATGATTTTTCTTTTTTGGTCCCACTTTTGTGTGGTCCTCTCCTGAGAGCGCTGTGTGTGAAAGCAAACCAAACCAGATGAAGGGAAAACATTTATCAGCATTACCACCCTTTCCGGCCAAGTCCCAAGACTGTCCCAAAGCAGAGGACACAAAAACCAAGCTAAACCAAAAGATAAAGTAATGAAAATAACACTTAGAAACATGTCAATTCATATTTAGACCAGTTTCTGTATTTCTTTAAAGGTTTTGACAAACCAATGAACATGAAGTCTTTTTAACTGAAAACAGTTCATGAAATCTGATTTGAAAAAATTGTTTTTGTTTGAGTAAATAGGTGAATCATAGAGAAACACTAAACTCCATCTTTGTCAAGAGAAGCAAAGCAGTCAAATTTACATTTACCGTTCACATGCACCGTCTCCCTTTAATTCTGGGACAAACAAAGTCTCAAAAGTAAATTTGCATCTTTACCAGGAGTGGGAGGATTATTCTACCGCCTTGGGAGCGTTTTGGATTACCTGGTGGAGGGAAGAACACAAAAATAGGCTTCTTTTAGATCTAATGGTATGAATAAGTACCGAATGCAGCTTACAGTGTGAGGGGGAGCGTGAAAACATTGCTGAACATATCGAGTGCTTCCTCTTTGCTCTTCGTCTGTTAGAAAACCAGAACAAAGACTTACATGAAGTCTGCTGTCTTCAGCTGTCTGCTCGCTCAGACGTTTACCTCCATGAAGTCCCCCCCCCCGGTCCAACACTCCCCTACACACAAGCTGTTTGTCAGTGTGCTTTTCTGTCAAACACAGAGCTTCCATCTGCGTGCACAGACAGGGAGATCACACTTGAGTCCCACGGAGCATCTTCATGTCTGCTTGGACGTTTTCCTGCATTTACTGTGGACCAAACCAACGCAGCACAAACTGCTGACAGCCCCACTTTAGGAGAATCTCCAGTGCTGATAAATAAACGTTTTTTTTTTTTAAAGTCCAATGCACCCCCCAAGATCGTCTCACAGGCTCTGTGATAGAAAAAAAAAACTCACAACAGCTTGATAAACACTAAATCTTCTCAGTTCAGAATGGGAAGAAACTCCCTAAGTTTAGTTTAGCTGCCAGGATCTATTTTGCATGCCAACATGGTTCTCGCTATTTCCACTGACCTCTTATGGATTAATAGACATGTCACTCCTTAAAACAGCACAATATACTTTTTGTCTGACACTTTTGCAATGATCTGACACACCTTCTCATATCTTTCTGTCTGATCAAGATTTTGCCATTTAGTCTTGATGATGTGCTAAATTGGTCTTTGGGTGTATTCAAACTGGACACATTTGGTTCGCTTTAAGTGAACCAGTGTTCGTTTCCCCTAAGCAGACCCTGGTCCAGGACCAGGAACTGCTCTCAGACCCATCTTTCGAGATGGTCACGGTTCAGTTCCAATCAGACTGAACTTCTGTTCGTTCTGACGGTGTATTCAGACTGGGAAAACGGTTTGTTCCAGACCCAGTCACCTTAATTTGGTCCAGATTGAGCTCTGAACCTTGTGTTTGGTCTGTATTCAGACTGCTGTCAAGCGGCCTCTCCTGATTCGAACCAATGCCAGTAAACAAAACCACATGAATAAAAATCTTTTCACCCATTGGTCAGGAATTATGAGGGCTGGGTGCAGCAACTAGAGACAGAAATCAGGGAAGACTTGCGCTTTGCAGTCTTTCTCAGGATAGTTCATTGAAACTTGATGTTTTGGCAAGCTGCAGGGCGGTTACTGGCAAGGAGACCTCTGAGAAGGTACACTGATAAGTGTTCATGATATATAGATTGTGGGAAAACAGTGAGAAGGAATGTGTATCACACTAAAAATTGTTTTAATGAGCCTGCATTCATCCAACCACATTTCAAGAAGTTTCTTTGTCTCATCATTGTGGTGTTATGTCATTGTTTTGCGAGAATTCTGTTAAGGAACTAAAAGGTAGCTTTTAGGATGATGTCACAGCAGTGTGTGCTGCGTAACAACGCATAGAAAAGCATGTAGAAGTGTTTTCAGTTGTGTTAAAATAAACGTTGTAACAAGTAAGCAGTTGGACTCTTTTTTCCTCTTTGATAACACGAAAATTGTTGTTTTACATTTGTTCACGGCTCATCGGTTGCCACATTCTGACTGTGTTTAGATCACGGATTGTATCCATGCTGAGGAATCTCAGAGCAAACCGAAGCTTAGTCCGATTGGACACATGCCGAAACCACCTCCAAAGATGGGTCCGAGAGTGGTTCTTGTCTCGGACCAGGGTCCGCATGGGTGTATTCAGACTCAAAATTTGTTCCAGATTATCCGGAACAAAGATAATGCACGAGATACACCCTGTTGCACTGCATGTATCAGATAAGTGGTGGTCACACCAGATACTGACCGGTTATCCGAGTCCCTAGACCCCCCCCCAATATAACAAAACTTTACAGAATGACCTTTTATTATGACTAGTCTGTGGCACACGTGTGCAATAATTATGCAGTCTAATCAGCACCTTGATATGGCGCACCTGTGAGGTGGAATGGATAATTTCAGCAAAGGAGAAGTGCTCACTGTCACAGATTAGACCCAATATTTGAGAGAAATTGTTATTTTGAGTTTTTAGAAAATGTTTCAGATCTTTGAGTTTATCTAATGCCAAATGGGAGTTTTGTTTTCATGTTTTTGTTCAGGCTACATTTTTTTATTCTTACTGTATTGTCGATGCCAGATTGACCAGATGTTGCAGCAGTCACACGTTCCCTGAACAATTAATCAAAGTTATGGAATTATTTTTATGCAGAGTAGTTTTGGCAGTAAACACTGACCTAAAGTAATTATATGTCTGTTTATGTACATGAATTATAGAAAACTGATTCTGTATAAACCAGTGCTTTAGTCAGAGCTGCAAACAGCCCACACAGCAGTGATTCTGACCCGGGTCTGATCTACATCTCAAACCCAGCTTGTATGAAACTGAGGTAATTGCCTGAAAGTTAAAGGGTCCTGAGTAAACTCAGGCATTGTGTGGGAGTTATTAATATGTCGAAGAGAAACAAGAGAAATGAGACGAGGATCTTCAACTGTATTGATGTGGAGATTAATAAATGCACATAAAAATGTGTGTTCCTGTAAACATTTTTAAAAGTTTTGTAATCTTAATTTGAATTTTTTTCTGTTAAAAGATCTACTCTGCAATTGTTTTAGCAGAACAAATGTTGATGTTCTGCTGTTTTCTGTAAAAATGTTAA
This sequence comes from Oryzias curvinotus, assembly GCA_023969325.1. Classification (NCBI taxonomy): domain Eukaryota; kingdom Metazoa; phylum Chordata; class Actinopteri; order Beloniformes; family Adrianichthyidae; genus Oryzias; species Oryzias curvinotus. The sequence goes on from CM043710.1 coordinate 24,114,697, forward strand.
GCCATTTTGTCACCGTCATTCTCTTTTATCCAACTTTTTTCCAACTTACGAAACATCGAGTCAGCAATGCAAACTTTAGTATTTTCTAATTGATAGCATTTTACCTGAATATAATGGAAGTCAGCTTGTTTTGTATTTTAGTCTCATTTTATGCGATGTAATGAAGACTTTCTGACCTAAAACAACTTGTTTTTCTTCTCTGCCTGTGTTTCCACCCTGCATGTGTTCTTCTGACTCCAGTTGGAGGCGTTCTACTCGATCTTCACCACAGAGCAGCAGGACCATGTTAAGTCTGTGGAGTATTTGCGCAGTAACTTCAGGCCTGTCCAGAGCCTGGACAACCGGATTGTCTTCAAGTCCGCCGTCAAAGACGCCTGGATGCACGACTTCGCAGACAACAGCGGGAGGTCATACGGCGCTGAATCTTCCAATGGTAGGACTCTCCTAGGTCATTATGAAACTATGCACAGACTGCATTGCATTGATCCCATGCTTGGGTTAAGACCTGTATTCATTTAAACCATTTACTGCAGAAACAAGGAAATCCCACAAACTCCCCATATTATTCCAGTTCTGACCATTCAGGAGACATCACAAACCTTCACTAGAACCAGAACCAGAGATAGTGGCTGTAACCACTGAGTCATTGAATGGGGAGGAGACCAAAACTAGACCAAAAAAAAAACAAAACTAAGGAGGTCAACACATTTTGTCGAAACGAAAATATCCAGTCAGCTGTTCAAGCAGCAACCATTATATGTGGGGTTGAAACACATTATTTAGGACTGAACCCATGACTCCTGAACACTTATTGAATTCCAAAAAGAAAGAATGATAAATGAATAACAGAGAGGCAGCAGATATGAGGGATGTCAATTTAACATTCATGAGAGTGAGGATTTAAAGAAGATAATGTGAAAAGATCTGTAAATTCAGCTCTCTGCTCAAGAGTTCCAGCAGCTACTGCAATCCTTTGTCAATAAACAAGGCATTTGTAGTTTCAGAGAGAAAATGTAAGAAATTTCAAGGAGCATTACTCCTTTAGTGTAATGATTATGTCTGGGTTAAACAAACCTTTTGACTGAGATCATGACTGACAAATATTTCCAAGTTGTCTAAAAAATGCTTTCAGTTTTACCCAAATAAGTTACTGCATGTAACTAATATTCACATTTTACTAAAAGATTTGGATATTCAAAATCTTTATAGCTTTACTTGCTAGTTTGTTTCTACTTAAAATGTAGGCGTACATAAACTAAAAATCCCGGGACAGCTGTGATAATGGTGATTTCCCAGAATGGGCTATATTTGTTTCCTCTACATAAACTCATGTAACAATGTGACTGTTCTAAATTTGCACTCAAGCCCCACTCTCCTCTTATTGAAAGAAGCCATCAGACCTTGTGAGAGCCATCATTTAATGATGAATGTAGTCAACATAATTTATACATTTTGCTGGGAAGATTGAGCTCCCATGGATTCAGTGTGTCTGTAGTTTACATCAGAGTTTTCTCATATGCATTCCCCAAGGGCCAACTAGCCTCCATTTTTCTAAGGGCACATCCGCTCTGGCATTTGTGGTCCTGGTTTAATCTTTATTTTACCTCTAATAGTCCTCTTGGTTTGGCAGGTGCGAATCCGAACCTGAACTTTGATTTGATCCAAACAAAAACACTCTGGTCCCCTTTGGTCCACTTAAATCTTTGGTTCAATGAGAGGTCTGTGTGGAAAAGTAAACAGAAGGGAACATTTGTTAATGTTCTCGCCCATTCTAACCAGTCCTCCACCTCTAAGCCTACAGACAGCAGTCATTGAAGGAAAGTAACAGGGAATCAGGGAAAACCCTCTGGAATACAGGATCCTGAAGACCTGAGATGAGATGAGAAAACTTGGTCTTTTCATGTCTTTGCCTCTGATGACTAAGTGTTGGAGTCAAAATATCCAAGTCACTGATTGTATCTGAAATGTATTCATAAATGCACCCAATCATCAAAATTTCTAGCCAAAACTTTGGGAGGAAAAAAACTCAACTGAAAAAATCAGTGGATACAGAGCAATGATGAATGTGTAGGTGGAATTAGCTTCACCCGCATAGGACAGCATAAAACTCTATCAGGACTAAAACCTCCTTTTAAAAAAAATAAAACTCTCTACTTCCTTTCTGAGTTTTAAGCCGGTTGAAAATGAGCTTTGTTCTACTTCTCCTGAGTCCTTTTCCTCTTTGGCTTGCTGCTCTTGGTTCTAAGAGGTGTGCTGACCTGAGCCAGGTGGGGGGCAAATTTAGTGAGGTAATTCAGCATGCAGGAAATCAGCTCCTGCTCTGCCTCATTTTCTAGCTGCTGCATGGTACAGATGGTTTTAACCCTGAGGGGATTCAAACCATCAGCTGTGAACAGAGGAACTAACTCCGGTGTCAGTAAGGCAACCTTCTCAGACCAGGCAAAAAAAAAAAAAAGAAATCTCACAGGTTGTACACGAGTTTTCCCAAAGATAACAATGTGATTTGTGATATTTGCTGCACATTCATTTTTTTTTGTTTTTAATAAATAATAGTGAAAAAGTATGACCAGTTGGCTTAATGTATTTTTGTTCCAATTGTACTTCAGAAGCTCTCTTAGGGCCTGTGGCACTTCTACAGGTGGAAAACCTGGGGTGTTCTGGTTCCTGTCCTGAAGCTCCAATCTTCTTTATTCCTGGAAGACTTTAAAGATCCACTCATATATAAAGATAATTAACCCACAAGAACCCATGGTGACATCAGTGTAACAGAAAAATATCAGAAATGGATTATGTGGTTTGTGGTAAAATACACAAATTTCTTAAGAAAAAATGGGTCTGGGCTCTTGTGGTTTAAGCTTAAAATTGCATTTCTGAGTATTTTTTTCATTCAAATCTTTGTAAATCAGGGGCAGACAAAAAAAAGATGTTTGAAAAAGAGCATATTTGTGACGTAGAAAATATGCTATAGGGGGGACACAAGCTCCTGATCCGAGCTCTCAGCAACGGGGAGGCAATTAGGGCGGGGTTTCTCTATGCCAAAGGCCCCACCCACAACTCAGAAGTGACTTTCTAATGAACTACTGTCACTTTTCACAAACTAGAAAATAGTTTGTTTTTTTTATTTTGTCTAAAAACGGCATAATCATAGATAAAAGAACACTAGAAATGCTTTAACAATAGATCAAAAGATGATCGGAGAGGGTCTTTATAATTCCAGCATTCAAAAAAGAGATTCTTTGCCCTAAGGCCTTAGAGATGCACGACTGCAATGAGTGCAGACGTTTACATGCATTGTAGTCTAGTGGGAGGGAGCTTTGTTACAGCTCCCAGTAGAAAATGTCAGTGTGCTTTATCTGTTTGGGTTTGCTTTGGATGTGCAGTAACCTTTTAGTTTCAGTGCGTTTGCCCTGCAGCCACGCAGCTGATGTTTGCCTGCTGTACTGGGCGTGACCTTCTTCAAATCTTTCACGGATTTTACCCTGATTTCTGCTCCACTATCCAGCCCGCATGTCATTACTAGTTAACTAAACAGTTTTGGTGCCTAAACCGAAACATTTCAGTCTGATCTCAGGTTAGAGAAATCAAAACAAGGAGTAAAATATCATTTAAATGTTTTATACATTGGATTGGTTTGTATCTTTTGTAATAAAAAATGCTAAATGAATTGAATGAATCAACAGAGATGTGGTACTCCATGACACACTGGTTAGTCATTATATACATAAACAAACTGGAAGCTTTTTATATCAAAGCAACTTAAACCAATTTAAAGTAGTTCCTGGAATATCAAGGAATTTTTCTATAAAAAATGTCGTCAAACTAATCTAGAAGAACAATTACAAATTCAAGTCTACTGCCTCAGGGCCATGAGGAGCGTTATATATTTAGCAAAGCTGTTTGAGTTGATTTTGTATGCAGTAGATGCTATTTATGGATGATGGGTAGACATTATAAAAAGAGCTCTATTTTGAATTTTTAAAGATCTTTTTTTAGTGTGACATTGTATATTACAGATAAACTTTGTCTAGGGGTCAAAATCTAACCTTTATAACTGTGACTTTGCAACAGATGGAGGCTTTGTTTGTTAGAAATTCTTCATGCAGGACTACTTCACAAACAAAACCCAGCAGGAAGTCTGAATTTCCCTAAAGCTTTTATTTAAATCAGGCAGCCGTTAAACTATACAAAAATCTGTGGAAGACGTTTGTGAGTTTTGTTTGTGAGAAACAGTGCATGGCTGGTATGGGCAGTTCCTTCTTCAAAGGACAATGTGGTCTTCTTTTCCAATTCCCCCTGCCTTTGTTGCCCCTCCTTGGTGGAACACATCTGATTGGGTTGATTGGGTTGAAGGCAGGGAGATTAGAAAAACAAGCAGGACATAGCCCTGAAGGACTATGGCTGGATCTCCCCTGGTGTAATTAAGAACTACATATCTGACAGAATATTTGTGTGCAGATGCTCACACACCGGTGGGTTACGTACATCGTACAATGGTGGCACTGTGGGAAAGGCTAGAACGTGTTGGCCATGCAAGGAAAATCATTTTTTACTATTTCCTTTTTTAAATCATAATAACATTTGTGAGCCAAAGATTGTTTTTTATATTTTATTTTATTTTTTCAAAACAGTTTGGGGTTTAAAATTATTATTATGGTCTGGCATGACAGTTTCTAATGTTAATAAATGAGACAGTTAAAGTTGCTCCTGTGGTCCTATGGTTAGCAGGAGCTTCCGAGGTTAGCAGGAGCTTCCGGGTTAGCATGAAGCTGTGACGCGGATCTGCTCGAGACCTGGTGGAAAATAAGATGATTTAATCCTGAGAAACTAAAACAACCAAGCAGCATATATTTTTCTCCCCCCTTCTTTTTTTTCTTTTTTCGGATACACACACCATCTCAGTGTTTTTTTTTTTTTTTTTCCCCCGGATTTATTCCGTCCTGGAGAGTTTCAGCAGCGAAGAGGATCTGGACAGCCTGACGCGTTACATTGACGAACAGTTCGAGCGTTTCGTCATGAAGAAAACTCCTCAGTCAGCCAAGCCAGCCGCCCCCACCAAGCGGAGCCGGCCCGAAGAATCACCGGGTGCTTCCCCACCGAAGACGGAGTTTGAAACCAACGCGTGGGATATGCTCCTTAGCATTGATGCTAAGCTATCCAGCTTCGACAGCCGTCTTTCCCTCCTGGAAGTTCTTCACCGGGAATTTCAAGACATCAAAGAGGCTCTAGAATTTTCCCAAAAACAAGTGGAAACCCTGACCGCGGAGAATTCAGCGCTGAGAGAGTCGGTAAGTTCTCTTTCTGATGGAATGAGCCGACTCTCTGAAGAAAATAAGAAGATCAAAGAGTCCATTCTGGATCTTCAATCAAGATCCATGAGAGATAACCTGGTGGTCATGGGAATACCAGAAACGCCAGAAGAAAACGCAGAGGAAAAAATTAAAAATTTTATTCAAAGCCAGCTGAGGCTCCCAGAGGAAAAAGTTAAATCCATAAACTTTCACCGTGTGCATCGCATGGGAGCAGCAAGACCTGGGAATCGCAGGCCCAGACCCATCGTGGCCAAGTTCGTGCTCCACAAAGAGAAGGAAGAGGTGAGGCGCCGAGGCAGGGAGCTCCGGGGGACTGACTTCAGGATGGATGATCAGTTCCCCAAAGAAATCGTGGAGCGTCGTAGGATCTTGTTCCCCATCAGAAAGAAATTTCTGAGTGAAGGGGCCCGCGCTGTCATCTCTGTGGACCGACTCTACGTGAACGGACAGCTGCACCGCGACCCAAACGTCACTCCCTGGCTCTTCTGAATCAGATATGTATCCACACTCTTTACACTCTCTGCACAGGTGTTAGTTTATGCTTATATGTGACACACTGGGCATAACTCACGGGGTATAAAGGTTCTCCACTTTAGGTAATATCACCACCAGTCTCCTCAGCAGCTTCAAACCTGTTTCTAATAGGTTTGTTCTGTTTTTACCCTCCCTGTTTCCTTAATTATCCCCCCCTCTGCACTCCTTCCCTCTTTTTCTTTTTTCACACACTATTCCCTTCCTCTCACCTAAGCTGCCACATCACTCAGCCATTCTACAATAGTACTGATCTGCACAACACACTTAGACACTCAACATCTCCAGCATTACATCCCATGCACTGTACATTACACACAAAGCCTTATAGCAACAGCAAGCACACCATTATGTGTACATATAGACTCATTTTTGCCTCAATCAACAACATACAGTTTCTAGCATTCACCTCAACAGCTGCATGTCCACCCTAAGGTTAGTTACTTGGAATGTGCACGGAGCTGGAACCAGAGAGAAGAGACTGAAAATACTGACCAAATTAAAAGATCTCAAAACTGATTTTGCGTTTCTTCAAGAAACTCATATGTCTAGTTCCTCAGTGAATATTCTCGCCACAGCAGAATTTCCAAACGTATATTCAGCTTGTTATAACTCTAGACAGAGAGGAGTAGCAATTCTGATAAACAAGGAAGTTAAATTTACCGAAGCTAACCAAGTCATAGACCCAGAAGGAAGATTTATAATAGTCACTCTTTCCACTCAAAATATGCAGCTATGTTTAGCTAATGTGTACGCCCCCAACGTAGATGACCCTAAATTCTTTCACTCCTTCTTTTCTGTGCTATCTGAGCATACAGACAAATCACTAATCATTGCGGGTGACCTCAACATGTGTTTAGATCCAGAGATGGATAGGCTAAATAACACAGGAACTCTTAGAACATGGCAATCTACAAACACTGTTAAACAGTACATGGAGGATTTTGGTCTTTGTGATATTTGGCGTGTATTCCACCCCACGAAAAGAGATTATACCTTTTTTTCCACAGTTCATCAATCTTACTCCAGGCTAGATTATTTCTTGGTCAACAGCTCCTTATTGAGCATAGCTACAGAAGCACAGATCCATCCCATTACTATCAGTGATCACGCACCGGTTTCTCTAACTCTTAAAAACAAAACATCAGCACCTTCACTAAGGAGCTGGAGGTTCAATACATCGTTGCTCAAAGACCCTAACTTTAGAGACTTCTTTGCTAAAGAATGGTCCTCATATCTTCAAAATAATGACCACCCAGGTATCTCCTCATGCCTCTTATGGGAGGCCGGGAAAGCAGTCATGAGAGGCAAAATTATCGCCTTCTCGTCCCACAAAAAAAGAAAAGAAAAATCTAAACTAGTGGATTTAGAGCAAAAAATCAAATGGTTAGAGGAAACCTACAGCAACTCTCCAGATGAAAAAACTTTACAACAAATAAGGAAAGTAAGATTCGAATTAAATGAAATAACTAATCAAAGAACACAGTTTTTATTACAGAGACTACGCTTGGAGAGGTTTGATCACAGTAATAAATCTGGGAAATTTTTGGCAAATCAACTAAAAATAAACAAAGAGAAGACAACTATTTCATCAGTAATAGACCCAACAGGGAACGCAACACATGATCCATCCGCAATAAATGCAGTTTTTAAAAACTTTTACCAATGCCTCTACTCATCCCAAATTGACCCTTCTGACAGTGAGATCAACAGTTTTCTCAATAGCATAGATTTGCCTAGACCAACAGAGGAACAAATCACAGCCCTGGAGTCCCCTCTTACTGAAGAAGAGCTACATAAAGCATTAACCAACATGCCTAGTAAAAAAGCTCCAGGACCAGACGGCTTCCCAGCAGAATTTTATAAAGAATTTTGGCAAATTTTAGCTCCCATTTTTCTCAGAATGACAATAGAAATTAAGGATAACAATTATTTACCTCCAAATATGAATTCTGCGAATATTATCTTACTTCTGAAACCTGGGAAAGATCCCACATCACCATCCAGCTATCGCCCCATATCACTGATTAATGCAGATCTTAAAATAATCTGCAAAGCTTTGGCAGGAAGGCTGGAGAAGGTAGTTCCCTCTCTAATACATCCTGACCAAACAGGTTTTATAAAGGGTAGACATTCATCTACCAACATGCGCAGATTAATCAACCTCATAGATTATACAACCATCAACAATCAAGAAGCAACTATTTTGTCACTGGATGCAGAAAAGGCATTTGATCGGGTCAACTGGAAATTCTTAATAGCCACCCTGAACAAATTTGGCTTTGGAAAATCGTTTATTAATTGGATTAAAATATTATATGCCTCTCCTAATGCTCGTATCAGAACAAATGATCAAACATCTTCAAGCTTTAATTTGCAAAGAGGAACCAGACAAGGCTGTCCACTATCTCCGTCTTTATTTGCACTATTTATTGAACCTCTAGCTGCTGCAATTAGGCAAAGTCGAGATGTTGAAGGCATTCAAACCATAAATTTAGAACACAAAATAAGTCTTTATGCAGATGATGTTTTACTATTTACTCCAAATTCACAATCTTCCATCTGCCAAATCATCTCCCTAATTAATAGATTTTCGTCAGTTTCAGAATACTCCATAAACTGGTCTAAAAGCACAATTCTACCAATTAATTGCAATTATCTAAATCCGTTAACTATTAAAATACAAACAGGCAACCTAAAGTACTTAGGTATAAATATTTCCTCTAGGCTTTCTGATCTATTCAAGCTAAACCACACCCAACTACTTAAAACAACTGAGGCTGATCTCACTAGATGGAAAAATCTTCCCATTTCTCTAATAGGGAGAGTTGCAACCATAAAAATGACGATTCTCCCCAAGATTAACTATCTGTTTTCAATGATTCCTTCCAAACCTCCAACTACTTGGTTTAAATCATTAGACTCATCCATTTCCCAATTCCTCTGGGAAGGTAAACCACCAAGGATTAGTTTAAAAACTATTAAAAAACCTAAAGATAGAGGAGGACTAGGCCTACCAGACTTTCAGGACTACTACTCCGCCAACAGATTGTTTTATGTACAAAAATGGCTGAATCCTGGTGTGTTGGATGAATCTTGGCTAGACATAGAGCAAAATCTCTGTGATGGCCTGGATGTTTCTAATTTACCTTTCTTCAGTTCTAAAATTAAACAACACAAATGCTTCAGAAGTTTAAATATTAGCTCATCTCTAACAGCCTGGTGGGATTTTCTTAAAAAAAACAACCTCACATTATTTCCATGCAAACTCACCCCCATTTGGAACAACCCTGATATTTTAATTAACAAAAACATGATTCATTTTGCTTCATGGAAGAACAAAGGAATCCAGCAGTTCCAGCATATAATTCAGGATAGAACTTTTATGTCCCTGTCGACATTATCCTCAATTTATGGAATTAGTATAAACAAATTTCTAGAATATCAGCAACTTAAATCAGCTATAAGCACTAAATACTGCCTGACCGAAATAGACCTAGACCTTCCCCGTACAGTAACACATTTCATTGACCTTAAAAATCCCAAGCTCACCTCCAAAATTTACAAGATGTTATCTAACATAGATGAAACAATTTACCTACCCATGACAAAATGGGAGTCTGAGCTATCATTGAATCCTAGTGATCAATTTTGGCTACAGATCTGTTTGAATGCCTTTAATATGACCAAAAGTCCTAATCTGCAACTTATTCAGTACAAGATTCTCCACAGAATTCACTACACCGGACAGAGATTATTTAAAATGGGTCTTAATCAGTCTGCTATATGCACACAGTGCACAGATAACAACATAGATGACTATTTGCATGCCCTGTGGTTGTGTCCACCTGTCCAATCATTCTGGCGTAAGGTCTGTGAGGATTTATCAATCTGGTTTAATCATATGATTCCTGCATGCCCCAAACTCTGCTTACTAGGTGACCTGAATAACATCAACATAGAATCCAAAAAGGCTTATATGGTTCTCACCGCTGTATGTATCGCAAAGAAAACTGTCCTCCTAAACTGGAAATCAAAAAATAATCTCAGCATCAGCCACTACAGAAACCTCATGTCAGAGCATATTAGCTTAGAGTTAATGTCCTCCACAAAAAACCTGTCGGCTTCAGACTCTCCCTGGCTCCAGCTGGTTAGTCACATCACCTAGTAGGGGTGGGATGGTGATGGGTTGAGCCGGTCCTGGCTGGTTGGATGGGCCGGTGCGGGTGTGGGGGGTGGGCTCTGCTGGGCCTATCGTTCCCCCGGCTCGGGGCTCTGGTTGCCCGGGGTGGGGGGTGGTGGGGGCGCGCGCTCTGCCGGCAATTTGGCAGGGGTTCCTGGGCTGGTGCCTTCTGGGCGCAGGGCAGGCAGTGCGGCTGACCGGGAACGGCGGCCGGGTGCCGTGCTGGGTAGCTGGTCGCCGTGGCGGGGGCGGGGGGGGGGGCTTTGGGTTCTGGGGCCTGGGGTCGTCTGCCCGCGGCCGGTGTTTCGCCCATGGCCAGTGGTTGGCGCGTGGCCCGGCCCCCCTGGGGTCGACGCCGCCTTCACAGCAGGGGTTAAAGGGTTCACTTTGGTGGGTTTACATATTTTTTTTTTTTTTTTTTTTTTTTAATTTATTTATTATTATTAATCTTACTATATTATAATTATTATTATTATTATTATTTCTATTATTATTATGACTGTTGTTATTATTATTATTATTATACCATGTATATATATATATATGTAATTTATAATTTTATATGGTTAATAATATGTATTATATATACTATATAAAAATTTATTTATTTATTTATTTATTTGTTTTTTATTTTTTATTTTTTTTTCTTATTTTGATTCATTTATTTATTTATTTATTATTTATTTATTTTTTTATTTTTTTGGGGGATGGATGGGGGGCCCTGGGGGGGGTGGTTGTGCAGTCCTTGGGGAAGTCAGGGCATGGATGGTGGGGCTGGACTCCCTGCCCTTCCGTTCTGGCACCGGGACCCGTCCTTGCCGGTCGTCTCTCGGCGCAGCGGGGCTCTCGCCTCATCGGCGGCGGGCTTGCCGCCTCTTGGCCGCCTGGCCGCCCTGGGAGGGGGGGCGCCCCTACTGCGGCCGGCTGGGGGGCCGGTCCGCTCGGGGGAGCCTCTCCCCCGGTTGTGCCCATCCGCCTGCTCCTCCCCGCCCTCACCAAAACAAATGTTGCACACAGGCACATAGGGCTCCGGGAACTGGATGGGTGGGTTATGCTGGCGGGCTCTCTGGGGGGGTAACTCTCTGGGGGCGCTCTGTTGGCGCCCGCCCTCCACCCCGCTTTTTACTTGCATATTAGACACCCTGATTCATCTAGGGCCTTGTGGGGAGGGTCTGGTGGAGGGGGGCACGGTGAAATATCCGTGCTCATCTTTCACTGACCCCCCCCACAATTTTAACTCCCACTTTAGACACACACACTGCATGTTAGCAGCACATACACAGCAAATACACTCCACCCACAAAGGATTCCCGGAGTGGGGTTTCTGCGGTTTAGCAGCGGTAGGGACCCCACACTGGAGACCTCCTTTTTTTACCTGCAGCACACACACAGCACTGCCACACCTCCATACATGGGTGGGGTCGGGGAGGGGCGGCCGGTCTTCACCCGCCTGGTCCTCTCAGGGCGGCCGGGCTTGGGGGTATCATGTCGGCTGCGGTGATGGTCGGGCGTACGGCGCTGGGGTCGGTCGGCGGGGGGGGGTTACTGCGTGGCGGCGGGGGGTGGGGAGGTAACCAGATGATTGCGAGTATGTGTGCGTGAGTGCATGGGTGGACGGACCTGGGGGCTGGCTCACTGGAACCCTCTGGGGCTTTCCCTTCCCATCACAGAGGGGTAGGGCACTTTAAAGGTAAAGGAGGTGGGGGATTGTAGTGGGTAGGGTTATGGGGGGTGGCTGTGTGGGTGCGTGGCGATCTCTGGGTTGTTCGGGTCGCGTGCCGCGGCTGGCTCGCGGACACGGGGCACTGGTCGGGTGGTGGGCGGCTCTCGGGTTCTGGGGCCCTGGCTTCGTCCTTGGCCCTTGTCTCGGCGTCCGGCGCCCGGCGGCCCCCATGGCTGCCGCCTGGTACGGCTAAGCGCTCCTGTCCTGTGGCCTGGGGGCCGGACGCCGGGTTCGCTTATGCCTCTGGGCGTAGTGGGGGCCCCTGTAGGGGGGCCTTCTCTGCGCCTGGCTGGTCGGGTGGGCGGTCCCCGCCTCCCCCCCTCCCGGGCTGCTTGGGTCCGGTGTGGGGGGGGCGCTGGCCTTGGGGGCCTCTCCTCCCCTTTCCTGGTCTGGCTGCTCTGGCTGGGTAGGATCTGGTTCCCCACAACACAAGGTTCACTTCGGCAGCATGCATGTATCTCCACCCCCACGTGCACGTGCACACTGCCACACTGCTCCCTGTCTGCTTCATCCCCCCTTCGGACCTACAGTGTATTGATGGACAGATATTTTCCACTCATCTTCGTGTCAGATTTTTACCCATGATGAAATATTTGTCTTTCCAGCAGATCTAGTATAATTGTTACAGCTTAAAAGAATAACTGATCCAAATCAGTGCTTGTATCCCCCCT
>CM043710.1:25335062-25651014 GCA_023969325.1 Oryzias curvinotus
TTGATCTGCCTTTTCTGCCTCTGAGTTTTGGCCTTTGGATTATGGATGTGGAATTTGTTTGCCTCCCCTGACTGGATTCCTCCTCCAGTGGGATCTCCATCTTTGTTATTGAGAGGTTTCTGTGCAAGAAGAAACTGGATTATCCTTTGGAGCTGGACACTTATTAACTTTGTTTTCAGGCTCCCCTGTATAACTGGTGGTGCATTTAATTCTTGGACATCCCAAAATAAACATATGTATATATAGTATCTATAGTGTGCTGAATTTCTGTGCTCTATTCTCTATTACTTCTCCTCTACTCTTCTCGATCATTTATTTATCATTTAGATCTCCATGCCTCTGTTTGGCACGGAGAACCAATTGTTGTCCCTCTTTTCCACTCCCCTCCAGGGGATTCCAGTTGGCTCATCTCGCGCCCCCCAGCTGACCCCCGGTTCCATCTGGATGAAGCCCATTTGCTGAAATATTTAAAGAGGTAGTTGTAGAGTTACATAAACTAATTCCTCTCTTACTGTTAAACTAACAAGTGTTTTTTTGTTTTTTTCTTTTAGGAGTTTTTCCTTACCGAGAAGGAGGATCTAAGGGCAGGGATGCCGCTTAGTCAGTTTAGTTTAGCAATCTGCTATTGTATTTTATAACTGATTTTATGTTTTGTACAACTAGTAAAGCCTGTTAAGACAACTATGCTATAATATTGAGCTATATAAATAAAACTGAATTGAGTTTAATATTTATATATATGTGTGTGCTTCTAGTTTGGGTTGTCCTCCTTGTAACATTACAGTTGCAAGTTAAACTACGGTAGGTTGAACTTTGATTAGTCAAAGTTTGACCTAAAGTCGGATTTGGTAGTGACGTATGGATGATGTCCCTTTTCATTCACGGAAGTGCCAATCATAGGGTTGGGTACCGTGCCCCGGTATTGAACCAGCCTCAGGGCCACATTCTTCAAGACCACAGTATAGTTAAGATCTGACCTGAACGGTTCTGCTATCGGTACTGGAGAAGTTACTTTTTCTTTTCTTTGTGTGTCCCACAAGCGTTATCTGCCATATTTAACTCACCAAGTCAGTCAATTTCCGTTAATTAATGATGATAATAATTTCGGTATTCTCATTGAAGCAGAGAGCTCTGTCTGTCTATTTAGGTGCACGGGGGGCGGGCTGTTGTCCAGACAGCACGCACAAGACAAGGCAGCGCACACAGTCAGTGGCGATCTTGTAGGAGACACGTGAGCGCCCTAGACTAAGAACTAACGCTTCTGCGTAAAATTAATTAAGTTTGCGTCAAGGAGCCACTACCATGCTTTAATCTTGCTGCTGCGATGACCGTATGTTGCGCTGTTTGTGTAGAACATGCTTGGGCGGCGTGTTCTACACAAAACAACCAGGTAGAGAGGCGGGGCTTAGATTCACCGCTTATGATTCCAGACCCGCGACAAACTATCAGCTGCTTCCTAATACTTAATAATAATTAATGACTAATGATAGTTGTTATCCGTAACATTAATATAATTTATTGGGTTTACTGGATTTCAACAAAAATAAATAAATAGAAAGCAGTCTGCATCAAAGTGAATTTGTTTCCATCATCTCACTCAATCCTAACTCTGGTGTTTGACAAATGGAAAAAGTCTATTCAAGGATGTGGAAAATGGACAAAAGATCAAAGGAAACATCACGCTTATAAAAAAGGAAAATAATTAGATTAAATAATTAAATCAATATCCTGTCTGGAACATTCTCATGTATAAAGTAAAATGTTTTGTTAAAAAAAAACAGTGTTGTTGCACAATGAGGAAATAAAACACTTTATGTTCTTAATTTGTTATTTATTTATTTTTTGTCCTCAAAAAGTATCGATAAGAGTACCATTAAAATACCGGATCGATAAGCAGTATCGATAAGAGTAGTAGTACCGTTAAAACCTTAACGATACCCATCCCTAGCCAATCATGGCGGAGAAATTAATAATTGCAATTTTTTTCCAAGCTGGAATTATAACACCAAGTTTTTCATATATCAGAGTAGAGCTGCGAAAGGAAAACCTTGGTGCAAGATTTGCTTGATTTTCACCACTTCGACACACAAAGCCTCTTCGAACTACAAATGGCGGACGTGCTAGTAAATATTAGCAAATGAGAAAGAAGCCTCTAGCTACTTGTTCAGTGTGAACACCATGGTGGTCACAATGCATGATTAGCGTGTTCTTAAATATGCATCACATGCCTGGTATGTCCATAGCTTTAGCCTTATGGTGGCTCACTCTGTAGATGTAAAAGTCAGAATTTCAGTTTAAGGCTGATTTGCCCTTTGAGAAGTGGACCTGATGAAGCGCAAACAAACCTCCCTCTACTTTTCTACATTAGAAATATTGCGGCATTTTGTGGATCTTTTCTGTCGTTTCAGTTCCAAAGCCAGCATGGAACACAGATCAGGAAATGTCCATCAGACACATTTGCTACAAAGTGAATGTTGGCACTGAGCATCAGCGGTTCAATTATGCCACTTTGTGACAGAAACTGAGAGTATTCTGTCATCCTGTCAGTCCCAGTTTGACACCCACACCTCTGCTTGTGCAGGCCTCTTCAGAAGTACTTAGAAACCCAGGCGGTAATCTGTGCGAAGGGTTCATAAAATACAAACTGACTTTTTTGTCTTTAAAGAACCCCAAATGTGCCGTCACATTGAGGAGACTTTCATCTGAGTCACCGTGGAAAGATAAATCTCTGTTCTAGAACACTTCATTCTAAATAAATGGTTTGGAGATTTCATGAAAGCTACAGCACCGCTTTAATATCTTACAGCAAAAGATAAATAGATTTAGACAGAATATAATACGCAATTAAGGCACCATTTTTCTGTTGCTGTTTGATCCCTTCTCAGATGTTCAGTAGAAACAGAGAAAAGAACAAAGATTGAAGATGTATTAAAAAGGGGAAGAGAGTTTCAACACAGTTTTGTGACACAATGATGAAGTAACTGCAGTAGACCTAAACGCTGTAGAAGGAAGTGGCTTTGAAAACATTTTTTTTTTCCTGTTAAATTGATTATTTCAGTGACAAATGACTTTGGCACAAAGTTGAAATTACTCTGATCCTTTTTGCTACCTACTCACCATTTTTTACCCTAATACATATCTAAAAACAAAAAATTATTAAATGTGTTTCAAAGCACCTAAGAGTGACACTTGCATAAAACCATAATGTGTCACATATTGTCACTAAACATTTTTTTCTCCCGCCAGCTCCAGCTGATCAGTTTTAGTAAGAGGGAAAACATCATTTTCTTTTAACAAGGTCAGAAGAAGATCAACGTTGAGGTACTCCAGTGTGCGTCTCTCACACAAGCAAGGATTTTTAATAACAAGTAACTACAGTCATGCTCAGTAGAGCTTTGGGGTGGAGTGTCTTGACTCAGCAGCACATGGCATGCAGAGGTTTGAGCCAAAAGTCTTGGTTTGGAAGAGCAACTAGTCAAGCATCTGAGACAGATGGGGGGATTTATGTTTGAGGGGTTTGGGTTGAGATGAGGTAGGAATAGACTGGAGCTTTGTGGTAGTAAAGGATCATTCTTCACAAGTTGCTTCATTCTGATAGTTTAAGCTTTGGAGTTGTTGTCTCCTGGAAAAACAATCTGCATTTGGCTCTGTTCCAAAACCAGGTCGCTTCACCCAACAGAAGTCGGGACAGGTCCCGGCAGCACCGTGACCCCGAAAGGTGTACAACGGGTTAAGAGAATCCAAGGATGGATGGATGTAACCAGTTCACCAACTGGGTCATTTTAGTTATTTCATGGTATTTAGAAAAAAATATCCATGAAAGTCTTGTTGGGGCATGGGAAGTAAAAGAAATGTTTAACTAGGCTGGAGGTAAATCCCAAAGAAAATCAACACCTAAATTGTGCTAGTTTAGCCAGTTTAACTCTTTCAGAGTCTACCTTTGATTGTAAATGAGAATTTAATCCCACCCCCCCAATGAAGATGCCAATTGAGGAATAAGCAGTTATTACTGGCATTATATTTGTCAGAATCATCACTCTTGCTCTGCTTCCTTTTTCTAACATGTTTTTACTGATCCTACTTTTTTTTACGATTGTTTTCTTTAGTGCAAGTTATTTAAGTAATAAACCAGCCAATCAGATGCTCATATAAAAGTGTGTGGTTTTACAACGAACATTTGAAGTGTGTGATTGACAGATTTTGTGTAGCCTGCTTTTAAGTGGTAGGGGGTGTGGCCTTCCGACAAGTTCACCCCTGATTGGCAAGAGTGGTTGACTTAGAAATATTGACTCGTGACAATCACTGCCTACTGACAAGTTTTATCAGTAAGCGTGTCGCGAAAAAATGGCGACTGAATTGACTTGTTGGAGCTGGAAGTGAGCCATTTTCTATGGATGACATTGCACTCACTCTGTCTAGTTCTCATATACAGTCAATGGATTCCAACCCTCCCCTGTCTATGAAATTGAGCTCATCTTTTACATTTATATTTAGAAAGTTGCAAACCATGAGGACAACCTTTTTCTCTTTTTACGTGAGTGCAATAATCTTCTGTTCTTCAGCAATCATGCGCACGTGGACTCTCAAAGAGTGCATTAGTCGGGTCTGGCAGTGTATCATCCCAGCGAGGCCTGAAGTCCTCATTACAAAAACTAACAGTGCACAAACACACACACAGAGCAGTGTGGCTGCAGTAACGCTCAGCAGCAATACTTCAGTGTGATGAGGCTATTACAGGAGCATAAATTCAAGCGAATGAGACGTCAGGATAATTAGCTTCCATAAAGAACATGGAGGAAGCACTCCACTGCGACCTGTCACATCAGGAGGATTTGTGGAAGCAGCAGTCAGGCCTCCATGAGTCACAGTGACGGTGACCTCTGAGTGTTGGCCCGCTTTGAGCTGCCACTGATACACAAACACCACATCTGCAGCTGTGTAACCCCATCCCCTTCATTCTAATCGGAGAAGCACTCCTCTTTGTGTTTTTTTTTTTCTTTTCTTGTTTTGTGTCAGAGCCAGTGACTCAAAGAAACAATGAACAGAGAAGGCTGCCTCTGTGCTGACAAGCCTCTGAAGCAGGAGAGAATGGACAATGCACAATTCACTGCTGAAAATGGGGGCCTTTGCTGAGTCAGGTGTTCTTTGAAAGTACATTTTTACTTTGTATTAATTTATATTGTTTTTTTTCTTAGTTTGTTATAAAGAAAAATTTTTTTTTGTTAAAAAGCACCTGATGATTCAGCTGTTATTGACATGTAGGAAATAAAATAAAGCAAATAGCATGGACTTATATAGCAATTTACTACTTTCTTAGAAGGCCCAAAGTGCTTTACAGCCAAAGTTCCATTTACCAAAGCACACACATTCACACACTGATGGCGTCTCCACTGCTGAACACTGGCGCCAACCTATGACCACCAGGAGGAATGTGGGGTTCAGTGCCTTGCTCAAGGATACTTCAACACATTGATGTGTAGGGCGAGAACTGAACCTGTGATCTTCTTCTGATCAGATGTTGACCGCTCTACCTCTGCACCACAGCCACCCAAAGGACCATAAAAAAAGGCGAATGTTGCTTTACTTCAGTCTGAAAAAGTCAAAACCACGCTTGGTCCTAAGTCCTAATCAACATGCTAAATGCTTAAAAGACGACTAAATGAGTACACTTTTTTCTGAAGTCTCTTCTTTCCAGGGAAAATAAAAATAAAGCCTGACTGTGATCAATTGTATTTGAACAAACAACATCTAAAATGTTCTTTTGGACAGGTGGGATGAAGCAGAGATGTTTGCTCAAAATGCTACAAAGTGAAAATAATACTTGCACACAAATATCTCATTTGGCTGTGTAGCACGGGAGTGGAGAGTTGATGATGTGGGCTTGGAGACTGCTACAATCCAGTTTTCCTTATCTTTTTTGTGAATGGCTGACTCAAACTACTTATGAATATTTGTATCATTATTTTACAGGCATCATCACTGTCCCTCCTCTCAACGTGTCCACCTGAGTTCCTGTTATCCAACTACTTTGTTTCACTGCAGCTGACCTTCTTATCTCGCATTTTTAGAACAAACCTCCACCTTCTCCGTGCTCCCACCCCAGCTATACTCTGAGCCTCAATGGTACCCAGCAAGTAAACACTGGTTCTGAAAAGAGCAAAGGCAGAAGGAGTTGACTGGACACCAGTAGAGCCTGCTGCTTCCAACTGGGCATTCTAAGCATCTATAGGGACAGCAGTGATGTAATCATTTAAAATTGTATTAATTGCATTTACTTCAAGTTGGACTGGATCCATATGTTCACATTTCTGTCATTTTGTTTTGCTCAGTACACAGTGAGAGTGCAAGCACATCACAGCCAGCTGCTCATCTACTTCTCTAGTTGTATCCAGTAAATCTAAAAAATGATTTTTCAGTGTTCTGGTGCGTAAAACTTAAAAAAAAAAAAAAAATGAATATATACTTTCACTTTCACTGTAATAGTTTTAGTGTATCTGACTTTCTGGGTGAATCCCATAGGAATGAAGTAAGTGAACATCCCCCTCTCCTCAGTCCACACACACACACGCCAGTAATGTAAGTCTCCATGGAGCACAGCCATGCAAGGACAGCTGTGATCTATAATTAATTCACAACTGTAGGAATGTAACACAGAAGATGAATCACTTTAATACTAGGAAAATATATAAATAAAAGAAGAGAGAGAATACGATAATACAGGGCAGGGGAGGGGGTGATGGTGAGGGAAAAGAGGAGGCGAGCTGCGGAGACAGAAATTTTAGAGCATGTTCAAATCAGAGGGGCTGGGCGACATGAGTGGGCGATCCTGTTTTTTGGTATCAACAGTGAGCACAAACAAGCCTGACTGACTTTCCCTCACCTTCTTTCTTCCACATCATTAACCCCCTCTTCCTCTCTCTGTTTCCCGGCCTATAATTTATGCATAAACACTTGCTCTCACTTCTTATGCAACCGCTGAGGGTTTCAGATCACAACTTCGGATCGGAAAAGAAAAAAAAACAAAACATAAAAATTTCTATTTAAAGATAAGAAATAATACTTCCCATGTGTCATGTTTTTGGTGTACAAGTTGGCACATTCGTTCATGAATTTTCAGTTTACTTTATATAACTTGATGGAGATTTGATGGAGATGGAGTGTTGTGCTGCAAATTTCACAAAAGCCCTAAAGGTTCATACTGTGAGGTAGGTTTTAAGAATGCGCTGAAAGTGCATTGTTGTTTTATTTTTAGTCAGGACTCCCTTAAAAAAGAGATTCTTAATCTCAATGGGAAAATTCCTGGGTAAATAAAAGGTTAAATAAAAATACATACATTTTTGTTTTTCCAATGAAAAAAACCCTGCATTTTTGAACATGTGTTTAGCATACAGTGTTCACACTGGACTGTCCCTACACAACAAACACAACAAAAGTTTTTGTACATATTGCCCAAAAACTTCCTTAAAAACTGGACAAGCTTCTTAGGAAGGCTAAACATGTTCATAACTAAAAACATATTAGTGAACTATTTTTAAGTTAAAAAAAATGTCACAATCGAAACACAGTATGAGTGGGTTTTTTTTCATATATTATTAGAGAAAGTTTGTTGAAGTGCATGACAAAAGGATATTGGACCAAAAAGTCTGGACATGCTGTGATGGATGGTATCCTATTTCACGAACCATTTTTGGGGTTCCACCTTTTGCTCAGACCGGAGTCAGTGAAGGCTGAATGATACAAAAGATAGAAGAAATTGGAAAGGATGAATTAGGATGGCAAGAGGAATGAACAAGAAGAAGAGATAAGTTTGGAAAAGGGAGTTTGAGTAATGATTTATCATAGATAAACGTCTAAATATGTTTAACTTTTTGATTCCTTTATTTACAATCTAATAACCATCCATTAAGTTAGGTCCTTATTTTTGCCCTAAAATGTTGATTTATCAACAATTTCATTACTTTAACTGTGAACTGTGAGTTTTGTCAGATAACATGCAGCCTTAAAGTTTCTTCATCCCTTCTGCTCTTCACCCTGGTTTGTTTCCTTTATCCGTCTGTGTCCCTCTTTACTCTCGCTCTTCGTCTCTGTGCTGAGATTGTTCACAGAGTTGCGGTTCAACGCTGTGCGCCCTGAGGCGTGCAGCCTGTGCTGAATTCACAAACTCGCAGCAGGGACATGCTGGGAAATGTTTGGTTCTTCACCAGTTTGCGTCAAAGCTCTAGTTTCTTCAAACTACAAGCTCTCACTTTCCATCTTCCTTCATCTTCATCAGTGTCTTCTTCCTTTGTGCCTTTCTTCCTCGCTGACCCAGTTTTAAACTCTAGCAGCTTTTAATCAACCAAGTCTCCAGTCGTGAAAACAAGACAACTAAGTGGGGGAACACACAACTGTTGTGTGGTTAAAAATGTGTTTTTTACTGATTTCTAAACCTAAAAGCTTTGATTAAGGTTATTTGTTGCTCTGCATTCTGTGCAGAGAAAAGTTTGTGAATGTCAGCTTCACACATCATTCATCATCACTGTATCTTCTGATAAATATTTAAAGATTCTCTCATCTGGACCATGTTAGAGCTACTGATGATGATGAGCTATGAGCATAGCTCCTGGAGTCAACTTATTGAGACAATCAAACAGACTTTTAGGGACTTCTAAAATTGGCCATTGAAAAAATGTTCTTTTAAAAGCAAGTTTTAAAAAAACACCGTAGACACTTTTCCATTGTTTTAAGTGAAACAAATCTGCAAGACTAGACTACAGACCAGCAATCAGATTAACTCATTTCATGTCATCTAGAGTCCCCGTGGTGCCATCATCTCCATATATTTTGCTATGTTATGTTGCTACAGTAGGCCGCTTCTGTTTGACAGAGTTCCATTTATTGGCTTTTTTCCCAATAATTCCAAGCACATCTGCAGATTTCAAGCACAGATGGGCCACAGCTGAATACATTGTTGGAGTTAACCTGGTCGATCTGTGAGTAAACTACAAATAAATTGATCATTACTGTAGTTTTGGAAAAACATTCATTTTAAATCAGGGTGTGGTTTGCTTTGAGGCTAGAACAAAACTGAGTTCAGGCTGCAAGCTTGATGTAAACCCATCCTGAACCGTGTTTTCACCATGGAGTTCTGCAGCAACCTGAGGCGGAACAACAGTCAAGTTCTTCACTTAGAAGCACACAGACGCGTCCTCACAGAGATGGAGGAAAAGGCGGAACATCATCCACTCCGAGGATTTGTGCAGCATCGCTGTGATATTTGTGAGTCTACACGTAAAAGCGTGTCTGTGTGTCTTAGTGTTGGGAGGGTGGGGGTAGGACTCCCCCCTTAGGGAGGTGGGTCAGGGGGGCCAATGTGCAGTGGCAGAGCAGCCAAGTGCGTTTTCCTCACAGTGAGTTTCATCAAAGACGACGAGGAGTTCACTGACCGAGGAAACCTCTGCAGCCTGCTGACTTCATTAAAGGAAGATTCCACTTCATGTTTCTGCCCATGTCTGTCTGTTATGTAAGCGTGTAGAGATTTAGGAAACAGGGAGTGTAGCAGAAGCTGCAAATCCCAGAAAAAGAAAAGCAACCTCTGTTGGTAAATTCACCCAATGCCGTTTTCCTCACTTTTCACAACGAGCAAAATATGATCATGAACAACACCGCTGCACAAACAGAAAAAAACAAGACGAACGTTAAAAGCAGGATGGGGAAGAAACAAGGAACAAGAAGGAATTTCCTGCAGGATCAAACTGAGATTTTGCAAAACTGTCAGAAAAGTTACAATCTAAAATATATGAATATGAAAACAATGATAGCTTCATTCATCAGTGGTGTTATTTAGCTAAAACCTAAAGACCAGGAAAAAAATGCTAGATATTGACTAAATTTGCCAATAAAAGGAATTAATAAATGATTAAAATATTGCTTAGTATTTTTTGGACTATAAGTCGCTACAGAGTTTAAGTCGCAGCAGCCAAAGAATGCATAGTAAAGACGTGCAGAAACGTGCAATGATTCTAAACAGCTCTACCATGCTCAGCGTCACGTGTTCACACTAAAAGCGATTTGGGTCTGATGCCTCTCTTTTGACACATGTCAAATCTGCTGCTGGATGCCCGTCCAAAAGTGTGTTCATGAACTTGACGCTCCAGACGTGTGTGGGAGGAGCTACTGTCAACATTTTTCTGCCTCATTGCTACATGGAAGCATCGACTGACTGTCTATCTCATTTACAATCCATGGAAGACATGGATGATGTTGAGAGATCAGGTTTATTTATTTTAAAGAGCTCTACAAAAACATTGTTAATCTCTACGTCTCCATTAAAAAACTGAAATTAAACAGAGAAAAAGTAGTTACAGAGGTTTATAGTGCATTTTGTTAGGGCTGAGCAGGAAGTCGTGATCCTGTTCAAGCTTTCCTGTTGATTTTACCTTGATCCGGCCTCAGGGCGGATGCTCAGTGCTCCTGACTCAGACACGTGATGTCCATTGAGAAATGAGTGCTGACAGGATGAGTCACCTTCCAAACAAGCCATGCAATCTGAAGCCAGCTGACCCGCAAACATGCACAGGTGACTCAGAAGAACAGGTAGCTGCACAGACTTTGACAGCAGTGGCCAGAGTAGAAGCTTTATCGAGTGAGACACACAGCTTCTGTTGGGCTTCAGATCAGCGTGGGAGCGTTGTCTAATGAGACCTGCACACACCTGAGGCTGATCACAGAGTAATGCTAGACAACACCAAACTATAGTCTAAGAAGCATCAGTCTGCACATCACACAAATCCATTCTAATGTGATGTTAAACATCTATATTAGGGACCTTTAATCCAAATATAACTTTGGATCTCAGTATAACACAAGGGATACAGTGTTTCCTAGTTTATCACAAAAAACCTGCAATAGAGGAAATCTGCAAAGTAGGATTACAGATGTTTTAAGTCTTCATACATATTTCTCAGACAGACATGAACATTTTCAGTCTTTTCTTTCTTGCTTAGACTGTCAAAATGTCTAACCTTTTGCAGAAAAAGTCTAGTATTCTAAAATGAAAACAAAGTTCTGATATCAGTTCAAGTGTCCTCTGCACATCCCAGCTCAAACACTTCACACCACTTTCAGCTTTTGGAGAAGTAAAGTGTCACATTCATAATAAAAGGTTTTTATTAAAACCCATAAAAAATCAAGTCATATTTCAAATGTAGTACACTGCAGAAGGAGGCATTTATAATGTAAAATGATTAACCTGACTATCATTTCAGAGGGTATACTCAGACGTACGACTGGGAAGGCTTCACTCATTTGTGCTACGTCAGCTTCACTTTGTGTGGAGGACAGTATAAAGGCAAATCACATAAATCACACTGACAATGATTAAAAATAGGAAAGTAGGAAGTCCCAAATGAAGGCAAACTGAACAAAAAATGTATATGGTTTATAATCTTCGTTATGTTTAATAAAAACAGCACTATTGTCTGTTGCAGGTGTGCAGCGGTTGGCTAAAGCTTTACAAGCTGGAGGCTCGCAGTACAGAAGAGCCAAACCAGACAGATTTTTTTATTATTACTTATTTTTATGGGGAAAAAGCAAAGTTACAAAAATAGAAATGTGCACTTAACAATTTATGTCGCTGCACCAATATTGTGGGCTAATAAAGATGCAACTGGTGAGGTCATAGATGATGCAAGCTCAGAGGACCGTGCATTTTTGACTCAAAGAGTCACTTGCCCAACCATTTAAGGCCTCAGGCTGTGTGGGACAAAACCCTTCTGACGTTGACACATATGGCACCAATGAGCCGCTGCAGGGAAGAGGGAGTGGTGTGAAAGCGTCTTTATGACATCAAACTATTGTCTTCTGTAGTGTGAAGTGAAATCAAGGAAATGTCAGCTAATCCCTCACAGCTTCACTTTGCACGCCTGCTGGCACCACAGAGAGCTTCATCATTACGATGAGTCAAGATTATTCCACTGAAGAAAACATTCTGAGCATGTGCAGAGATGCAGACAGGATGTTTGGATGTCAGCAGCTTTTCTTTTAATTGCTTCTCTGAATCAAAAACAAACAAATTGCTAATAAAGCGACAGGATTCTGACTTCCAGTCTCAAACGCGGCAAACCACGGGTCTGTGTCAAGAGATACAGTCCCTGAATATTACAGTTTCAACAAATGCAACCAAACAATTTAGAGGCACTCAGGTCAAATCACCAGAAGCAAAATGACTCTACAGATGGAAAACAAGCCAAAATACTGACAAAGTGCAACAGAATCTATTAAAACCAGAATAATTTATCATCAATGGGATTTTATTATCCACTGTTTTCTTTCCACCACAGCTAAATAAGCCAGTTTACCACAATAAAAGGACTCCTTCTGCACCACCACATCCCATACCTCAGTCGCATGAAACCATGACCCACACGGATGCTGCAGGTTTTTGAATTGCCTGGACCTGTGACCCCTCTCAAGGTGAACACAGATATGCCTTGCTGTTCCCTTGTGGCTTGTATAGCCACCTCAAAGGACACCATGGAAATGGAATGTACCATTGTTGTGCATATGGTAAGTGTATCGTGAAGTATTTATAAGGATAAAATAAGTTATCCTTATAAATGTGTCATTACGGGTGATGTTGCCGAATGTTGCCCTAACGCCACACTCCAGTCATTAGTAAGATGCGAGTACTGACTTTTACTAACTTTACTGATCTTTGAAAATATATGCATGAACCCTTTTGCTCTACGAGTTTACCGAGCGAGCAGCCAATGATCTTAATGCTATGTCCACAATGGGCATGTGTTGTGTTTTCAAGAACACACTGTATGAGCACCCATTCATTCTGTGGTTTTCAATCTGGACCAGCACTGGACCACCAGGGAGAGGCAGAATTATTGTTAAATAAACTTCACCAGTACGCTGCAACTTCATAGACATTCTAATGGGAGATTGAGAGAATAGAACTTACACATTTCTGGTTTATTTTGTGCAAATAAATGTTCTCTTTTCTAATTTTTAAGCGGTTAATTGTGAATTCTACAAATGTACTTCTTCATATTTTAATTAACTCTACCATTTATAAAAAGTGGAGGACAAAAAGGAGTCGAGTAAAAATTAAGGGCAGTTAAGAACCTACATGAATACATAAATAACCTTGTGTCTTTAGTAATTCTCAACATTTTCATATATTGTGGTTCATTATTTATGTATGTATGTTAATGATGTTGAAAGTTCTGAACTCATATCCTGACATATTTGTAGCTCGTAAATAATTCAAAGAGTTGCATTTGTTAGATACAGACATTAATGAGCTACTTGTTTCTGATGTAAATAAACTGCAGCTTCACGGTGAAGACAGAAGGGGGTGCTGGTGCCCCCACTCGTTTTTATGAACAAGAAAGTGCAGTTTAAAGATGCAACAGGAACACGTTTTTTTTTCTGTCATTAAAAACTTTGTTTTGTGATCAGTCTTACTCAAAAAAATAAATAAAATAAAATAAAACGAGATGGCGAAAAGTAAAAGATTTCCCGTCGTATAAAGTCTTTCGACATAGTTAACACGTAACTTTTTTTATTGGTAAAGACTATTCAATGTTGGTAAAACTTAGATTTAGACACAAAACTGTTACAGGTAAACCTTTCCATAGCTTTAGTATTTTTTTTCCACAGCACACTGCAAAAGAAAACAACAAATATCTGTACTTCATACATGAACTTCACCCCCAAAAAATAAATAAATAAATAAAAATAAATCAGCAAGATATCAAACCTGATTTCCACTGGTTCTACATACAATTAGGAGTTAAACAAAATTATTAACAAGACATTAGGGTCAATTGTGTATGGGTGCATGTGGCTGTACTTTTTAAAAGTTAAAACATTTGCATAATGAGATAGTTTCCTCTTGTGTCATGATTCCCCTTCTTTGAGTTAGGGCTTACTTAACTATGCTGCACTCACATCCACGATTATGTTCCATGTTTTCTTTCAGACTGTCACTAAAACACACCAGTGATCCTGAGTTTTTAAATTATTTTTTATCAGACACAGTTTGTTTTTGTCAAACGTATCTTACATGTTTCGGCAGAACACCTTCCGCCTTCGTCAGAGTCGTCATCAGGTTGTAGTGTATGACGTCTTTAAAAACAGATGGTTGTGACTGAGGTGGAGTCCCCTGTCAGACTTTGACAAGTGACTCCGCCCCTTGATGTCCGTTTTTTTGCTGGAGGATATTGTCCAAGTCTGACAGGGGACTCCGCCTCAGTCACAACCATCTGTTTTTAAAGAGGTCGTACACTACCACCTGTAGACCACTCTGATGAAGGCGGAAGGTGTTCTGCCGAAACATGTAGTTTGTTTGACAAAAATAAACCGTGTCTGATAAAAAAATAATTTAAGAACTCAGTTAAATTTGTAGACATAATGAACTTTATTGAATTACACCAGTGTTCCCTTTCAAGGGAATTATCATTTACTATTAAATTGCGTTTGTCTACAGAGCACCAGTTTAGAGCTAAGGTTTTCCCAAAGTGGGCTGCATGGCGGCGCAGTGGTTAGCGCTCTCGCCTCACAATAAGAAGGCCCTGATTCAAATCCCGGTTGGGATCTTTCTGTGTGGAGTTTGCATGTCCTCACATGTAAACATGTTTTGTTTATGGGCCGTAGGTGTGTGTGATTGTGTGGCCCTGCGATAGGCCCAGGACCTGTCCAGGGTGCACCCTGCCTGCCTTTGTCCAACAGTAGCTGAATTGGCTTTTGCAACGCCAAAAAGGGATACAGCATCTAAAGAAAAGGGATCAATGGGGTTTTCCAAAGTGGAGCAGAATATAAGAAAACCGTAAATCTAAACCAAAAGCATATACATTCATCACAATTCACTTAAAATACTTTGCAGCTATTTGTAAATGGATTTCACATTATCTTCACACTTTCAAAGGAAACAAACTCTGATGCAAAGCTAACAGTCCTTAGCAGTGTTATAGTTGTTTTGTTCAATTTAATTTAATGTTATTTAGTTCGTTGAACTGATCTCTGTTCTACTGCATTGCTTTGTGAACTGTATTTTTAAATGTGCTCTCAAAATAATAAATGTATGGATTCTGAACGAGTTCATTCAGCTGCAGTTTCTTACAGCCTTTAGTCTCCAGAACTTTATTGCACAGACTCTTTCCAGCAGTGTAGGCTCTGCGTTCTTACATAACATCTTCACTTATTACCACCGTTCTCAAAATTTCAGTTTCAGAAGTTTCTTTAAAAAATGCCTGTATAAAAATAATAAAAATAAAATGGCAAAAATGTGATCTAATACTTGTGTCTGAATTGAAGTGTTTAAAGGTGGACATTGCTGTCAGATGTGCATTTAAAGCTGACAGTTTTTTTTTAAGTCACATTAATTCTGATCAGTTTTGACTCATTTGTGATTG
This sequence comes from Oryzias curvinotus, assembly GCA_023969325.1. Taxonomy (NCBI): domain Eukaryota; kingdom Metazoa; phylum Chordata; class Actinopteri; order Beloniformes; family Adrianichthyidae; genus Oryzias; species Oryzias curvinotus. Next base: position 25,350,467 of record CM043710.1, read on the forward strand.
CAGTAGAAATCTCAGCGGATGATTATGATTCATAATAGCCTTTGAGAAAGATAAAAGGACAAACTGGAAGATGAAAAAGAGGAGGTGAAAGTCCAGGAAGAAGATCAGATAAGTTAAAGCATATCATAAAACTATGTCAAAATTAACCCTTGTGCTATCTTATGGGGTCAAAATGACCATTGACGTGTTCTCCCTACCATGACAAAGGTGGATAAAGGTGGAGAGGATTTCATGTAATCCTTGGAAACCAGTGAAAATCACAAATCATTGAAGAAAAAAGTTCAGCGCACTGTCTTGTGGGGTCTAGATTACCCAACTCTCACTGTCAAAGTGCCTAGGATTGCACAAGGGTTAAAATGAAATTACAAATTATAAAATTATTTTGATTGTCATGGGGAGCAGATGGGAAGGATAAGAGTCTATACTGTACATTGTTCCCACGCTTATTCGCGTTTCAATATTGTTAGTTGAAGGTATTCAAGGATTTTTTTTCAGTCACATGACTCCTTCGGTTCTTCACAAAAGCTCCGTCAACTCAAGTCACTTGTATGAGACTATTCTGTCCAAGGGAGGTGCTGCAGGAATTTCTGGGGAAGGGGGGCAAGGAAGAGCAATACGCCAGCCCGTCGTCTTCTAAAAACCAATTCCACCGGTTTTGAATTGCTATAACCGAAGTTGTGCCTCTTCATGGAAAAAAAATGGTATCAGATAACTCAGAGGCCGCCAGGAAATATCCTGATATGCTGAAGAAAATAATCCCAGAGAATAATTACCATCCGGATGAATGAATGATGGATGAAACTGGCATCTTCTTGAAGAAACAACGCTAAAGCATGCTGCTATTGGACGGACACGTCGTGCCCGGCGCTCAAATCACACTGCAGGACCTCTGACACTTAACTGACAAGAGGAAGCATAGTTCCTGGTTTTAAGGCACAGAAAAAAAGTGACCCTCCTATGGTGCGTTATAAGGCACGCTGCGGTACAATCTATTGCTCTGATTAAAATAAAATGTTGAGCAATATTCAAATGTTGTGTAACCCTTGTGCTATCCTAGGCACTTTAGCATTGGGGGTTGGGTCATCTAGACCCACTAGACAGTGCGCTGAACCTTTTTTCTTCAATGATTTGTGATCTTCACTGGTGTCCATGGATTACATGAAATCCTCTCCACCTTTATCCACCTTTGCCATGGTAGAGATAACACATCAATGGTAATCTTGACCCCATAGGATAGTACAAGCGTTAATAAATGTTTTCCAACACATAGGAAATGTTTCAGACAGTTTTTTTTTTTGATGAGTAAGGATCTGTGGGGTGGTTCTCCGTGTTCGCAGATTTTACGGTTTCGCAGGTGTCTCTGGTTCCTAACGTCAGCGAATACAGGGGGAATATGGTAATGACATCACTGGATAATGGAGCGGACAAGACAAAAAAGGAATATGGGCTTTAAACAGGGGTGCAGTGACTCAGAGAAATAATGAAATCATTAATTAGAGCATGTAGCCAGAGCTCCGTCCCAGATGATTATTCTGCATATCTGCTGGGAGGAGAAAAAACCCCCACAATAGCTTCTGTGAAGCCTTTTCATTCTTTTTGCTTTGTCCTCCTTACAGATTGAGCCGTTGTGGTGAATTACACTGCACTGGTGCAGACCAACTGTTTACAAATGTTACAAATATTCTTCACTCTGTTTATGCCTCAAGTAAAGAAAAAAAATTTACTAGTTTCATCTTATTGTTTCAGGCAGCACTGATCCAGTATCTGTACAAATCATCACACGCACTGATTATTTGGTTTTTGTTGTCTTTTGTGGTTCTCAGGGGTTTAACAAAGCAAAAAATTCAAATATGATAAAGAATTCAAAAGTGGAGCAGTGGTGCACCTTGGGCAAAAGACATCCAGTGAATCAGTGACGCAATGTGAGCTGCACTGACAGTGTGAGGGCTGAATGTTGGCTTTATTCCTTGGTCTGATTGTGAATCCAAGTGGTGTCCAGCACTGCTGACAGTGAAGCTGCAGGGACTGTCAAGATTCAAATATCCAAACCAGCCACCGCTCTGAGCCTGCATGGAGGCTGGAGCATGAAATCAACAAAGACAGATGATGAAACAATACAGGGAGCTTGTCTCTTACTTCAATAGTTAAATTGCTCAAAGTTTAAAAATTAGGCACTAGTCTTTGCCCAGCTGTTGGAAGTCTGAACAAATAAGTCTGCCCCATATTTGACTGTGGTTAGTGACAGATAACACTTTTACATAGTAATTAAATATTCTTAAAAGCTATTAAAGTTTTATGATTGCTTTTATTTAGAATTGAGAAAGCATCTTGAATAAAAGGATTAACATCTTCAATTAAAAGAGAACTAAGTGCAGATGAACTTTATAAATACTTTATCTGTTCTTATTCTATTAAGAATAAACAAGAGTCTTCAGAAATATTAGTTTATTCACAAAACTACATTGTTTTTGCTTAGAGATGAGTACCTCCAGATGAAGATCGAGACCTAATCCATATATCACAGCTATTGTCTGTAAAGGAGATCTGGACTGAGTGACTCATCCCCCAATGCGTTTCAATAAAAAGTTCCTGTTGGCTCCAAGAAGCCAAAATCTCATGGACTTCTATTGAGAAATAAACAGCTATTACTCAGCTATTATATTTGTCAAAATACCCATTCTTGTTCGATTTTTTTAATCTGTTCTTGATAATCCTATTTTTTTTTCCATGAAGTTATGAACAGACCAATCAGATGCCTCAGTAAAAGTATGTGGTCTTACAATGAACATTCGAAGCATTTGATTGACAACCTCCACCTTCCAGCAAGCTCACTTCTGATTGGCAAGAAGTGGTGGCAGCTTCTTCTATGAACGCACCGCAGACGGACCAGTGTAAATCAGGCTTATGACCTGTGTTTAATAGTTTACAAAATTTGTATTTTTTGTTTTAAACTTAACAGATTTCTTAATGCACATATAGGCGTGCCCCTGATTTATCTATTTTTCTCAACTCATTGACATCTGGAGACGCCTTGTGAAGTTCTGTTTCTGCAGCTCCTGCTACTTCCATCACCTCGCAGAGCGACAGGTCAGCTAGACGAGCTGCAGCAGTCTTCCTGATCTGACCTCATACCTGAGCTGGCAAGACATCAATCACACCTTCACGCAGGAAAGCTTCTTTACCAACAGGGGTGCTAGGGATCTGCCTGGCTCTGCACTCTCATCTTCTGGTCTGTGACTTCAGCAGAATTCTTTCTATTTGTTGCAGACTGAAGATCTTGCTGACAGGAGGAATATCATATGATGATGAACACAGCTGCTTTAGAAAATCTTAAAATCGCCCTCCGATCAAAGTCATGTTTTTTAGTTTTTGACATGTACGTCTGGTATTTTCCTTATGAGAACTGCTGTAATAAGAAATCGTTTCATTTTGTACATTTCTGAATATTTCTCCTTTTATGTTGCTGTCATCAAATTGTCGCAAAGACGCTCTTTCTGAATTAATGAGCGGTTGCGATGTCACAACGGCCAAGGAATGCATGCGCATGCGCATTAGTACAACTCAGGTGCAGGAGAAGTGAAGAGGGCATATTGGTGTATTCCCCACACACATTTTAAGTGCATCCAAGGCTGGATTTTGTTGGCCTCAAATATTTAAAATTAAACTTAAAGTTAAAGTCCCAAATGTCTACTCCGCATTTGTGTTCTCTCTCTGACCGAGTTTGAAGGCTTGCTGTATCGCATTAACCAGAGAGGGTAAAAATAAAAATAAGAATAAAATCAGGGGACCTATCTTATTGCCTCGATAAAAAAATAAGAAAAATCCAGCCAGAGACCCGGCAAAGTGATCGGGGTCGCTGCGACAGACTGTCCATGGTGTAACTGTCCTGGCTACCATTGGACGATTTGGTTCAGACGGGTTCCAACTTGTGCTGCGCCGCTAAAGTCAAGCTGCTGCCAGAGCTTCATTGTCAGGCCTTGACAGTTCCTGTCCCTTCGCTACCCTCTACTGTTCCTGTTTAGTGTATTTTTCCCTTTTAGTTCTTTTCTCGCACTCTCCCTATCTCTCCTCCACAGGTGTCCAGAAGGAGGCAGGGCATCTTGACATACCTGCAACTCTTCGCCCCAGCAGCATTTAAGACCAGTTAAGACCAAGGGGGAATCGAGGTGGGGCTACTCAGCTCAGCACCAACGACTACGACCATGTAGAGATTTTGGAAACAGGCTTCAGGTAAACATGAAATACAGTTTTTTTTAAAGACATTTAGGTTGTGGGATTTTGGTTAAAAACTCCATTATCATAATTAAAACAATATTTTGAATGTTTATAGAGATAATGAGAAAAATAATGACATAAGGGGACTTTAAAGCCTCCTTTCAGGTCTGTTTAGAACAAATCTCTTTCTCCTCGTAAGTCCTGTGAGATCTTTCGGGCAGAAGCCATTGATGAGCACTGCCACCGCCGTCCAACATCAGATCAGTTATACTTCATTGTTGTTACTACTATGCATAGCAATAAGAACAATGTGCTCAGTGGTATCCATGGCAACAAGCATCATGGCCGTTAAAACCCCAGACAGTTCCGTTGCTGGTTTGCATTCTTGACTAGAAAAACAGTCTGGAGGAATGAGGTGGAATTAAAACCGCCATGACGTCCTCCTTCCTCCTATGTTTCTGTCCACACAAGCAGCTGCCTGTCAAGGAAGTCATTAGTGACATTAATGTGGAGCCGCTCTGACATGTAGAAGGCTTCATCATCCCCGCAGGATTTGCACTCCTGAAGGATCAAACTGTCTCTAATTTGAGTTTTTACATCTAGATGCATTTTTTTTTAAATAAAATGAAATGAAAACCTTCATATAACTGTCCCATCATCATATTATAGAATGTAAAACAACATATAAATTCACATTAAGAGGGTTCTGTGTTATTTATGAAATAGCTCAACAATGTTATATAAAAGGACTGCATGGCGGAGCAGTGGTTAGCCTCACAGAAAGAAGGCCCCAGTTCAAATTCAGGCCGGGGGGACCTATAAACAGAACCCTAATGTGGAACCATTCTGTGTGGAGTTTGCATGTGCATATTCATGGGTTTTCTCCGGGGACTCCGTCCAAAAACATGCTTCATAGGTTAATGTGCTACTCTAAATTGCCCCTAGGTGTGAATGTGAGGGTGTAAGTGTGTGTGATTTGTGGCCCTGTGACAGACTGGCAACCTGTCCAGAGCGTATCCTACCTTTGCCCACAAGTGGCTGGGATAGACTCCGGCATCCCCAGTAACCCCCAAAGAGACAAAGCTGGTTTAGAGGATGAATTATTTAAAGGCCAGAGAGTATTAGGACTTTGAACGTGAATGTCTGAAGAATCCATCCTCCTGTTTATGCCTTCTTCTTGGGCTTATTAACTTCTGGCTTCATTTGTTTGTTTTTTTGTTTTTTTTTCCAAACACAAAAAAGGAAGTTCACACCCATACCCAAAGAAAAATTACTGACACCAATCTTTGACATTTCTAAAAAGACAGATTCAATGATTACAAGACAAAGTAATCAATTACATGAAAATCAAGCTTGGACTCACTGTAAAAACAAATTACAGATTTTGTCAGATTTCTAACTACTGTATATTTTTACAGAACAGAGATGGTTTATTAGACAGAAGAGTGTTCACTCCAGGAAAAACACAATCAATAACAGGCCTCTATATAATCAAGGAATTTAGCAGTTGGGAGCAGTTCTAGTATGGTGCACAACTTTCATGATGTAAATCAGTGGCCAAATTTGACTTCTTCCCCTACCCCTTCCCCTCCAAATGTAGAGTTATGGAAAGAATAGTATGTTTCGAATTCAGATGTTACTCCCACTTTATGACATCAATATGACGTCATCAATACTCGCTGGTCAACTACGTTCGCGTGTAGCTGCCAGCGCTCGCAAATACATAACATCGATTTTATAACTTTAAAAAGGTCATGCTTAAAACAAAACCTCATTACTTATATTTAAATGTAAACTTCTGTGGTTCAGAGCACACCCACGAAAAGAAAAGCAGCACAGCGCGATGCAGAACACCCTGGCGGCGGAGGGCTCGGCATCCCTCCACCGTGTAGGGGTAGAGAAAGAATTCAGATCCGGACAGTATTTCCCAACCCTGGTCCTCAGGGAAGACTGTCCAATACTGTCCAATAAATATGCTTTTTATTTTTTTTTTCACATACATCATGTGACTTGTCAGGATCATATCTTCATCATTTAATGTCTCAGACATGATAATCTCCCTACAGGCCTGCTTAGGATAGTCAAAATTGTATTTTTAGTGCAGAAAGTGCTGCAGATGTTTGGTCAGGACACTTTCAGGCAGCATGACACACCAATGTGACAGCAGTCAGCCCAGCTGACACGCACTCTTACAACACTTAATATCCGTCTGAATGCAGAAAAAGCTCAGGTATTTCACACCGAGCAGATGTGAATGATATTCAGCACTTTAGCCTGTGTCATCACCAACTTCTTCTCAGCAGACAGACATCTTCACATTCATCTTTTAAGAGCTGATGCACCCATGCTTTTTAAAAACCTTTTCTCACAAACAGTTACAAGATCCTGTTGGATGTTATACTAGGAAAATTGCTGACTGATACACCAGAAAGCATACAATGACTCTGTGAGTCACATTTTTTGCTGTAAATATATATATATATTGCAGGAAGCAGTAAAAAGCACATCAGAAACAAAACAGAAGTAGAGCCGGCTGGCAGGATGCTAAGAAATGTGTTTCAGTGCTTCTGCATTGTTGTGCGACAATTCAATAAAATCGCAAAACAATAATGCACATTCTGAAGCACAAGACTGCGCCAAAAGTTAACTACCTAAAGAAGAGGAGGCGGTCGTGATCTCCCTGTTACACTTGATGTGTTTGCTTGCCTGAAGGGTAAAACAGACATAAAAAAGGATGAATGCAGCCTTAACAGGGCACAAACCAGTGACCTGCTTGTACCTGTCCCAAGCCTGGTAATGTTACGTGAAACCAAGGGGGTTAACCCAGATGCAGGAAGGACAAGGAGACAGAATAAACTAAGAAGGCTATTTAATGCCAACGTGCTAAGCCAACAGAGAACATCCAAAGTTGACGCTGCGACAAACATATGCAGGAACAGAAACCTTAAAAAGGAACCAAATCAGAGTATAATGAGAACCAGCTGTGGGGAAAACAACGGACAGAGAAGGAAGGGCGACCTCCAGAGGGAGGACAGCTGAGCAGCAGGAGGGTGAACGTATCAGGTAAATGCTACTGATGGTTTCAGGAAGAGCATTTAACATAAAACTTAGAAAACCATGCTCTATCCATATATCTACAGTACAGACCAAAAGTTTGGACACACCTTCCCATTCATTTGAATGGGAAGGTGTGTCCAAACTTTTGGTCTGTACTGTGTGTTTTATAAGCATTTAGGGGCTTGGAGGGATATGATGCCCTGTACAAACTCTCAGCACACCCGGACTTTCCCCCAGATATTCCACCTACACCCCATAGTGGGGCTGGCTAAATCCAGGCCTGAAGTCACAGCAGACACTCTGCTACAGAGAGCCAAAAGCTGCACCTTTCTTGCACCTGCAGGACTATTCTAGGCTGGTAAAACAGCCAAAGCACTTCTAGCTAGATTTACAGCTAAATAGTGGAGAAGACCTCAAGGAAAGTAAAAGTATACAAAAGCTACAAGTTATTTTGATTTGTTTTTTACCAGGACTGTGAGGTAAATAGAAAAAAAAAGCTTGAGTGTAAAGATGATCGTTACTAAAAGTGGCGTTCCTGCAGAGGATGCTTTGTGTCTAGCAGTTATCTCGCAGTGACATGAGGATTTGTAGAGAACCAGACTTCTCATTTTCTCACTCTCACAGACAGAAAGCCCTTTTTCATCTGTTTTCTGTCTAAATTATACAAAACCAATGAAGTGCAAGACCAGTAAATGTCCCCTTTGATTTTTTTTATTGAGTGCTCACAAATTAGGAGGAAAAACACTTTGACTCATGGAAATTGGTGATCTGACGGCCAAGAACACGTCCAAGAGCCGCATCTATGATGACGCAAGACTGAGCACACCCATCTGGGTGCCTGGTAAAAATATATAATGCAGGAGATTTTTGTTCAATGTTTTTAATAAATGATTAATTTACTCGTTTTGTTTCATAACTTTTTTTGTTTTTTTTACAGTTGTTGAGTCAACAGGATTAATGTAACATTCATATTTATTCAGATCACTTTAACATTCCTTAATATGAATCCATTATCTTTTTTTTTTTTTTTTTTCACAAAAATGGATTTCCTTGTGGTTTTGTCTTCTCTAAAATTTGTTTGTGAGCTTCTTTATTATAAACTGACTTTTAGCACATGCAATTTATTATTTATTTTTTTGTAAAAGTTTTTTTTTTACACAAGTGGATTTTGGTCTTTTGTTTTATACTTTGTTGGAGTACATACAAGTGTATGTCTCTTAGAAAACAGTAAATGAAAAAAAGGCTTCTCTTAACATAGGCTTCTTTATTTGTGTTTTATGTTCATTAACTTTTTTTTAAGCACAGCTATTTACAGTTACTAAATTAATGCTAAGTTTATAATAAATAAATAAATAAACACAGCAAACACACAGCTATAAAAACATAAAGAACCACAAAGAAAAAAAAGGAAAAGGTAAAAAAAAAATTGCCTTTATTATTTAAAAAAAAAGCTTCAGCATTATAAATAGGGATATTTAAGACAAATACTTCACAGGTTCTTGACTTTATCTGGATGTTACAGCATATTTTGGAGGTCTCCATAATCAGCTACTCTGCTCTTCTCCTGTCCGTTTTTTTTTTTTTTTATCAAGAATGTCTTAAAGGGGTCATCTGAACTTGAGAATAAAAAAATATCTTTATTTAAGACAATGGGACCTGCTTTTTATCATGACGGTGGTGGATGTGTGGAGGATCTGACTGTAGAGGACCAGAGACCAACGTGGCAAACCCTAATGAACTAAGATTCACATTTAACTTAAAGATGAATATAAACCAACAACAACAAGACAAAACAATAAATGTGCAAACAGAAAGTTGACACAACAGAAGATCTGGTACTGAGTAACAACTCACTACAAATTATAGCCTTGTTTCCATGGTAAGTTCCAGTTTGGTCTAGAATGATCCAGGCATGACAGGTTAAGCGTTTCCACTCGGAGTTGTACCGTCACAGCGCATGCAAGGTCCTTCACCTTGCAATGAGAAGTGGATTAAGGGGAGTCCTTCCCCCTTGCATTGGAATTTTTGTTTATATAATTTTGTCTTGTTTTAAATCATTTTTTCTTGTTTTATATAATTTTGTCGTGTCTTACTTTGTTATTCTACCATTGTTTTCATTTGTCCAAAATAAATATTTTTGAACTTGAACTTGAAGTACCCACTGGCTTCAAGAAGCCGAAATTCCATAGACTTCTATTGAGAAAAACAAACACCTATTAGTTAGTCATTCTATTTGTCAGAATAACTATTCTTACTGTGCGACTTTTTTGACATGTTCTTGCTAATCCTCCCTTTTTTAATTGTTTTTTTTTTTCCTTATTTCAAGTTATTGAAGTTATAAACTGACCAATCAGATGGCAAAATGAAAATATGTAAGCTTATGTCGAACATTCAAGCATTTGATTGACATATTCTCCTGGGCCTGCATTCAAGTAGTATGGGTGTGAACTTCCAACAACCTCACTCCTGATTGGTGAGACTACTTGCCATAGAACTGCTGACTTAAATTGGACCAATCAAAGCTTACTGATGATTTCTGGTTCCGACATGACGGCATCCATATTACGGAAGAAAATTGCGACTTAATTGACTTAAGTCATTTTCTATGGGTGGAGTTACACCCACTCAGTTCTGTTCTCATATAAAGTCAAATTGAGTAAGTGAAAACTGTGTAATTAAACAATGAGAATTGTTAACTAATAGAAAGCCACTAGAAGGATAAAAAACCTTAGGGCCAGTATGAGGGGATGAAGAAACAAAACATTGAAGCGAAGAAAACTGAAAAAAATAAATAAATAAAAACTAAACCCAAGTAAACAAACTGACAACCAAGAACAGGAAACCAAAGACACGGACCTTCAGTTCTTGTTTTGACTTCTTTGACTTCTCCGAGTTGTTGTCTGGACGTCAAAATTTGTTCTGTCTTGTGTCACCCAAACAAATGTAAAGACGTACTGAACCCTAACCACTCAGCCACAACAAAACAACAGAGCATGTCTGTTGTTTTCTGTGATCATGTTGTGCACTGGAGGTGTTCCTGGGTGCCTCAGATGTCCTCAAAAGACAAAAATGTTCTGCCTCTCTCTGCGGTGTTGTTGCTGGTAATGAGAGTTAATGGGTGGAACGCTGGTTACAGCTCATTAGCTACGATGTTATGACTCCACCATATGTGACAGTGCCAATGTTGGCAAAGAGTCTTTTAGAAGCAAAACATGTAATATCAGCTCAGAGAACAGAGAACATGACAGATTCTACTTATGCAACAGATGAACAGTGAATTACATGACAGTAAGAAGGACACATGGTTTGTGAAGCCAGAAGTCACAAGACGTTTTACTGTAATAGTTCACTTGAAAATGTAATCAGTGGCTTGTTAACATTTCTGGTTGGAAAGTTCTAACAGAGGGGGGTAGGGGGGTTTGATTATGATATAGATACAAGAGGGTTTTTTTTTATCTTTTTTTGTCTGTATTCAGTTTTTTCATTATTTCTGTAAATTTTTATTTAGAAAATGAAGCAACAGTAAAGCTACTTTCACACAGCCTTCCGGCTACATGCGTTCAAGCAAGAACTTTTAATTACAAGTCTGCATAATTGCACATTTCAGGCTTCCCTGTTCAAAACGTTCATGTCCAGGCGTAGATACATAGATTTAAGACCAACCTATATATGTAGCCACAAGGGGACCCAAGTCTGGGTCCACCTTTTCGGATCTCCAGCCCAGATATAATATAGAGTTGTGTCCAGAAGGGCATCTGGGGTAAAAATCTCCGACAAACCACCTATGCGACTCAGTTAAAGCTGTTTCGCCATTTGGACCCCTGGCGGGATATGCCGTAAAGTAAACAACAACTACTACTTACCTTTGTGGAAAACTTTTTTTTTCTTCTTAAAACAGAAAAAAGCATTGGCTACCCATTTTGTCTTCAGTCATTATGTCTTTGGGCAAGACACTGAACCCAAAATTGTTCCAGGTTGTTAAGGTTGGTGCCATTATAAGGGAGCAGAGCGGTTATGTATGTGTGTGGGTGAATGCTACCCTGACTGCAAAACATTTGAACCAAATTGTGGGGAAAGTGAGTCATTGCATCCCTTGCATATACTGCACATAAGTGGACATAAGTGGCTTTGGATTCTATTGCATTTTCTTTTTTTTCTTTTTATTTAGTTTAACCTTCTTAAATCCAAATGTTGGGCAGCAGTTTAGCTCAGGCGGTAGAGCAGGTCGTCCAACAACGAAATGATTGCTTTATCGATACCTTATGATTCTTAATTCTGTCTGATAAAAACTAGGAACCGGATATTGATAAATCATGTAATAAAATGGTTATAGTATAACGGGGTGGAAGTATATAAGTTCGCTTTCTTCCACTCCCTTTCAAGCAATATTTGTTAATATGTCTATTGGCAGATCGATCCCCACTCTCACCAGCTAGCTGTCAACACCCCCCCCCCCCCCGAGTGCAGCCAGTCTGCAGCTCACCGCTCCCCCATGGGATAGGTCAAAATGCGGAGAAGAATTCCCCCATAAATTAAGTATCAATTATTATTATTATTATTATTAAATCCATTCCTTCATTTTTTTTAGTCATCAGTATTTCAGTGATGACTGTTGTTTTGATGACTCTTTAGTTACCTCCTCATGGTTAATAGTGACATTAAAGTCTTGTATTTTTTTCTAAACCATAAACTGAAGCTTGTGCTGTCTCCAACATGACTGCTCAGACCAAAGCGTTTCACCATGAGTGTTCAGTGGGAGGCTCTGAGTGTTTTTCTGCCAAACAATATTTTGTAAAGAGCTCTGTCCAACCTGATCGAAGGTTAAAAGGCACTAAATAGGTGAGGGACATTTACAATTTCCTGCACAACAGGAGTGTAATAAATTAAAAGCAGCTGTGAACAGATGACTTTTCTGTCACAAGGGAGAATAATTAGCCTCCACTCTGGTTCCACTGAGGGGTCGCATTGTTGGGAAGCTGAATCTGCCAGCTGCTTCCGTCTGCACAGCTTCTGACCCATTTACCTTCAGCTCAACCTGAACCCTTCAGCTTGCAACAAACAAATTGGCCATCAATCGCATTGATTTCTGAGAAAATGTTCCCTCTGAGATGAAGAGGAGTGAATGAAAGCTCATTAAAAGTCCAACTTCTGTCCATCTTTAACCCTGTTCTCTGTACAAGAAGGCAGACTGGTTTTCCTTTTTTCACAGAAAGGATTGAAGCACAAAAGCCGGTTATGCTGCCAGAAGAAGCTCTTTTTTGTGGAAGCAGGTTTGGTCAGAAGTTTAATCTCTGAAATCTTCAAAAGGTGTGCAGAGGATATACCCCGAGGTGTGGTGCCTTCCAAATATGACGCCCAAAATCAACATTTGTTTTCTTTAAAATTGCTGTTTTTGTTAAATAGTACAAAAATAAAATTGCTTTGTCGCTTCCAAGATCTCAGAAGCCTGTAAAATATATAGATAAGGAATGCATAAAGGTTAAAGCAGAGCTTCATTCTTGAGCTGTTTACCTTCATTATACATTTGCTTCAGCTTTATTACGATTATATTTATTAGGAGCTTCACAAGTAATTTAAGAGCGGATGAGTCTCATCTTTAAAGCTATGTTCTTTTGCTCGATACGGTGTGTTTGAGGCTGAAAAAGAAGAGGAGAAACATTTCAAACAAAAATGAAATAAGAATAATGATGAATCTTGTGAGAAGCTGGTGAAAAGTCAGATTTAAAGTTAGATTTCTTACCAAACTGTAAAAAATAATGTTCTCCACTTATATTACTTTGTGGAAAAGTTTGATGCGTGGAGCATCACCCTAAACAGCATGCAGCTTTTTTTTTTTTTTTAAACCGTCTGCAGATGTTCAATGTTTTGATAAAAAATAATTCAGTCTGTTCTGATAAGCAATGACAGGATAGAAAAGATGCAGTGAAGTTGAAGATTATCTGAGGAGAGCAGAAAACACCTGTTCAGGATCCTGAACCTAAAAACTGCACTGCTGTCAGGTCTGCCTCTCCACCCTCTCATCAGCATCACTCATCATACAGCAGAAGCGTGACCGCCCGCACCCCCTCCCAACGCGCACGCCCACTGAATGGGTTCTCCCGCAGCAGCAGCGCAGAGGGGATGAAGGGAAACAGGTCCCCGGGAGATGAGAGGTCCTACCTGGAAGAGGCGCAGGATGTTGGCCACCATGATGGACACGGAGCTGGCCGACGCTCCGATCACCCCCACAACTTTTTCCGGCTTCACGAAAACTGGCGGCTCCCCGTTCGTGCACCTCACGTCAGACGTGTCCTTCTGGATGAGCGCCTGGACGAAAGTCAGGGACTGTTCCAGTGCGTACGTGTCCCGCGAGCAGGTGTCCAGGATCCGCGCGCCCAGCGTCACGTTGGGCAGCAGCTCCTCGTCGTTGTTGATCTGGTCCAGAGCGTACATCATCGCCTCGAGCCGGTGGATGCCGTTTTCCTTTTTAATGTCCCCGCACGGCGTCCCCGGGAAGCCCCTGGCGTGCACCGGGAATAGCCCCCCCAGCGTCACATCGCCCTCCACCCGGATCGAGTGTGGCGCGTAAATCTCCTGGGAGCCAGACAGATCCACAAGAGCGTGGAGCGTCCACAGGAGCCGAAATGTGAACCCGGCACCAAGCTGAGAGGTTCGGCTCGGGTACCTGCCCATGGCTGGGTCCAATCGAGTTGTTTCGGCACGAAAATCAAGCCGTTCCGTGACGCTCTCCAAGCGGAAAAATGCAGAACAAGCGCCAGGCGGGAGACAGTTTGTAGAGACAGTTATAAGATTCCCAAATCCGTGTTCATTCCGGTTCTGCACGTACACAAGGAGTCAGGGTACAGGAATCCCGCAGTTTGAGCCCCAAATCCACCCCTTTTCACGAGCGCATCATTCCTGCGAGGCGCGCAAACAGCAGTCGCACTCCGCCGCTTGTTGCTTCTGGGTCCATGCTGGAATTCAGAGCAAACACGGAGAAAAAACGGAACAAACACAGAGCAAAGAAGCGCACAAACACTCCTTTAACTCCTACAGGAGCTCCACATACTCTTTTTCCAACCCACGTCCAGCACTAATGTCATATTCGCGCGCGCACACGTGCGTAAAATTGTATGCGCTTCTTTCCACAAAACCAAAAGGAGAAAGGACATGAAGCTGCTCCACGCGCGCCGACAGCACGAGAAAACTGCGCTGCATACGAGTGCGTGTGACTGTACGTGCGTGTGCTACAGGCTCCTCCTCTCCGTTGCCCCCTCACTCTTTTCCGCCCCGCCTCGGGCTGTCACCTGTGCGCTGATGATGTGCGTGGAGACACACCGAAGTGGGTATACGTCTGAAGCGTCGCGCGGGCGGAATGACGCGTCCGCGCGCAGAAAAGAGACGGTGGCGCGGCACGCTCTCTCACGCTCAGTAACAAACACATACCCCCCCCCCCACACACACACACACATATATACACAGACACTAGTGCACTTCCATGCGCCCTGAGCGCGTTTGTACAATTATCACCATCATAGAGGGGCTGCCGAGTAATATCTTCCCAATCCTGCGTATCGTTATGCATCAAATAACAATGAAATAGAATAGGGAAGAGTAGAATAGATGCGCTTGTTGAAGCGTCACAGTTTGCTTGCTTACCAGTATATCATGCTGTTTTTGGTTTAAAACATGGCAACATCTGGATTCTGTATGATGCAGCAGAGATTTAACACATTGCTGTTTGCAGCCCTTAGCCAGAATGAACCAAGTGTGAGTGTGCCCCATGTAAAAAACAAAAAAAATCCAATAGAACATAAAATGCTGGATTACGGCACATAAATGTATACCTAAATCGATAATTACTCAATCTGACTCAATTTATGTTGAGCCATGCTGCAGATTCAGTTCTGCTTAAATCCTTTTGGACTCAAAGCTGTGCAATCTTTTATCTGGGAAGAAGCACTGGGTCAAACTGTTGCTTTTAAAGCTCCACACCTGCACGTTTAAGCTGCAGAATCAAGAGTCCACCTTTTTCTCCCTGAGGCTCAGTTTGATTTTGAGACTGATGATGCAGCACTGAACTCCCTTTGCACAATTATGAAGCAGAAACAATTACCACAAGTGAGACAATTATTGCATGACAAAAAAAAAGGCTTTATCCAGTGAAGATTAAGCTGAATGAGGAAAAACATTTCCACAATCGTTTAACTGTTTTCATCTATCCATCCATCTTCCTCTGCTTATCCGGGACCGGGTCGCGGGGGGCAGCAGTCTAAGCAAGGATGACCAGACTTCCCTCACCCCAGCCACTTCCTCCAGCTCCTCTGGGGGGACCCGAGATGTTCCCAGAACCAGCCGAGAGACGTAGTCTCTCCAGCGTGTCCTGGGTCTTCCCCGGGGCCTCCGCCCAGTGGGACATGCCCGGAACACCTCTCCAGGGAGGCGTCCAGGAGGCATCCGGACTAGATGCCCGAGCCACCTCAACTGGCTCCTTTCGATGTGGAGGAGAAGCGGTTCTACTCCGAGCTCTCCGCGGGTGATCGAGCTTCTCACTCAATCTCTAAGGGAGCGCCCAGCCCACCCTACGGAGGAAGCTCATTTCAGCCGCTTGTATTCGGGACCTCGTTCTTTCGGTCATGACCCATAGCTCATGACCATAGGTGAGTACTGGAACGTAGATCGACCGGTAAATTGAGAGCTTTGCTTTTCGGCTCAGTTTAACTGTTTTCTTTTTTTTAATCTTTTGTCTTTTTATAGCTATTAATACAAATAATGAAAAAAAAGAGATCTCAACATAATCAAATATTTAAACTTTTTTTCAGTATGAAACAAACTATTTCTGCTTATTGATTTTAAAAAAACCTCTAAGCAACCCATCATATTCAGCATCTGATTCATAAAAATAATACCAGGTCAAGAGACTCTATAAAAGAGCATTCTGAAAAGAAAAAAAAAAAAAGATGCATCTAAATGTATTACTTTGCTCAATCATTAACTTAAGGACCCCTCATGATAAAAATTGTTTTTTTTACGTGTTTCTGAAGGCAGACATATTCAAAAAAAGAAAAGAGCTCAAAATTGCATTTCTAAGTATTTCTTTATTCAAATTGTGATTCAGGAGCTGAAAAAAAACGACACAAATTAATTGTCAGACCACAAGCTCCCTGCTCTGCTTCATTCTGATGCATCAACTTGTAGACGACTAGATCCATGTATCCAGACAGTAGTTCTAACTTTTGGACTTGCAAATTGAGCTTCCTTCTTTTCCACTTCCTACCCAAAGGGTACTGACAACTTTCAAATCACACTTTTAACTTCCAGACTCACCACCCTTTCTGGCACTCTTCATCTCCAGAATATTTTTAGCAAATTTGTCCTTCAAGATCACTCCTATTCCATTCCACTGTCCATCCACACCATGAAAAAAACAACAACCTGAACCTGCTCTTAATCTTTACATTTTGCTCCTGTTTGTCTAGTCTCGTGCACTCTAAAAAGAGTATTTGGGCTGTAGTTGGAAAGATGTACTTTTTTACATTGTTCTAACTTAATTATTTAGTTTGGTGAAAATAAATCCTTTTTTTGAGTTCATTCAACTTAAAAATAACAAGTAGTTGTCTGACATAGTTATTTTACTTTCAATCAACTTAATTTAATTAAGTTGGTGTAACTTTGGTGTGAACCTGTCAATGCATATTGATGTCATAACGTGAGGCAGCGCAAGGAATTGTGGGATACCATTTTCTTTGCCTATCTGGGCAGATTGTGGTTTAAGTGTGAGTTTTTGTCCATGGGTTTTGTTGTCCAGCTGTTTTACTCTGTTTGAACTAGTAATTTAACCTGTTATGTTCATTTTTTTTCTGCACCATGAGTTAGAGTTTGGTAGAGGATGATGACCAACCCCTTTGTGCGGTAAAAGACCTCAAGTCCCAATTATTAAAGACAGAGCTCATGACATGTGAGCTCCTGCCTATAATGTGAGACATTGCTGGATCATTCATGTCTTTGATATGAAAGTACCACCCCCAGTGGTGGAAACTTTAGAAAAATGTTAGTTAAAGTCATATAAACAAAATTGAAAAAGATCTTCTATAAGTTAGATCAACATTTCAAATTAAGTTGGATAAACTTAAATGAATTAGGTGTTACCAATTGAAGTAATTCATTTAAGTTAAATCAGCGTATCAATTTAAGTTGGATAAACATAAAAATTTTAGTTGAATACACTTGATTCAATTAAGTGTTACCAATTGAAGCAATTCAATTAAGTTGGATCAACGTATCACATTGAGTTGGATAGACATAAAAATTTAGGTTGAATAAACTTAATACAATTAGGTGTTACCAATTGAAGTGATTCAATGAAGTTGGATCAACTTTTTTCTTTTTAGAGTGTGGATGTAGAATATCCATTCGTCTTCCATCCATCATGTTGTCCAAGTCTCCATCCCTGTCAAAGTCCTCACATTCAAAGTTCCAAGTCTAAGGTCAACACTATTGTCTTTACTTTCCTCTCCTTCTTCACCTAGCAATAGTCCAATTTCCATAGGCACCCTTTAGGTCAACAGCCCTGGTGGCGATTGGAGAGCACGGGGTCAATGTTTTTCCTGTAAGGGAATCAATGTGTGTGCTTGGTCACACATACAGTTTTGCACTCTGATACATACATTTGTGACTTAATTTCAAAGTCACAGTTGTTAAGCCACATGTATAGTTTTGTGATAGTCACGCACATGTTTTTATCTCAAAGTTAACACCAGAACTTTAGATCCAGTGATTACGGAACATTCTTTCGACATCTGTAATTGTTCAACCGTTTACATGATTCACATAATTCCAGCGGATTCTGAAGCGGAGAAAAGTAGTCTTGTACTGATATACGGATATAAAACACTTTACATTAGTAATGTGTTGCATATCGGTCGAAGAGTTATGGCATATCAAAGAGCGAGTTATTTAGATGTCCCCAGCAATATCTCAGGTGTTAAAAGGGTTACAGATGCATGATGTTTTCTCTTCACATATATATCCCATTCCAGCACAAAGAAAAGCAAAAATAAAATACTAATGTGTGTCCAAGGTAAATAAAAAAATAATTTACAATAAGTAAACTAAAAACACTGGAAAACATTTTGGCTCAGTAAGAAACAAACAAAAAAAGTTTATTATTTTCTGAAGGGAATAGATAGCTCTTCAGATTTGACAGAGCAAGTATTCTTTTTAGGTCCCGGTAATACCAAGAGGCTGAATAAACTAACTAAGAGGTAGTTTGTTTGTTTGTTTTTTCCCCACGTGTTGTTCCTTCATCTATAGAGAAACATTGCTTAGGCAGAAATTCATATAGAATCAAAATGATGAGAAAAATAAAGAGATTTTTAAATTATCCATTATAATTATTGTAAGATTTTAAGTAAGAGTTTTCCACAATTCAGCTGTACAGTTTTTTAAATCTGAAACCATGAATACCCAGAATTCCAAGCTCAAGACCACTGAAAATAACCAACCTTTCAGAAATTAACATTTGTATTTATTAAATGAAGTTGTGGATTGAAGGAAACAACAATCAGCAATCAGAAGACATCCATAGTATTTGTTCAACAATAAGAACACACACCTTCCTGCTGAACATGCAGAGTGAGTGGCTGTCCAGCGTCACTGGAGCAGCTCAGCTGTAAGTGCCGACATCATGAACACGGCTTCGGTTGGTTAGCTCTGCAGATTAAATAAATATACAGATGTAGCTGATTTTGCTGCACGCCTGCCTCCCTGCAGCCCTTGGGAAGCAGCTGGCTCTGTTTATCAGCTCTAACAAGGTGTCGTCTGCTAAGTTGTTCAGTGATGGATGCAGAGTCTTGTATTTCTTTACAATGACGTGGTTCTGCTGGAAAATGTCGGCCACCGACAGAAGGAAAGTGAATTGCTTCCATGGTCTTCAAGTTACAAATGTTAAAAGTGTTCAGAATTTCTCAATGGTCTTCTTTTGAAACATTAAAAATGTTTTTGATACCATGACTGGTTTGGGACAAGACACAAGCCAGTTTTTCATTCAAGTGTCAACATATATGGCAGGCAGGCAGGCTCTTGAAAAGCGAGGATTGCTGCCATTAAAGTTAAATTTCATATTGTTTATCAAGTTGTTTTCATCCATTTTTCTTTTCATTTTGAGTTCAGGTGATGCTTTGTTTTTGGTTATTCTGTTAAATGTAAGTCTAGGACGATGTCAAAAAACTGGAAAGTGCATTTATACCACCCTCTGGAGAAAGATCAGAATTTATTTCCTGATAATTTTTATTTTTTTATTTCCAAAAACAAAAAACCCAGGAAATTGTTTTTTGATACACATTTCAATCAATCAAACTTTATTTATAAAGCACTTTTCATATAAACGCATAACACAAAATGCTTTACATTAAAATAAAATTATATAAAAGCAAGCACACAAAAAAAAAAAAATAATAATAAAATAGGGCCCCCCTCCCCGTACATACACACAGCCCCCTACTCCTTTCAGACATCCCACCCCCTAACTGATGGGGAAAGACAATGAGAAATGAGAAATAGGCTGAGGACAAAAACAAGGTGTTGGAAACGCTAATAATTGGAACTAAAATTTCATTTTTTTCCTGGTTAAGGTGCAGAAAATTATTTGCCATCCATAATTTCACATCTAAAATACAGTTAAAAAGTGCTTCTATTGGTCTTGTGTCATCAGCAGACATAGCTATGTACAGCTGAGTATCATCAGCATAGCTATGAAAACTGATAATGTGGCTTCTAATGACATTCCCCAGAGAAAGCATGTAAATGTTAAAAAGCAAGGGGCCAAGGATGGAACCTTGAGGCACACCACATTTAATTTCATGAACCCAAGAAAAGTGTGTCTATGCTTACCATAAAGTTTCTCCCATGAGATATGACAAACCACTTTAGAAAAGTCCCTGAAAGGCCAAGACTTTTAAGTCTGTTTACAAGGATAAGGTGATCAACAGTATCAAAAGCTACACTTAGATCTAGTAGAACTAGTACTGAGATTTGACCTGAATCCAAGGCACACCTGACATCATTAACGATTTTTAACAAGGCTGTCTCGGTACTGTGGTTCGTTCTAAAGCCAGACTGGTTCATCTCAAAAATGTTGTTTTGTAAGATAACTCATTCAGCTGAATAAAAACAAGTTTTTCTAAAATCTTATTTAAAAATGGTAAATTGGACACAGGTCTGTAGTTATTAAAAACTGAAGGGTCTGACTTGGATTTCTTTGGTGAGGGTTTCACCACTTCGGTTTTAAAGGCAGCAGGAAAAATACCCGTCAGTAGAGATGACGAGTTTATGATATTTAAAATTTCACTCTCAAAAGAACCATAAAATAATTTAAAAAGTGATGTAGGGATGGGATCTAAAAAACAGGTTGTTGGATTAACATGGGCGAAAACTCGACCAAGTGTTGCAGCTTCAACCAGGTCAAAACTGTCCAGTGCTTCCTCAGGTAAAATCAAGCCATCATTTCCAATAAAAGGGTTTTTTCTGTCCATTTACGGTGTTCGATCTGACAGAATCGATCTTGCTCCTGAAGTGGTCTGCAAAGTCCTCACACAATGAGACGGAAGCTGGCATTGTGTTTGTATTCACATTTGAGTTGATTAAAAATTCAATTGTGGTGAAGAGGACTCTGGGGTTATTTTTATTTACAGAGATGATGTTTGCAAAGTATGAATTTCTGGTCTGTTTTACTGTTTGATTATATAGTTTTAGTTGGTTTTAGTAGCTGATAGTTTATTTAATGATCAGAGTTAATGGTGGATATTTCTTGCAATAAAAAGGATCAACAAAACTACTTGTGGACTTTGTTTCTTTGGAAACTAAGAAATAAACAAACAAAAAAAAGAACTGCGCTTAACCTTGATTTAATGACTGGGAACCTCATGTATAGCAAACCTCATTCAAGACAAATTCATCATACTGTTCAAGGCTCGGTCAAACTCTCAGTACATTTTTAACTGTTTGAATCAGCTGACTGTAAATGATATAGATCATACAGAGGACTATTTCTATTCAAAAGACTTCCCCAACTTTACAAAAACAGAAAAATGAAAAAGGATGAAAAAGGGCTTTTGGTTAGACCGCTGCTCTTAATTAAAGCTCAAATAGCTAACATTTTCTATAGGTCACCCGAACATCACATTTACACTTTATGTCAATTGGCAGACTTTTCTTCTAAAGCGTCTTTCAGTATTCACTCATCTGCTTTTACATTCATGAATTTAAGTGACATTCCATTTTTTATCAGTTTAATATGATGTCATCCCATTCCGCAGCTTCTGTGGAAGTCTTTTCTCAGGTTTAGGAGCATTTAGAAATGTTTACTCTTCCAGAATGATGGCATCAGACACTAATATTGTATAAGATGGTCTTGCTGGCGTGTTCAATATAATTAATCTCAAAGGGGATTCTTATCGGGTTCCCATCAACACCTTTCTTATTGTCCTTGAGTTGATTTCAAGGCCACATGAAGTTTGGAGGTCTTTAGTGAATGGCAGGTGATCATGTTATACAGCTGAGAACACTGGAGTGACAGGAACACCTGAATTTTCAGAAATGCAGATGTACATGGATCTAGTCGTCTACAAAGATGCATCTGAATGGAGCGGAGCACGTAGCTTGTGGCTTGCCGTTATAACCTGTAAGTCAACCTTAGAAGCTTTTTCCAGCAACATGCTATCGTCTGCTTCTGATGTACAACAATTTGAATAAAGAAACTATACTCAAACATGAAAAAAAAGCTTGTTAAAAATAACAAAAACACAATGTTCATCAGAGTGGGTCTTTAGGAAAAATGTCTCAACTGTAGAAGATTGTTCATGCTTTACTTGCAGCTATAGTTAAAATAAAAGTTCTCTGTATGTAATATCTAACCTCACCTCTGAGGCTGAGAGTGTTGCTCTTCAAAGTGGTCCTGGTGGCTGTTTCACATCATAGCAAGGTTAAAGACATAACTTTACAGAAATCTTTTTTTCCCCATTAAAATGCAATTTTATTCTAGTGCTATGTGAATCAACCCACTCATGTTTCACTAACTCTGAGCCACTTTTAAGACTTAATATTCCACCTCGCAGAGTAAATCAAAGTGCTGCAAGGAGACTTAAAAGACACACAAAAGTGAGAATGTCTTTCCAGAGGGGATTCTGTAGCTCGTCTCTGCTCCATCTGCTTGATAATCACTCCATGAGTCTTTGACACGTCCCTTCACCGAATGCAGACGCACGGTTTCCTTTGGAGACTTCATGTTGCATTCAGTCCAGAACCAGCTGATAATTGATACAGTCAGAGCCCTGACGCTCTACGTCTACCTCAAAGACTTGGAGCTGACAGAAGCTGGCTGATCAAACAGCTTGCATCATTCCATTTTGCTCCACGTCTGCAGTTAAAGGTTGCACTTGAGCTAACCACAAAGGCGTATGACAACCTGATCTTACGGCATAGCCGAAAAAGTTATCCATGTTCTAGAATTGTCAGAGACAAAGCTGGAGACTAAAAGACAAAGCGGATGATTATTTTTTTCGCCCCTGAGAATAACGCTGCTGTGTAATAAAAACTGTATATATAGTGGTGGTGGAGGACCCAAAATGCAGGAGACCAGGATTGGTGACAGGAAATAAAACATTTAATTAACAAACTGAAACATGATAAATTTATGGGGAGAAACCAAAACTGTGACACAACAGAGCAGATGACCTGACAAGGATGAACAGAAACCAAGACACTTAAATAGGCTGATAAATGAACTGAAGACAGCTGTGGATCATGAACCTGAAACTGGATTGACTGACAAAAGAAAACCAAAAACATGACCAAGAACAAAACCAAACCACTGAATCCTTACAGCAGTAGATTGGACTGCCATGTGACACAAATATTCATATCAAAAACTACAACATGACAATAATAGTAATAAAAAAACAAAACAATAAACCAAAATTTTTGCAACAAAAACACCCTGGAAGAACCTGCTGGAAGACGACAACTGAAGCCAGAGTTGTTGTTTTTTATTTGTGTTTGGAGAAACCGTCTGACTTGTTGGGGGTAAACTTGCAATAAGTCTCTTTCGTAGTGCGCAGGTTATGAAGAGGTTGGAAAATAAAAGAAAAATCTGCATGACATGCCTGCGTCTCGCCTACTTCATCCTTATTTACCCTTACATGATGTTTAACCTTTGTGCTATCCTATGACCCCACCCTTACATTGACGTGTTCTCCCTACCATGACAAAGGTGGATGAAGGTGGAGAAGATTTCATGTAATCCATGAAAACCAGTGAAGATCACAAATCATTGAGGTAAAAAGTTCAGCGCACTGTCTTGTGGGGTCTAAATGACCCAACTCCCAATGGTAAAGTGCCTAGGATAGCACAAGGGTTAAGTGTTTGCTAAGACCTGTTGCTCGCAGCAGGCCTGTAGAAAATGTGGATAAAAATGTTTATTCTACGGGTTCACCAAGCAGTTTACGATCCTCAAATTTCACATAGGTTTGCCCATTTTTTTGTATCCACCTATAAGAGGAGTTGTGACTAAGCCATTAACTGGTCATCAACAAACAAACCTTAAAAATGCTAATTGTTTTTCACAAAGAAAATGCTGAAGTCTTCATGACAGGCACCACACTGTCAAGTTTGTTGATGATTCTGTTGCTTCTCTTTAACTGTGATCCTCTTCTGTGTGGTCCTGTAGAGAAAGATTTCCGTGCAACTCATCCTGGCAAACAACTGGTCTATTTTTGAAGCTTTTTCACTGCCATCCTCCTTGTTATGAAAGTTGACTGATTGACAGGGTGAATGGTCTGGCTGATTACCTGGTACAGGAGTAAAAATACCCTGATACAGTGATTGACGGAAACCACCTTCAGGACCAGGTTGACACATGTCATGTAGGAAAATCAGTTAATTGACTCTCGTTTTGATGTCTACAATACTTCTTCTCTGCTCTTTGATGTCCAGTCACTGCTGCCTAACAATCAAATTTCTATTTGTAAAAAATAACTCCCTGCCTGCATTATGAGAATGGATAATTATTATTAACTTTTTTTGTCAGAAAAAAGGGGGCATAATCTGCACTCTAAAAAGAAAAAAGTTGACGCAACTTAATTTAATAAGTTGATCTTAATTAAATGAATCAATTTAATAAGTTGATCTTAATTAAATGAATCACTTAAATTGGTAACACGTAATTGAATTAGGTTTATCTAACTTAATTTGTTATATCTATCCAATCCAATTTGATATGTTGATCTAACTTTTTTTTGTTTATACATCCTAAATTGACGCATTTTTCTAAAGATTTAATTAATGGACCTTGCAATTTCCATATAAAAAGACATGAATGGCCCACCAATGTCTTGCATTAAAAGGCAGGAACTCACTTGTTGTGAGCTCTGTCTTTAATATTGGGACATACAGTGTTTTACCGCTCAAGGGGTATCATTCTCTCCCAAACTCTAAGTCATGGGGCAGAAAGGAATAAACATAACAGTTTAAATTACTAGTTAAAACACAGTAAAACAGCTAGACCACAAAACACATGGACAAATACTCACACTCAAACCCCAATCTGCCCAGACAGGCAAAGAAAATGGTATCCCACAATTCCTTGCGCTGCCTTACGTTATGACGTCATGACGCATTGACAGCTTCACACCAAAGTTACACCAACTTAATTGAATGAAGTTGATTGAAAGTAAAATAACGATGTCAGACAACTACGTGTTATTCTAAAGTTGAATGAACTCAAAAAATGATTTATATTTCAAACTAAAGAATTAAGTTAGATCAATGTAAAAAAGTTCATCTTTCCAACTACAGCCCAAATACTCTTTTTAGAGTGGCTTTTTTTTTAAAGTTTTCTGTTAGCTGCAGTCTTTCTCAGAAGCGCCATAAACCTGCTGTGACTATGATATTTCTTTCCCTAGATGTGGTCAGCAGAAAAGAGCTGTCAAGTCTGACTGACCACATCTCCATGCTGTTTGATGGTCCGTGGAAGAAAGCATCCGGAGTGGGAGGCAGCATAAATGCCTGCAAATCATATCTTTGTAGCAACAAGAAATATAAAAAGAATAACTTCTAGAAAGTGAAACTGTCTTCTTTTGTATTTCATTTACATAATTGTAAACAAAAAGGTACACCTCTGCAGGATAACGGTGGTGTAAGCCATCAGTTCTTTGAGAGTAAACAATCTCAGAAATGTAAAAAAAAAAGTGCATACAAAAGATATACTTTTTTCCCTGATACCCATTTATTAATAGGAAATATCTGGTTTTGACAACCAAGGGATACTAAGGGATATAAAACTGTGATTTTGTTAATGAAAGGCCGCTTGACAAATCATTTGCCTAAAGAAAAACTAACGCTGCTCGGTTTTTAAACAAGAGATACGTTTTAAGAAGGTTTAAAAACCAAATTGATCCTCAAAAATTAATAACCTAAACTGTTTTACACACACACACACACACACAACAATATAATCTTCTCACAAGCCATGTTTACTATGTCCATGTTAACTGTAAGAAAAAATCTGTTCACTTTTCAGATCTTCCCATGCGTGTTCAAGAAGTCGGGAGAGATCAAAAACAGACCAGGATTCGACCGGATAAAGATACACAAAAGTTTTATTTCCCTAACATAGTGTTCTAACACAAAGTCAAACAGATAGCTGGGTTCTCAAACTTCGAAGCCTACAAATGTACACGAATTACATGAGTCTTAGGATGCAGACAGATGAGAACGAAGGAAGCTCAACTCATTTTGCATCATGTGCAAAATAGAGAAAAGTGGTTGGGAGAGGAACCTGGCTGCAGACAAGATGTTGGCAGACATCATCAACTGGAGGCAGAAATTTTACAACTGAACCCCAAGTATATGTATATATGTGTATATACATACATATACATATATATATATATATATATATATATATATATATATATATATATATATATATATATATAAATATGTATAGTATAAAAAGTCTCCCTCATATTGCTGTAAAAAAAAAAAAATTCACTGCCGATCCTAGCAAGTACGGTTTAACCACTCTCTCCAGACGTTTGTGGTCCATGGCGGTAGAGCTGCCGTACCACACTGAGGCAGTTGGTCAAGATGGACTCAACAATGCAGCTGTAGAAGTTGCTCAGGATCTTTGGGGACATATCAAACTTCTTCAGGAAGTACAGCCACTGACGAATTTACTTCACCAGCTGTGTTGTGTTAAGTATCCAGGTGAGGTCCTGGCTGAGGTGTCCCCCCAGATTTAAAGCTGCTCACCCTCTCCACTTCCAGACCCCGGATAAGCAGCGGCTGATTAGGGTTCCTCTCCTTCCTCATGTCCACTATCATCTCCTTTGTCTTGTTTGGGTTGAGGGTGAGGTTGTTGTCCTCACACCATGTCACTAGTGAGACCACCTCCCTCCTGTAAGCTGCCTCGTCCCCGCCAGTGATGATTCTTATCATGGCAGTGTTGTCAGCGAACTTCATGATATTGTCCTCATGAGAGGCTACACAATGGTGGGTGAACAGGGTGTGGAGGATGGGACTGAGAACACAACCCTGTAGTGTGCCAACGTTTGTGATGATGCTGGCTGAAGTCTTGTTCCCTATTTTGACACACTGAGGCCTGCCAGTCAAAAAGCCCAGGAGCCAGACAAAGATGATGGGGTTTTGGGCCAAGGGAGAACTATTTGTGGGTGAGCTTGTCTGGAATGACTGTGTTGAACGCAGAACTGTAGTCAATGAAAAGCATCCTGATGTAGAAGTCTTTATTCTCCATGTGTGAGAGGGAGGTGTGCAGTGCTGCTGCTAAGACATTTGAGGTAGACCTGTTGGGCCGGTATGCGTACTGCAGGGGGTCTAGTGTGTCTGGAATGCTGCTCTGAATGTGGGTCAGCGCCACTCTCTCGAAGCACTTCATAATGATTGGAGTGAGCGCTACTGGTCTTTAGTCCTTCAGGCAGGTGGGAGGGCTCTTCTTGGGGTGAGGAGTTTTGTGTGTGAGAGTGTATGTATACTCATGTAAATGTGTCTGTATGAGAGTGAGAATGTTTTCGGTGCTTGAATGAGTGATGACTACATGTGCCTCACTTGGATGCTGCACCTGGCCTCATCTCCCTCTCTGACACCCATGACTGTTTACATTCCAGGTATCAAACTCAAGGCCTTGAAGTCCCGCCATTTTAATATTATAAAGACGTTCTCAGAGGTCTTTTAATTATGATGATGCCATTTTAAGAAAAATAAAAAAAAAAAAACAAAAAAAAACACTTTTGTTTCTGCAAAATAGTTTATCAGAAAATCCCCTCAGAAGGGCAGGACTGTTGGCACGGAGTGAGTCAGCCTTCATTTCCCATTATCCCTTTGTTAACACTCTCTCCCACTAACTTACAGCCCCTCACAACCCCAACCCAACATTACAGACAAAACAGAGATGGCGAGTAATATTGGAGCTATACAGCCATACAGTTTTTTAGCCAGATGCCAGCTCAGGCGAGGAAAATGAAGACATACATGGATCTATTTGTCTACAAGTGGATACATTAGAATGGAGCTTGTGACCCCCCAGTTGTAGATTTTACGCAACAACTATAAGATTTTTTAAATCTAATGTTTTGGGCTGGTCCTTATTCAGAACATGCTTTCCAACTAACCTGCAACCTAATATTACAGGTTCTCATTAGCAAAATACATCTGATCCAGGTAATCAGCAGCAAATAAGGCAGGGTTTCTTAAAAACAACAACATGAAGTTGTTGCAAAGGCCTTGTATCAGCTGGTTTAAAATGTACAAGGATGGCTTTTGACGTGTCAGATTTCGCATTCAGCTGCCCTTTGTAAACTTTATTGTAAGCTGTGGTAGTTCTATTAGTTTTGTGGTACCTTTGTTGGAGGACTTTGATTTTGTGCAGGTTTATTTTGTGTTCCAATAGCAGATGCACTTTATCCAGGCTCCAGCAAGTGAAACAGCAGAGCCTGTGTATATATATCCATCTGGTTCACTTAGTTATTTATTTGCACGGATGACTGGTCCCTTCCTTGTTTAACACCTGATTGCACGTTGAACAACTGCTGCCCCCTACCCCTTCGTTTTGGAATACTTTTCTTCTTGTTACCCACTCTCCCCCCTTCCCCTGGATTATTGTCATTACAGAGTTTAGCAAATCGAAAATTACTATTACTCTAGCTTTTTATACCATCATCTCCTAGTATTTTCTTGTTACACTATATGCAGACTTTTTGTGTGTGTTCAGGGTGCTAAACCCATCTCTGATTTTAATTGCTGGGTGTCTGTGGCTTTGGCTGCAGTAAAGCATCTTCTCTAATTTAATTTCTCATCTGATATACCTGTATCTGTACTAACTGAATGTCCCTTAAGTAGGCTGGGGCCCTAATGAAAATGAAAAAAAAGACTATGTAACTAATAATACTGAGTACACTTTATAAATATAATCTAATTAAAAGCTGAGAAGTCCAACCACTTCACCTTCAAATAGGTAAACTTTTGGACTAACAGGACAATGAACTTTTTAAAACACAATGCATGCAATCATAAATGACCGAATTCAGGATAAAAGTATTTTTCATTAATTGCAGTTTCCTGTTGTGGTTCTTATTTTACGGGACATATGAATATTTCAAAGCATTGCAGCAGATAAATGTTTGAAGTTAAGCTACAGGAACAACACCTTAAATAATGCAGGGATCCAGTGTGAAAACGTGGTCAAAGCGAGGGCAGAGTAAAAGGAAAAACACAACCTCCCACTATTAACTTGTTACTTATTCATGAAGAAGCTGCAGAGAACTCGACTGTGAGGGAAGATGTTGTGCTGAAGAATGGAGGTGATCTGCTGTCACCTCGGCAGAAAGTCTTGGGGTATCAGGAAGAACAGCAACCCTGCGGAGAGACACCTGTCTCTGGTGTGATGAAAAAGACAAAAGAACAATCAGATCTAATAGGGTTTTTGGACCCAGAGACTGCATGGGAGATTGACGTGTGTCCTATGGGCTTGTTTTGGACTCATGTGAATCCAGTTGTTCATATCCATGGTTATGATCTTGATCAAATCTCATTAAATCTACCTTCTTCCTTTCTGAAAACAGTCAAGTTTTCAGGACAAACACACCTGCCAATTGGAGATACACAACTACTGAGACTAGAGAGAGTGTTTGGCTCTTGTCCGAAGTTTGGGTTGCAGAGAGACAAGAGGTTCTATAAGGATACCCAGATCTCTTTTTCATTTAAAACCTCAACCAGCTCTTCAAGGAGGATACTTTAGCTTTTCCCATCCAATATAGTGACATAATTTCTCCATTGTATTTTGGATGGCAATGGGTCTTTTCTTGGTTGGGCATGCTCACAGCAAAATGTCTGGGTGGGATTCCTTCCAGATGTTCAAACCACCTCAAGTGGATTTTCTCAGTGTAGAGCATTAGTGTTTTTACTCCAAGATCTTCCTTCTGAGGCTAAGTTTCTTCACTCATTTTCCTCATTACCACATCGGGTGGCCATGGTGCACAGAGCGATCAACCTTTAATCAGAAAATCCCAAATCGCCATGCCCATGTGTTGAAGTATCCTTGGGCAAGGGGCTGCTTTGGGCCTTTAACAAGCTAGTAAAGCATTATACAAGTATACGCCATTTATCATTTACAACAAAGATAGTACAAAGTCTGCTTAACATCAGGATTGATTGGTTCATGAGTTAATTTTAACAATATTGTGGTAATGAATTTAACTTTGATAAAAGGCTTGTTTAGTTTTACATCAAATTCACCAATTTTGTTTGGGACAGGATTTTATGGGACGAGAAGCCGAGATTATACACCTAAAATTACAGTATTTGCCACCTTCCGTTTGTTTCTGTTTTTTCTCTGACTGGTATGGTAAGTATTGAGTAAACTGTCTTCAAACAAAATAAAAAAATAAAAAGGAATTTATTATTTATAGACCATAAACCTTAGAATCACAAAAGATAAAGACTTTAAATATTTAAATGAATTAGAATTTTCACTAAGAGTTTCCCTTTTAGAAATGACGAACAAAACTTATTTTCATATTATAACTTAATATTACATCTAAGATGCTTCTGGAAACAATGTTTTGATAGAATAAAGAAAGTTTAAAGATATATTAAATATATAGGTGTAGCACTGGAAAAGGATTTATACCTCTTTCCACTTCTTTTCTAACATCACTGCTCAATTGTGTGAGTACTAAGAAACATTTACATGGTTAATATCTTCTGATTCAGTGATTTTTAGTACATGCCAACTACTTGAGAGTTTCAGCTGTTAAACTATTCTGGTATAAATTATCCAGCTGAGTCAATAACATTTGTGATTATATCTTCTGTTTTGCTCATGATTTTGATTAATTTTAGAAGTATTTGGCAATTTTAAAATAATAAGACATTATTTGTTTTCTTTTTTAACTATGTGTTAAAAGAGGAGAATAGTTTTAGGTACTTCAAGTCACATTTTGTAATGTACTGTCTTACTTTAACTGCTTTTTATTAAATCCAAAAACAATAAAAACCATGAGTGAGTGTGCCTTCTTTTTGACACAATTGTGTACAGTAAGTGAAATGCGTGAGTATTACAAAGATATTAGCTCCCATCACTTCCTGAATACATGTCGATTTCTCTTGCCGTTTTATCTCTAGACTTACTTTTTTTTTTTTCCTCAAGAAGCACTTATCTGAATGAGTGTGTGTGCCCAAGTAGTGAGATTATTTAAATTCATTCTCTCTGAGGAAGGAAAGAGGGGATATCAGGTGCCAATTACAGCTTTTCCCTGTCGTTTTGCACATAATTATAGATAAATTATTCAACCTTCTGAGTCTGAATGAAAACCTGCTTCATCTTATAACTCCTTTTCCAGTGGGATAGAGTAAAGATTGTTTGTGTGGGCTGCCTGAGTTGTTTCTACATTTATTTAATCTGAAAAGCCTGAATTAACAGCTTGGTTTTACGCCTCCACTAACAAGTATGTTACAGTTGCTGATCATCTTCCTCACTTTGACCTTTTGCATTTGCAATTGGTCCATTATCATGTCATCAAAAGAATGTCTAAATTAAAGATGTATTATTGTTGTTTAAATTATTTGAAGCCAGAGAGGTTTTAAACTCAAGTGTTTAAAGATGTCTTCCAGCTGAGCTTTTTTCAGACATAGGTTGTGGTAGTGATGTGACGTTATGTGCCGAGGATTTGAGGCGTAAAGTAAAGTAATGGTGGGGGCGTTTCATTGAAGCACTTATCAAGACTTGCTTCATTTATGGGAGGAGCAGAAAATGATGACGTCTGAAGCTTGGCTCCATGTCTGTACCACGGGGCTGATTCAGGAAGTGGTTTGGATTGTGCCTTGAATTTTGACAGCAACATGAATCCCTCAGGCTCGATTTAAAATGTGGTTGTTTGATGAAGAGTTAGGATCAATGAGAGCTTGGAGACAGTTTGAGGTAGAAAAGTTTAGAGATTGGGGGGAGAAACTGTTGTTTTAATTTAAAAACCAGTGTGTCCCATGAACAATCACTGGCCCAATCTCAATGTTTCAAAAGCACATCATCATAGGGATGGATATGAAAACTCTGTACCAAGTCAATACTGGTATCGTATGGCAACGCAGATGTCATTGCTTCATTTTGAACATGTTGATCACTTGTATTCTGTTCCTTGTATTCAGACTACCAAAGGCAAAGCGAGTTAAAGTTTGGATGAACTTCACAGCAAAAGATGGATGAGAATGATGTATATAACGCTCCAAAGAAAAGGCCAATGTCATGGAGATATGC
Organism: Oryzias curvinotus; assembly: GCA_023969325.1. Lineage (NCBI taxonomy): Eukaryota > Metazoa > Chordata > Actinopteri > Beloniformes > Adrianichthyidae > Oryzias > Oryzias curvinotus. The sequence goes on from CM043710.1 coordinate 25,382,541, forward strand.
AGTGAAAGAGGCCAAAGTGTTAATTTCAGCGTGTGAAAACAGAGTTGCAATGCTGACTGTCAGACAGAATGAAATAAGCATCTTAGGAATGTTCATGCACTGTCCTTCACCCTGTGACGATACTTCATCACACTTTAATGCTGTTGGAATTTTTTTTTAATTTTTTTTTAATTTTTTAAAGCACCTGTTCAAGCATCATTTGGGGAGTGGAACCGTTTTTAATGTATTGGTTTGGCACAGGCACCAGATAAAAACCAAAGAATATCCATGCCTCATTTCACCTAACTGTAAATGATAATTTTCAAAATATCATATTATCATTTATGAAAGACAGTATACAACAATGTACATTTACATATTTGGCATACTGTTTTATTTAACAGTTTTATTCACCAACTGATATTTTTGCATCCAATAGATATCCTACTAGAGCAAGTAAACCTTCAAGATGCTTTGCACTGGAGTGAACCAATTGTATGAAAGGCTTCAATGCTTCATGAAGCTTCATCTGCCCATCACTAACAATTATATACTCTTGAGTCCCATGTTCATGTCACATTCATGCAAGCAGGTGAGAACCCAGATGCAGGGAAGGACCACAAGCAAAGACATACCAAAGTACCAGTATTGTCAACAAAGCACATGCTTTTCAGGTACATAGACATAAAGTATTAAGCAGAAGACAAGCCAAAAATGAAGGCTCAAGGAGAGTTCCTTAAAACGAGGATGGCTAATTAGCGAAGTTCAGGCAGCTGTGACTGTTACACAGATGAATGGGCAGAGGCACAGCCTGCATGCACCAAGAAAAGGGAAATGCAGAACTAAAGAAAAGTAAATCACATCATAATAATCCAACAATTAGGGCTTTACACATTCATACTAATCCTGAAATGGCATTAAATTCCGTCTATTTTTTTTTTTTTTAAGATTATTCTTGCATAATTTTATCTCTAAGAAGTAGTGGTTGAAAAAGTATCCTATTATCACTAGGTCACATGGATTGTAATAATCTGACAACCAAGGTTGAGGTTTTTAGTGAGGCTTGTAATGATTTGAGAAAATTAAAAGAAAAAAAGTGTTTTTTTTTTCGCTTACTTAAAAAATGTGTGTGTTAATTTGAATGCTAATGTAAAAGATAGGTCGACAAGATGCATTTTAGATTAATCTAAACCATGTGCTTAAGTATTCGGTCAATTATGCTTTTCATTTTATTTATTTTTTTGTATTATATACTCATCCTTCCTTGTCTGTGCTTCTTTGCACACCTCCTTTAAACAGTGGAGGGTAAATTAATCTCAGCTCCCTTGTACCTTTTAATCAAAGGACCTTTAGGAGCTCATGGCGCATTGTCATTAAAGGTCAGTCAGTAGCTGATTTATAGCTCTCAACAGATGTGGACAAAAGTGTAGCTATCCCCTCAATAAAGACAGAATAGCCCACATTGCTCACTGAAATAACTTGAAACTTTGCAAAACAAACAAACATCAGAAATTAGACAATGGTTTGAATGTTTTTAACAGCCTGAAAACCTCTGGGTTCCACAACAGTTTAGTGGACTTGGAGAAGTCATTAAACCATGACCCATGGGTAATCCTATAAGGGTGCTCTGGATATACTGTACAGTGTATTGCTTATGGGAAGCATTTGATTTACTAAATTAACGTTAGCTCCTCGTGTTTTCTAACCTGTCTCAATCCAGAAATCGAAGTGTTGCTCCTTTTATGATCACATTGACATTTATCTGCAGTTAGTCACATTGCTCACTTTGGAAAGTACATATGACACCCAATCTCTGATTCATAAGTGCTTATTTTGTAGTTTGGGTAACTGTGGTGTACATTTTACATGAGTACATGTGTTTTTCTCTGATTTACTTTACAATACAATATTTTTTCTTTATTCTCAATTATGAGGTAGCAATATATTTATATTTTGATATAAATACTATCGTGTAAATCAATGTTTAATGTACAAAAGAAATCATCCAGCTACTGATAATCTGCTTTAGGAAATGGGTGTACATTCCATTCACCAGTCCACATCTGGTCTGTTGGCAAAAGACCAGCAAGACTAAATATTATTGTGGATCCTAGAGTTAGAATAACCATCATTAGAATGTATTAGAGGGCAGATGGCAGTTAATTAGTAAAGTTTTGTTGTTTTAAAAAGCATTCTACAAAAACAATACTATAACTTTTTGAATAAGTAAATCCCTTAGTCTAACCAATTCAATGCCCACATTTTGGTCTAGCCATCGGTGGCTTATAGCCAAAGTTCTGTAGTGAAATAATACAAATAATACACTCGGAAATCAGATATGTCTCAAAAAAGTGATATCCAGCCTTTTGTATGCTCGTACTTAAGCCCATTAACATTCTCGTTGAAATTCCTGCCATGTTCCAGTGCAGAATATCTTTCTATGGAATTTCAAGATATACACTGGTTAAACAAATATGGAATAAAAAGCCATGATAGTGAAAACAGTGGTAATTAGACCGATTGGGGCAGTGAGCAGATCCCAGAAAAGTCCTCAGACATCTCAGTCCAGAAAAGCGCATTGATAGGAACAGCAAAAATCTCTCTCTCTCTCTCTCCCTCTCCCTCTCTCTCTCTCTCTCTCTCTCTCTCTCTCTCTCTCTCTCTCTCTCTCTCTCTCTCTCTCTGTTCTTGTAAACAAAAGAAAATACATTTAAAACATTTTATAATTTATTGTATTATCATTATTCATTCTACTGAATACCTTTACATGTTTTTTGTTAATCACACTTCATGCCAACATGTTAAGAACCTTCATCCATTTATTCATCCATTTTTAAAACCTACTTAATCCAACTTGGGGCCACAGGAATGCTGGAGCCTATCCCAGCCACTGTTGGACAAAGGCGGGGACACCCTGGATGTATCACCAGTCCATTACAGGGTTAAGGACGTGTTCCATAATTAATCCACCATAACCATGGGGTGTATCCCAGTTTGAAGGATTGGGATGTCTCATTGCTTCAAAGTCTTCAAGTGTATGAATATTAAGGGTGAATAAGTCTGTGACCCAGTGGGGTTTGTTTCTGTGAACATGGGATAATTAGCTTGTGTATAATTCCTCATAATCCACCTAGGTTTTAATGACGATTTGAGTCATCTGTACAGCAGTTTAGAGTTTGTTACATGTCCATGTGAGGTCCCTAAGCCCCGGCAGTAATTAGGAATACATACTCATCAGGAATTTTAATTCTATGGACACCCACTGGAGCCACTGAATGGAGTTTATTTTTCATGGAGTCTTTACTCCTCTTAAACACATTTGGAGGGGCTGAAAATGCTTGAAGAGGGCAGAGTAAATGTGGGGTTAAGACTAAAAAAAAGGGATGTGCTTTCTGGCCTCACTTTTATTCTACTATATATAGAGACATCTACGAAAAAGTTCTACAATTCTCCACACTCTAAATCTGACTGATCATTCATTTAGACATGCCAGAACCGAAGCAGATTATGACTATTACTCACTCCTACGTTTGCTGGGGCAGCTCTTCCAGTTCTTTAGTCAGGTTATGCGTTAAGCACAATTTTCCTAATGGTTGGATCCAGGCCTTCTGCGGGTGAAAAATGGGTAAACCTGTAAGGGAAACGCAGGTGGCCCATAAAAAAAATTAAGATTGTGGACCGCTCAGTGAGCCCATAGAGTTAAAAGATTCAAGCATGTTTTTTATGGGCATGCTTCAGGCGACAGGTCGTATTGAACACGTAAAAACATGTAAGAGTGAGGGAAGCAGGCAAGTCATACAGATTTTTCATTGTTTTCATGCCGTTGCTCACTCCTTGCATGTAGCCTGACAGTTAGAAATTGAGAAATTAAAAATCTAAGTGTAGTTTGTGTGGGCATCCTATGCGGAGATACCTTTCAACTGCACACGCTATTTGCTTGCAGCCATCATACTAACAGCTAGAGTTAGGAGTAAGGACACCCTTACAACAGCATCACCCTGTACGTCATAAATGTCTGAAACTTACACTATCCTCACAAATACTTCACGATGTATTTACCACACATTTGCAATGATGATATGTTCCATTTTTATGACTGTCCCTTAAGTTGTCCACATGAGCCTCAAAGGAACTGCAAGAGACACCTCCGATCACCTTAACATGTGGCCAACTTCTGTCTGTAACCCTCCCCAAGTCCGGACAACCCAAAACCAAAGACCAAAACCAAGAATTTGCAGAAAGGCAGAGATTCTCTCCAAGATGTCCTGGCTCCTCTGTTGGCTCTCCTCTCCATGAGACATTACTGTGATGTGATTTGAACACTAGGACTAAAAAAATGAAACTCTTTGAACATGTTTGTAGAAAAAAAAATTGTATACTTCTTTTGCTTGATTTCTATTTAAAGTGGTCCCCTTTACATGTTTTTGTGGGAAAATTATTTGAATGGAAAAGTGGTTTGAATTTTATTTATCTTCTATTATTGTTTGAGGATTTGACAGATGCTACAAATAGGAATTGTTTCCCTCATGAAACCATAAAATAAACAAGACATATGGAGCTCTAGCAGACAAAATAGTCAAATGTAGACTGATTTGTTGTGCAGTCGCTCATGTCAGATGTGAGTTTTTACCCGTCTAAGCCCAGCACTGCATGAAATTTGATTTACATAAGATATTTCTGTTTTGAGCTTTGGGTTTACTTACAATGTCAGCTGTTGTCTGGTCAGATTTACATTTTAATGCATTAAAAGCTTTATAGTTGTAGTTCAGAAAGCATTTTTTCAATCTTCCAACACCTTCTTGAATACTGTATTAAATACCAACATACTCTCTGCTCTGATGCTTGTGTATTGCAATAGACAAAAATATCTAACCCTCTTTACAGTGTGTAGTAAGGTTTAGGGCGAAAAATACTGAACAATATTTGTCTTTTAACACTTGAAAAATGAGCCTCTATTGTCACTGCAATAAGTACAAGTGCAGTGAAATTGTTATAGCAAGGACAGCTTGGTAAGGAAAGAGTGGATTACACGTAGATGGAAAGGAGACAAAAACGTAAACTTTGTTTTATTCCATATTGCATAAATTGCTTTTAATTAAAAATTTAAAGGACTTATTTGTGTAGTTTCACAATCAGGAAAGGCTGTCGAAGCTAAAGCCAGAGACAGTGAATGTCACCACATCACCAATGGTAGGTTCTTAGTTCTATTAATGTGTAAAAATAATGTGTTGAATGAATATTTTTCTGAAGAAAAAAGCCTTTTTTCAAAATGAATGTTCAAAGAAACTAAGCTCATTGACACGTTACTGCAAGATAAACAGCTGATAGAGTAATTTAGTGTTTATGTACATTGTTATGTGTAAGACTGCAGGTAACACTTTGTGCCATCACTTCACTCTAAACATTTCCCCTTTGTTCTGACAAAAACAGAAGGAAAAAAAAAATAGGCTGTGATTTGTATAGATCTTTTTCCGTTTCTATTTTCACCCAAAGTGCTTTCACATGGAATATCATTAGACTGAGGGATATTATCTCCATCTCCCTGCTAGGGTTTCTTCATCACAAACACAATGGTAAACATACATCAGGGAAACAAGGAACTGAAAAGCCTCACTCAAGAGCATGTCACCACACACAGCAGTCACTCTTTTTAATGCAGCAAGAAGTTTTCTAAAACCAACTTACATTTGAAGCTGTGTACAGAAGGGCATGTGTGGCGCATTGAAGAACTGACAGTGTATTTTTGGCTGCACTTTCAGCACACGGGGTTCACACAGGTCAGTCTCTACCTGATACTAGTGCATGTACTCAATGTTGGCAGAGACTTTGTGCGAAATGTCGAAGCGGTGCAAATCTTGTGAATCTTACTCCAGACTTTCTCTTTCACAGCTGTATTCTGATATGTGCAAGACTTGGCATTGTATAAGTCTGGGTGGCCATGTCACTACCAAGTCCGAGTCACTAATGCATCAAAATTTAACAGGTTTACCTTTCAACATGTGTTCAACAGCTGCACGTTTTAGAGGCCAAAAACAGACTTGGTAGGAGATCATTTCCCACAGTCTAATTATATTCCATGTGAAGCACTATGGGTGAAAAACAAAATTGAAAGGATCTAAATAAATCGTATCAATTTACCTTCTTTTAATTTTTTTTAATTTTCCTCTGAACGCAAGAGTTTTGAAAACGAAAGCCTAAAACGTGAAAATGCAGGCGTTTACCTTGACTTTTCATTGAAAGCGGTCACTCAAACGAGCCTTTCTAAACCTGGTGTGAACGTAGAATTAGAAGCCACTAAGCTGCAGTGTTGTGTTCTGCATCTTACCAAAGGAAACTTTGACATTTTAACAGGAGGAGCTAGAAACCTTTTCAACAAACTTAAAGCCTAATTTTACTCGTTAATTAGTGAATTAATCACAGTCACACACAGATAATGTTAAAAAAAAAAAAAAAAAAAAAAAAAAAACATTTGTATAGGCTTTGGGAGGACATGCTGTCCTAGAACACACAAAAAGCACAGCAATTTAAGGAACACTGTGTTAAAATGAGAGCAAGAATCACTGTAATGACTAAAATGACCCACAGCAAGTTTTTTTTTTTTTTTTAATAAAGCACCCCAAACACAATAGGATGGAAAAAAATAAGACAGACTAGGTCTAGGGCATGTATATAAATAAGTATAAGATCATCTGATACATACCAACAAACAACACCACTAAAAACACATCAGATTTAAAAATTATCTTCATCATTAAAGGCTTTTGCTCTTATGAGAACCACTTTTCATCAGACATTAAGTTATTTGAATACATAACATTAATTAAAATCTTGTTCATCCTTTGACACATCCACCCATATGGGGGTTGACCCATAAGGGTGCTTAAGGATTTTGGGGGGGGGTTCCGGGCTCATGGAGGGTTGAGTCTTAAGGGAAGCAAAGATGTGTCTCACAGTTTCCGCAACGCTGTATGGCAACCTTAAGGGATACCATGAAAACGGAACACATAATTGTCGTGCATGTGGTAAGTGTATCGACAAATTGAATTTGTAATATGTAATATGTCACTTACAATGTACGGGTGATGCCATAGTATGGTGCCCTTACAACAGACTTTCGTAATTTGAAAGGTGTGTTTAGTGGCCTCTTATTGACCCTGTGTGTAAGCATGGAGTGTGCACATCATATGTAGGTGTGTTGTATAAGTGTTCACAATTACCTGTCGCTCACAGCATTCCCATAGAAAAATGAGCATCAACATTTTTGCTCTACGGTCTAACCAATTGGTCCATGACCAGGCTATTTTGCAGGGACCACCTGTATATTAAGTTTGCTTATTGTTTTAATATATCTAGCCATATGACTAAGGCTTTACCACTAAATTTCAAGGCAAGACACTTCCAACAAACATTTTCAATCAAACAAGGTTTTATTTGTATAGCACTTATAAAAGCAGAGGCAACCAAAGTGCTTAACATAAAATCAAATAAAATCAGAAACAATATAATATAACAGAAAAACAATAAAATCAATTAAACAATAAAAGCAATAAAACAATAAAAGCAATCAAAGAATAAAATGTATGAAATTAACAAGCTGACCCACTAAATCCGCTCACTGGAGTTAAAAGCCTGAGTAAAAGATGAGATTTGTAAGAATATCTTAAAATTACTAAAATTTCAGTGCTCAACCTCAAACCTGTTGGCTATTTTCTAGCAATCATGGCAGTTTAAATGAAGCAAGAACGACACGGTTTGAATAACCATATTTGTTGTGGATCTTTGTGGAAAACATAACCTTTTGTAGCTAACATCTTAATTGTGAGGTAAAACACAGCTTAATGGCGCAATTTGAACATTTTTCAGTAAACTATTGCTTCTGCAATGCTTCTTTTTAGTCGTGAAGCAAAACCTGGAATAGAAACTGCATTTACTTCTACCCAGCTCTACCCAGATGATTATCTCTCTGTGGTGTTTAAATGCTGAAATGAATAGCCTGCAATTAAAGTCAGCCCATGTAAGGTTATTTCTGTACAGATCCATTGTAGGCTGTGCTGCTTCATTGCGCTCCTTTTTAAAAGCTCATTTCGTTTTCTCCTTTCTTTGAATTTCAATGCTCTCCCACACATGGCTGTTTTCACATTTATCCAACATTTGAAGCAGGACAGGGACTTAATGATTCACAGCAACCAAGAAATCTCATCGTGTAAGCAATTTTTACTGATTACAAAAATACCACGCTAATTCTCTGTCAGTGGAAAAAAAAGTATCAAGAATAAAGCTGCTTCCATAAAAATGTGATTTTTCACGCTGATATTGTGGTGAAAAGCAAATGTATGATAAGAATTTTTGGGAACAAATAAAAGCCTTTTTTCACAATGATGTTGCACAATGAAGGCACAACCATGGTCCCTCTTTGTTCCGCTTCAATTCCCCTCATGCTCACACAGCACCCTCAAGGGCAGATTATTGTCATCCATGTGTGGACGTTCAGATTGAATTATGGTATTCAGGAACCTGAAGCAGTGTAACTGGTAGGATCCCTTGGGGTTGAAATATTTGACATTTAAAATGTGTGACGGAAAAAAGAAATCCCTCCTTTCACACTGATATTGACAGACAGAATGCATGCATAAGCTCATGTTTTCTGATGAAAACTACTCAAGATAGATGCAGTTGTGGTTTGTAATGATCCCAACACTTTCAGATTACCGTGAGCTATCATGTGCAGTCAAGAACATCAAAGCTGAAGCCCCAGTCCCACTAGAAAGTAATTTGACAACTGATGTGCAGCGGCTTGTAGAGTTTGCAGAAAAAAAAGCCCAACATGTTAATTTTTGATTTTCCAAACAACCACTTGTAAAATGATTTTTTATTATATAGTATTTTTATAAATATTTTTTGCAAAATATAAGACCCAATCACATAATATAGGCTGACTAGCTACCAATAGAGTTTTATATACGGGTTTTACAGGAAACATACTTATTGAGGATGGATGTGAGGCCTCTGTTAGGTTTTTCCATAGGCATGGTCCACGTTGCTGGAATGTGGGTTCATCAGATCTGCACCTGGGAGGGTCATAAACTAAAAGCAATTCTGATAAAAATGCAGGTTCAATTACATAAAGACAATTATATACAAGAATCTTACAATTGATCATAAAGCTGACTGTGAGCCAGTGCAAAGATTTTAAGTATCTACTCAAGTAGAGAGTTTCCCACCAATTTATTCAGCTAAACTCATTTGAATGGAGATACTCCTAAACTTCTAAAATGATACTGCTTTACAAACTTCGCTCATAACGTCTTTCCAATCATTTTATGTCTTCTTGAAATGTAAAAAAGACCTCATTAGTGTTGAGGCAGAACCTTACCAACTGATGAGCTCTTGAAAACATTTAGTTTACTCTGATACTTTTTAAATTGCAGGGGAAAAATAAAGTTTAATTTCTACAGGGTGAAAACACGTGTTGTGTTTGTAGAAGCTCTCTGAAATGCGTGCAAGCAAAATGTGTTCTAATCATAGCTAAAGTTGTTCCAACAAAAACAGTGGAGGATGACTACTTTCCTTGGCCAAGCACTTTGTTGGTCCAAAGTGGTGATTGATCTCACAAATGGAACATGCTAACAGGCAAACTGAGATGATTTCACTTCAGCTGTGCTGCACAGAATGTCACTAATGCTCTTCTCTGTCATTAAATATTTTGGCCACCTTCCAACTCCAACTAAGACCCGAAGTTCTTAAACTATGCAAATCACACTCACAAAGAGTGGATCTCCTGCCAAGAATACTGCCTTGATGAACCAGCTAGTTAAGCCACAGCTCTTAATCCTTTTATCCCAGCTTTATTTTAGTGATTTTTTTTTTTTTTATCAAACTCCAAATGATTAAATAAGGTGAGTTTTCACAGTGAAATAGAGTGGTTTTGAAAAGAACAAAGTGCAGAACAGGCAAATCGTGCATTCCTTTAAAAAAACAAAAAACGAAAAAAAAACTTTTGTAACCAACCACACATAATCTACGACCATGTATTCATGTGCCATATTTGGGTAACAGTCTCACTAAGGCCATCTCTTTCAGTCTTGTTCCGTAGGTGCTAACCTGGATGATAAAACTATTGTCCAAGGTGTGAAATTACAAAGTCTTTTTTGCAATAAATCGACAAAAACTGATTGTTGTCTCTGATGATTTTTTTAACCCAGTTTAACTGAATTGTACTTCTCTGCAAAAAAAAAAAAAAAAAAATCCTTTGCAGAAGAATATGTCCCAACCACTGCGTTCTACCAAATGCCAGGGGGGGGGGGGATTCTGGATTCCCCTCCCGGTAGTCAGAAGAATACAGAGCCCTGGGCATGAAAATTAAAAAAGATAAATAAAATTGTCTCCACAAATTAATATTTTGTGGCCATAGATTTGTATGTGCTGCATAAAAATGTGTATTTTGTGGCCCCAAATTACTTGATTATTAATTAATATTTTAGTAACTTCTATATTTTACTATGTTCTAATAGTGAGTATCTACCGCTAACTTGAGAACACAAAGTACTAATTTGTGCTGAGATATTACAAATTTGTGCTGAGATATTACAAATTTGTGCGCACAAATCACAAATCTGTAGCCACAAAATACTATGTGCCCACAAAATGCTAATTTTTTCACACAAAAAACTAATATGTACCTGCAAAATGGTAATTTGTGTGCACAAAATGGTAAATTGTTTTTTCACAAAATGTTAATTTGAGAAATAAAAACAAATTTATGGCCAAGAATTATTCATTTGTGGTATTTTTTTGCTGTTGTTATGTTCAAGGCTACAGAAAAAAAACATTAAAAAATGGGGTATAGTGACATATTTAACAGCTCTGAGAATATAAAAACATACAACAGTATACATTATTTGCATTTTGTTAAAAATAACACGACGTTGTAATAATTTAAATTGTATTAGTATATTAGAACTACTTGCTAATGCAAGCTACTAAACAGAGAGCCACTATCAGGTTTTTATTAAAATACTGTTGTATGGATAAGTAGGACTTTAAACTGCATATGTTGTTTTAAATTTCCGGCCAGCAAATACAATATAATAGAGTTTTAACAGATCCCACTGAGAGCTCATTTTTGTCTTACTGTACATCAATTTAACATACTCACATAGAAAAACTCAAACTTGAAGATAATTAAAAAATGAGAATACAACCATGCTCTCCCAAGAGGCATCAACTTGTTTAATCTCATATCTCCACAACCTTCTCCTCCCCTGATTTTTTAGACCAGTGTTTTTCAACCTTTTTTGAGCCACGGCACACTTTACCCTTGACAAAAATCCCGCGGCACACCAGCATAAAAAAAAAGCAGAAACTCATAGTCTGTTTTGATGTACAGCCCCCCCCCCCCGCGGCTGCCTCCGCCGCCATCTGACGCGCATTTTGCTGGAAAGCTGGAAGTTGCAGCTGTTTTTTTTTCTAAAAGATGTAATAAAGGTTACGTTAGGAAATTTACAAACTGTATGTTCGTTGTGGTTTAAGACGTTTAACAAGGACGACTCATTGTACGTCGAGGCGCTGTCACGTGACCTAATGCATCATGGGAGATGAAGTGTAAAACTGCCGCAAAAGGGCAGAAAGACTAGCGTCTCTGAGCTTCATTGTTTTGTTCACTTGTTCCACGGTCTGATCACGGATTCTGTGGAAAGCTACACCGCTAAAGACGAGCTTTAGCTGGTAATTTTGTTAGAACTGAGCGACTTTTTGAGCTAAATTGGGACAAGGAAGTTAAGACTTTAACCACTTCTGATTGGTCAGACTGATGACATGTGATTAAGCCTTCAAGAATGATTGGTGGAGACAGTTAAAGGGGCAGGACTTCAGGAAACAGGTATAGCTGCAGCTAAATCGCGGTGGTACCGTCATTCTTATCAAAATGTCTCTAATAGAATCAAATAAACACAAAGAAAAAGTAATTTTCTGATCTTATATATTCCTAACTACTCAGTGTTTTATCAGGATAATCCTGGAGATGGGAAATGTTTTTAGATCAGTTAATGAGGGCAATTTGCCACGGCACACTTGACCATCTCCCACGGCACACTAGTGTGCCGCGGCACACTGGTTGAAAAACACTGTTTTAGACCACTTTCTTTGGAAGAACATCTTTACAAGTCCTGGTCCGTGTTCTTTGTTGTGTATACTATGGGGAAATAACTTTTTAGCGTTTTTGAAAACAAAAAATTGTAACCTTCATAACTTGTCAGGCGTGAGACAATTTTACTTCGACCCACCAAAAAGCATGAATAGTCTTTGGTGGATGTTTATAGCATTGGTTATCATCTGGAGGTTTGGAAATTATTTCTTTAGAAAAAAACATATTCAATAGAAAAATCATATCTCTATCAACTTGTGTCATTTTTTTAAAGTTTCCTGCTGTAGTTAATTTAAAAAAAATCTTTTAAAGCTCATCCTCTGAATAGACATCCTGGGGGATGTTAAACATGTCATTATGCTTTGCTGCAAATTAAAAGAATGAAGAAGACGTAGTGAGTGATGGCTCAGCGTGCAAGCCAGAAAATGAATAATTAAAACACTGGAAGGTCTTACTATTGTTTTACATTTTCTTACTTTGTCACAGAACCCAGCGGCAGAGCCCTGCTGCTCAACTCCATTTAAGCTACAAGGAGGTCATCTGGGAGGATTCAACGTTCAGAGCGCATCACGCAGATGGGAGCGGCCTTCAACAACAAAAGAATGGAATGAAAAAGGTAAAAAATTGAGCTTGCTTAATTAAAACCAAAACTGCTGTGATGAATGGTAATATTTCATTTATTTATTTATTTCATCATATTCGACAAGGTTAATCAATTTCTGTCAAAAGAAAAAGGAAATTGTTGAAGCTTTCTTTTCCAGACTAGAGGACTTTGTAAATCTGTTTCTACTTATTGTAAAAGAAGGCTAACACAATAATTTCAACTTTTGGGATCAAGATTTTGAGTCTTTTTCTCAAGTAACCAATAAAACTTCAAACCTTTATTTACAGGGGGTTAAAAATGACCGCCTGTCACTTCTGTCATGACTTTCAAGCTTGCCGAAGATGTGGAAAAATATTCCATTGTTTTTATGAATTTTATTACAATTTCTTCATTATGTGCCATCTTGTAAAGATTCAGGTTTCCTGTGGGACAAGATTTCAAATGTCAGTCAAACAGCACTGAACTCTATAAGGGCACCCTCAATGCATAAATGTGTGGTCAAAATACTTGTCCTCTTGTGTGTGTGTGTGTGTGTGTGGTGGGGGTTTGGAGAGATTGGAGGAGCTTCAAAGTTAAAGTCTGACTTCGATTATCGTTTGATCTATTTGAAAAGCGTTCCCAGTGATCTTTTGATTATGATTATGCCGTTTTTTGGATATATCCAGATATACAGTTTCGATGAGATGCCAGCTCAGACGAGGAAATAAAGACATCTATTTCTTGATATGTGTCCTCCATCATCAAAACAGGTCTCCAAGAACATGTTAAAAACACCAAAAACACTATTTTCAATGGAGTGGGTTTTTAAGGATAATCAGCAGAGGACACATTTGCATAGTTTTTTTTTTTATTTATGTTATGTATTTATTTCCTTTTTATAAAGGAGAATGGAGAATAGAGAAGGTTTGGAAGATTTTCAAAGTCAAAAGAAAAAAAAAAGTTCTCTTTGTAGTCTCTTGCAGAGCGCTGACTGGTGCAGTTTTGCTTGGCAAAAAGTTAGACATTTCATAGTTTTCCTCTATGCATACAGCAGCTTTAATGTGAAAAGTTTTGGTTGCTGTACTGACCTTTTGTGTTGGTGCCAGTAAATAGAAAGCTTTCACTGAAAAAACTGCACGATAATTCCCTTGTCGCATGTCACAAGAGGCTGCTAATGTTTTCCCCACAGAGACTTTTCATTAAGATGCATCAGTCTCTTCTTCTCCAGCTGATGGCTGTTACTCTGAAACTGACCTTTTTATGCCATTGTTCTTCCTGACATTTGTGTGGCTGCAGAGAATCAATACCTGATACAGAAGAGGAAGCACATAACTGCAGGTTATCATCTCAGCTGACTCACGGTGTGCTTTTAATTTCCCTCCAATCTTACTCTGAAATGCATTCCTGTCATTTTATCCTATCATGAGTCTTCTTCAGTGGAAAGACTTTAGTTCATTGTCAAAAAGTAAAAAGTGTCCAGCTCACAGGGGAATATCTTTATTGAAAATCAAACTACAGTTACTTACTGTTATGTTTTTCTGCAGTAGAGCCTTTGCATTACCTTTGTGTTTCTCAAATCACAAATGTTGGTCTTTAATCAAAAAAAAACAAAAACAAAAAAACAACGAAAACTGCTGTTAAGTACGGAGCCCGTGTCATGACATTAAAAAAATAAAATATATCTCGTTCCCACAGATTAATAACTCGTTCGCACGAAATACTATTCCGTTCCCACAAGATACTATTCCGTTCCCACAAGATACTATTTCGTTCCCTCGAAATACTATTTCGTTCCCACGAAATGATTAACTCGTGCGAACGCAATAATTAATCCGTTCGAACGCAATAATTAATCACGTCATAAGTCAATCACACGGATATGCTCTCAGTCCGTCCGGCCGCAAAAGCCGCTTTCAGCGGTAACATCCGTCTCTTTGTGACCCACATTCGTTCAAGAAAGGAAAAAGAAAAACAAGAAGGATCAATTTATTACTGTCTCAATGAATATAAGAAAAATTTCACAAGATTTGATAGCTACGCTGCTTTGCCATACGATAGCTTCTGCTAGGCTACTACTACTAGCTTAGCTCCCCGCGGAGCTCCTTGCTTGTCATGCCGGCATTCGGGCAACTGGCTGGTCGGTAGACAGCCAGCCAGCTGATATTGTAGTTTAAGGTTAAATAGGAATAATAATATTCAGTACTTGTATTTTATTAACATACTCTTTGGCAGTCAGTCGCTTCACATTCGAAGGCTATTAGGCTACATGCTAACTAACTAGCCGATCGGTTATCCTGTTATTTACGTCATAGATTTACAGCAGATACCTTCACATTTCTGTCTGTGTGTATGTCTCATTACATTGCATTGAGGACATGGAGGATGTTTAGAGATCAGATTTATTTATTTTAAAAAGCACAAAAGCATCCATCGGACTTAGCTTTTAGCTACTAGCATTACAAACAAGGCTGCATGCATCCGGCATTCCCAGCATGCATTTCGGCCAATCACCGTGTCCCTGTAACTGAAGTGTAACAACAAGACCAATGATTTGCTGATCAAAAGCACGTAGGTAAACGTGATGCATCATGGGGTATATTGTTCGCAGCCATGTTTGTGATGCTAAAAGCTAAGTCCGGTAGGGGAAGCATTCAGGCTTATCTTATGATATTTTTCTGATTTTTATCGAGACAATAATAGATCGATCATTCTTGCTTTTATTTTTACGCCCAGTGAATGCTCACAGAGACACGGAAGTAGCTGCAGAAAGCGGCTTTTGCAGCGAGATGACGGAGAGCGTACCAGAGGATGATCATCATGTGAATACCGATGGATGCTTTTGTGCTTTTTAAAATAAATAAATCTGATCTCGTCTTGGGGTATCGGTCAGCCATATTTGTTGTGCTTGGAGCTAAGAGGTAAGTGCGTTTGGTGAAGCAGTCAGCTTAATATGATATTTTTTTCAGATTTTCATTGAGAAAATAATAGATCGACCATTCTTGCTTTTATTTTTACCCCTATTGAATGCTCACAGGGACACGGTCGTAGCGGCAGGAAGCGGCTTTTGCAGCTAGATGACGGAGGGCGTACCAGAGGATCATGATGTGAATACGATGGAATGGATGCTTTTGTGCTTTTTAAAATAAATAAATCTGATCTCTAAACATCCTCGGTGTCTTCAATGCACTGTAATGAGACACACACAGACAAAAATGTGAAGGTATCTGCTGTAAATCTATGACGTAAATAACAGGATAACCGATCGGCTAGTTAGTTAGCATGTAGCCTAATAGCCTTCGAATGTGAAGCGACTGACTGCCAAAGAGTATGTTAATAAAATACAAGTACTGAATATTATTATTCCTATTTAACCTTAAACTACAATATCAGCTGGCTGGCTGTCTACCGACCAGCCAGTTGCCCGAATGCCGGCATGACAAGCAAGGAGCTCCGCGGGGAGCTAAGCTAGTAGTAGTAGCCTAGCAGAAGCTATCGTATGGCAAAGCAGCGTAGCTATCAAATCTTGTGAAATTTTTCTTATATTCATTGAGACAGTAATAAATTGATCCTTCTTGTTTTTCTTTTTCCTTTCTTGAACGAATGTGGGTCACAAAGAGACGGATGTTACCGCTGAAAGCGGCTTTTGCGGCCGGACGGACTGAGAGCATATCCGTGTGATTGACTTATGACGTGATTAATTATTGCGTTCGAACGGATTAATTATTGCGTTCGCACGAGTTAATCATTTCGTGGGAACGAAATAGTATTTCGAGGGAACGAAATAGTATCTTGTGGGAACGGAATAGTATCTTGTGGGAACGGAATAGTATTTCGTGCGAACGAGTTATTAATCTGTGGGAACGAGATATATTTTATTTTTTTAATGTCATGACACGGGCTCCGTAGTTAAGCTTAATGTGGCTTACTAATGAAATTTACAGCTACCGTATGACATTTCAATCAATATGTTCTTCCTTTGACAGACATGAATGTGACCAGTCGGCATTTTTCTGTTTTTGTTTTTATAATACTTGTTTTGTTTTGGTGTAAAGCACTTTGTATTATGATGCATATGAAAAGCGCTATATAAATAAAGACTGTCTCGATTTGATTTGAACGTAATTCCAGTTAAATCTGAAACAGAGAAAAGCAGCCTTGCACTGATTTGCAACACTGTACAGTAGTGAAGTGCTCATATGTAATTAATGTAAATCAGGTCATTCTGTTGTGGAAAAAAGTAGCTTTGCACCATTATGCAAAACTTTATGTTAGTAATGCATTGCATATCGGTGCAATGCCGTGATGATAATCTGCTTTTTTCCATGTTAGAATCTGCTGATTCATGTTTATCGCGTAAAAGCTCAAAGAGTAATGTTACGTCAAAGAGCGTGTTATTTATCTGTTGCCGGCGACATCTCTGGTGTTACAGTATTAAACCTGCCTATTTCAGAGCTACTGGATCTGCTTTTACTTTGAAAATATCAAATGAAGGAGAAGTGATGGTTTAAAAAATGTTTGTTTTCTTCTTCAAGATGTATATGTTACTCCACAAAATGTTACAATTATGCTACGTGATATTTGGCCTCTTTAATTACGTTTTCCCATCATCAATGTCCATTTTAAAGAAATAAACGCTTCGTCAGCACTCAAACCTGAGATACATTTTAAAGGCACCTAATTCTCAACTCAATAGTTTTTTTTAAATAGATTTTAATTACCAATGTACAATATTAAAAACTGTAAAGATGTCTTAGTAGTTTTTTTTATGCAATGGAGGTTGTTTCTAGTGCTTCAGCTAACATACATACATTATTTTTTTTCCCTTTATTTTTCTGAAGACGAATAACAAACAAAAAAATTTGATCATTGTAAAACTTTAGTTTTAAGATGATAAAGTGCTGTTCAACTGGCACAAGTTCATCTTTTATAAGAAAATCTATATAAAAAGTCACATCACAAAAACACAAGAAACTGGAACACAGACAAACATATTGACTAATTTTAAACACATTGTGTTCAGCATGTGAGAGTTTGTGTTTAAAATAAAATGTTCTCACAAGCCAGTCGGCAGTTATTGATCATCTCTCTATTTTACAATGGGTGTAAACATCTGCATGTAAGCTTGTCAAGTCCTGTCCTCCATGTGCAATAACCTGTGAAAACTGTCTTAGCACCTCTTTAACTGTTAGGCTGTTTATTCTCTGCAGGGATTGACATGTAAAAACACAGGAGTGATAAGAATAAGCCCCACCATGTGAAAGTTTTCTCAGTTTAAGGTTGAAAACAATGACAATGTGCTATCAGATTTTATATTTCTCATTTAAATTCCGCAGTTTGAAGATGCTATGTTCACACTAGACTTGAACGCTCTCCCCATGCATGTGTGTGTTTTCTCCAGGGACTCCGGCTTCCTCCCACACGCACATGGGTTCATTGGTCACTCTTAATTGTCCATAGGTGTGAATGTGAGTGTGCATGGCTGTGTGATTGTGGCCCTACGACAGACTGGCACAGGGCCCACAAGTGGCTGGGATAGGCTCCAGCAGCCATAAAAGGGATAAAACGGATTAGAAGATGAATGAAAAATGAATATTTTTTATTTATAAAATTAGGATATTTTTCAGATGGAATTGTGACGATTGCTTATCATCCTTACTGGTAAAACCAAACAATGTATCATCCAGTGGGACATTAGTATGCTGAAAGCATGTTCAAAAACCAGAAGTCAGCATGATCTTTAACGAGCATCACATGCCCAGCGTGTACTTAGCTTTGGGAAGCCAGCATTTTACCACAATTTCTGAGAAGCTTCTTTTACAAAGTGTCCCTTTGTTAATACCTCCTTAAAAAACCCATTTAGATTCTGATATGAATCGATGACTCCTTCCTGTCCACACACACACCAAATAGGCTTACATTCCGCTCACATTCTGCTCCTGCCGCTCCCAGAGGGGCAAAGTTTAAATGGAAGTTTCAATATATCTCTTGTTAAAATGTAATATTGACCCATCCCTGTTGGAGTTCTTGAGAAGGAGGGAAAGTGAGAGCATAAAGAAGCTCACTGTTGACAAGTTTATTAACGTGATGAATTACTTTTGGATAAAACATCCTGTCCAGCCTCGTACCAGGAAAACTATGATTTACGATCAGCTTCACGTCCATCGTCAGAATACAATGCGGGGAGAATTATCAGTGTCTGAGGATCTCTGTAAAACAAATGAATGATCATAGCAGACAGCTGGATTCCATAACAGATGGCTCCAAAACACTAATTGATTCATGACTCAGTTGTGATTTAAAGCACAGAAAAAAACAATAAAACAAGTCTGCGAATGCCGCCACACAGAAGAAAAGTCGATTCATTCCTGCAGGAGAGAAACGAGGACCGCACCTGGTTATCACACGGGTGGGTTGTCACATTGCTGAGTAGAGCCGACATAGAGGGCTTTGACTTTACAGTAAAGCTACGAACATACAGGGCAAGTAACATGCATTAAGAACGCCATAAACGAACAGTTTTGAACGCACATTTAGCCCATGGTCTTCACACTGGACTAGCATGGAGGGACTTGTTTTTTTTCCCCTACTGTCTACGAGTGTGTTTCTGCCATCTACAGTTGGAAAAGGCTTGGTGTGAAAAGTCAAAGTGGTGTAAATCTTGTGAATTTTGCTCCAGGCTTTTTTCTTTCACAGCTCTATTCCTGTATATGGAAGACTTGGTGTCTTGGGGCAACTGTGGAGCAGCTTTAGGGTGATTGACCCCTGATCGTAAGATTCAAGGTTCGACTCCCGCCTTGCACGCCCATGAGTCGAAGTGTCCTTGGGCAAGACACTGAACCCCACTTTGCCTCTAGTGGTAGACAGGCGCCTGTGTTTGGCAGCGGAGCGGCCACCAGTGTGTGAATGTATGTTGTAGGAATTTATATTTTTGTGGTTTTATTTCTCTTAGGTTTTCTGTCTTATCTTTTATTTCAGTGAAGGTTGTTTTCAGATTTAAGTGTGTGGGGGCTCCCGGCCTTTGAATTTCAAAGGGACATCCTGTCTCTTTTCACTGTAAGCTCCAGAACTCACCCCCTGCAGAGACACCTGGATTTTCCTAATGCCAGTTGAAGACTGGCTGCAGCATGACAATGGATCATAAAATTTAACATTCCATGGGAACTTCTAAAATGCAGATTCACATGTGGAGACCAAAGGGTTGAGACTGACGCCTGTGGAGAAGGTTCTGGACAGGTGCTGAACTCCCATGGGGACACAGTTGGGGGTCGGACACATCCGTCTGTCAGATAACCCCCCTGGAACTTTTCGGCGGGAACCTGATGCTGGGACCAAATATGGACTGAAGGAAGTGACCAGACCGATTGACCGGCCAATCTAAGCGTGCAGAGGAGGAGTGTAGCGGCCATGTTCCTTTCTGAAGGAGGGGGCTGAATTCCTCAGGTTAAAACCGGTGGACAGAAGAATCTCTTTGTTCTCTCTCTCTGAACAGGCTGGCAAGGTAAGTCGCCAGTAACTAGGTGCTTTGCCAGCTCTGGAAACTTCTGAGAACCCGGGCGCTTGTTATAATTCGTTATAATTTTGGGTGTTTTACTATGCTTTAGAAATATTGTTAGGGAAATAAATTTTGTTTATCTTTTATCCGAACGAATCCATAGTTTTCTTGCTTTCTTTTCTTCAACTTTTTGAACACGCAAAAGAAAATATCTACAAAGCGAATAGATATTTTCTCCTTTAATGTGTGCATGGGTGAATGGGACTGTGACTGTAAAGCGCTTTGTCCTTGTAGGTAGAAAAGCGCCATATAGGTATACGCCATTTATGTCTAGGGGGACCTAGAGAAGCATAAAATGAAAGTAAAGTTTTTGCTTATTTAAATTTATAACAAGACACCAAAAGATTGTCTCCATACAAAAACACCACATTTATTTACAAATTAATAAATACCAAACAACAATAACTAAAAAAGTGAACCAAAAAGGGTGAGCTAAGGCTAAAATGTCAAAGAAAACCTCAACTAACTGAAATATGAAATCTTACCTGTAAATGAAAGAAAAGGGGAATCAATGACAAAACACTAAACTCTCTAGACCAGGGTTGTCCAATTCAAGGCCTCAAGGGCCGGTGTCCTATATGTTTTCCAATCAACCTGCTGTTGAAGTTCCTTGTTGGCTAAACACACCTGATCCAGGTAATCAGCAGCAGATGAGGCAGGGTTCCTGGAAAACCAGCAGGTTGCCGGCCCTTGAGGCCTGGATTTGGACACCCCTGCTCTAAACTGACAAAAACAGGAGAAAACACATGAAATAAAATGGCAGTTCACCCCTGCAGCTTCACTTACACAGTGCAACACAAATTAAAGATCAGGTGGAGAAGAGCGCCAAGCTGCAGTGGAGACAAGTTGCAGCAAAACTCCCTTCTAACAGGCTGGAGGTCCACATGGTGCTTTTAAAGACTGCTGCCATCAGTTTGGGTCCACTGGGAGCCACACCGTTTCCAGCACCACACCTGAAAGTAATCAGACAGACGCAAAGATCCACAACACAACAAAGTCCCAGTCTGATAGAAATAAAATACAAAATAGAACAAGAAAAAACCAAGTATGGCCACAGCTGTAACACAATGTGAGTCTCAGAAGAGATTTAGGAGGAGTATTATTTATTCATACTTTAACTAGATTGATTATTAGATAAAAGATACAGCTTGATTTCTCTGTCTTGTATTTTCAGCACCCTCACGTTAGTCTTGGTGCTACAAGAACTAAAGAAACAATTGTAACTTCTGACAGGGTTAGAACTTAATACAAATTTGCAAGTGCATATTTGTTTTCTAAATTCATATTTTGTTGGCTTACATTAATAAGTATTTTACAGTATAAATCTTAATTTGCATAAAATGTGATGAGGAGAACTTTTCAAGTTGAGAAACATTTTTTCAGGATTGACATCATATTTCTTTGCATTGAATTTTATATATCTAAGAGGTCATCTCCTCCTGCTCCATATCTTCCTGTGTTTGGCAGCTGAAGAGCAAAACTGTCTCCTGTTGTTTTTTTAACAGCTTCATAGTTCATTCTAGCTCAGCTTTTTAGCACCTCAAAGAGTCACGTTAGCTCCAACATCAGGGCCCAGGCGCTTTAACAGGCACACTATGGAAGCCTGTCAACTTTAGAGCTTTGTAAAGTGCCTTTCACACTCCTCCTCATCTTCTTCCCTGTGAAAACTGATACATAACAGCAGTGTTGGGGACTGTGAAATTAAAACCTGTAAACAATGACACGTATATATCTCCAGGGTTTCCATGGCAACGGACTGAAAGCCCACAAAATCCACTTTGTTTGGTGTGTTTGTAAGATGATTGCCCATATGGTTTTACCATTCTTAATTTTAATTTGCAATATTCACATGGAAACAAAATTACGTCTAAAAGAACATATGGGAAACAATTCTTATAGTTCAGTTTTCCTGTCAAGATGGTGAAGCAGAGTGTCACCTCAGCAAAAAAAGCACAAAAGAGTATAGTGCTTTTTTTATTCTTTTTTCTAATAAATGTGATTTATGGTTCACTCCGCTCCAACTTTACAAACAGAAGTTGAAATAAAAGTTTTATAAATGCACCAAAATACTTTCTGAATAACTGTGAAGAACGCCAAAGCATTTCTTTTCTGAAGAGTTTCTTTGCAACGCCTTAAAACACACTTCAGCGCAGAGCAAGACAACCTTTCACTCTCTACAGCGGTTCTTTCTGTCATCCCTTTAGTAGGTGCTGCAGGAAAATGCAACAATAATACAGGTCATCTGGACTAAAAAAGACAGTAACACTTCCCTAAAGACAACCATGTGTTTCAACCTACAGATGAAATAACACGCAGTCCAAGCTCTCGTTTTAAGCAGGAAATTTTAATTAAGCCACTTTTAGTGACACAACAATATTCATATTGACCTTCCAGATAAGTGACTGAAGCTCTGTGCTGGAAGGGAAACACATGGCAGAAAAACTCGTAGCTCTCAGAAAAGCCGAGTAATTACAGCAGCAGTCACATCATCTGTTGTCTCTGAGCAACTAAACATAGATATCAGAAGCAAGAATCACTCACACTGCACGAGTCATACAAAAAAAGAAAAAGAGAAGCTTCGGAATAACCAAACAAATAATAAAAAAAGCACAACAAACTGTGGTGACATGGAAGAAAGGCCATTTTTGTCTTCAGTTGTTTTGCCTCTGCTCTGTGACCATTATGATCACAAAAAGGTTTGACTCAATTGGTTTGCCCTAATTTAACCCTTTAACACTGGAGCTTCAGCTTTAGCTCCAGTGTTGACATTCTGTCAACTACTGTAACTTGTCAAGCATTTACGCAATTAATGTAATTCTAGCAGATTCTGAACTGGAGAAAAGCAGCATTGCGCTGATTGGCAACCCTACAGTAGTAAGGTGCTTACTTAACAATGTGAATCAGCTGAATATGTCTTATCGGCTTTAAGTTAGTAATGTTTTACATTTCAGTATACCCCGATCTCAGGTCTTAACCCTATACCTCCAGAGATGTCAGCTAATTCTGATGTGGAGAAACGAAGCAAATGTTGTATACCGATGCATTGACCTCCAAAGACAAAAAAACAGTGGCCCACACACTGGGGAACATCCAGGGAACTGAGATTGAAATGGTTTTCAATGGATCCACGTCTTAGATGCAGAAACAGAAAATGGTCGTAGAACCTTGCATAGCAATGCGTGGACAGGACAGGTTTGAACGAGCAGCCCGAAAAGCACATATAAATGCGGTTACTTTTCATTGACAGCTTTTGAAAGTAGCTTAATACACCTGTGAGGATTATTGTTTTCAGACAGAATTTCCATGTGAGATTAAGCATTTTTCTTAGAATATAAGATCTCAGTTTGATGTTTTTACAGAGCCACTTCTCCTCGTCTCTGTCATTCATCCAAACTTTTGTGTGTGTTTTATCGATTGCTTCTCTGGTCTCATCTATTGAATGTGTTAGAAATAAAGTGTCCTTTTTCTTGTAATAGGTCTTTTCCTCCTTTAGGGGTGTGGTGCAGCACCAGAGCACTGCACTCTGGGTAATAAATCACTGTAACTGACAGCTGCCCAGACTGTGGAAATGAGTGAGCAAGTGAAACCAACCCCGTGGCAAATGAAATTGACAACGACGTTTACAGACAGCGTCACCATGAGGCCAGCTGATCATGTGACCTAAAGATCATCTGGTCAGATTGCAGCCATGTGCCAACACACAAGAGGCCTGTGAAAGACCAGACACACCACTCAGGAGATCCCCAAAGGCAGTTTGCATCTTATCTCCCCTCAGTAAGGGTCGCCTGCTACCATGTTCCGAGATAACACTGCAGCTGGGAGGCAACTGAGGCTGATAGGACAGTTGAGAAGGAGCCAGTCAAAAGCAAGCAAGAACATTTACAGTCACCTGGGTTCATCACAGGGATACCTGCTCACTAGAACCTCCTCTTTCTTACCATCCTGTTCTGTTGTTCTGTTGCTTGCTTAACGTATTAAAGCATCACCAGTCTCACCTCTATTGCTGCTCGCTCCAGTTCCAGTTTGCTTGCTCTGCTCTTCAGGCTTGCTGTGGCTGTAAGGCGTGGACAGCTAGTCTGCTGTTATACTGGATTAGATGGCTCTTATGAGGCTTTTGTTTCCCCTTATTCCCATTACCATGTATCGCCTGTCGGACAAATTTGCCTTCTATTTTTTTAAGTTGTGGATTAAGGACTTTGGATTTCCCTGTGGAACTATAGGACTCAAATCAAGTGTGAGCAAAGAGAATCCTGCTGCACAGAACTTCTCCTGTTTGAGCATTTTCTTTATTGCATTTTTTTTTTTTTTTTGTGAAAACCAATAAGTAGTACGTTTTGTTAATAGATGTGTGATGTGCAATGATGTCTACTGAAATTATGTGAAAGTGTTTTTGTGATGACAATCAATATACATTTTCTTTACTTGATCTGCAATATGTAGCAATAATTTCTGGATTCATGTGATAATTTTTAGTGATGATAATCACTAAGTTTTACATTTCTTTTTCATTATGCGTGATTTATTTTGTTGTTTACTGAAATTATGAAAGAATATTTTCCGAGGATAAGCAATAAGTGCTCTATTTTGTTAATTGAAAAATAAATCTGCACTTGATCTGATAAAAAAATGGGTTATGACAACTATGCAAAAATATAAAAAACAATAACTTAATAGGGGTGGGACTCTAAAAGTTGACTTTAGTCCATAATCGCCATATTTAACAAATATAGCATGACCTAAGTGTGTATTGTATGCATTATGACAAAAAGCTCTTTTTTGTGATTATGAGTTATTATACAGTTGAGAGGAAGGCATCTTTTTCTTACATTTATGTTATTTTTCTTTGTTTTTTTTTTTATTTTTTAATCAGTGCATTTTAATCAGTGCATTACTTTACATACTGTTATGTGCATTACTTACGAGTCTGATATATTTGTGGGATTTTTTTTTGTTTTGTTTTGTTTGCAATTTATGCTTAAACTCATACATCAAATCAAATCACTGCTCCTTCTTTCCCCATCATAGTGAGGCCTCTTATTCCCGATATGAGTTCTGCAGTCAGCAAAAACGTGATATTTTGACCTCCTGCTTCTATTCTTCCAGATTAAGTCTGACCTGTGTTTTAAATACGTGTAAATTGTGTGAAGCTGACAGCAGAATTTCCAGTGGACATTAGATGTCCTCATTCCCCCCTCTTCTTTTTTTCTAGTGATTAAAATTCTATTTTGCCTTCCTCCTGTGCATAGACAGTTCTGGATTGTCCTTGCTAATTACACCTGTAGCGAAAGTGTTAAGCTACGACAACCTCTGGGAATTCAGAGATCTCAAGATTCATGAAGAAATCACAACACACAGCATTCAGTATAAACCTTTTGAAGAAACATAAGAGTCACAATTAACCCACTACAACTGAGGAGAATTAAAAAAAAAAAACAGACAAACACACCCAAAGAAATGGGAATATGATGTGACCAGAAATAATAACAGGAATTTCTACTTGAACTCCACCGAACTGTTGAATGGGCTTTGTTTTTGTGTGACAAAAAACTGATTTCTTTCAAATAATCCTCTTTTCAGATTTTATTCAATTGAGAAAAAAAAAAAAAAAAAACTTTTTTCACCCCATTAAACCAATGCTCCATCACTGTGCAGGGTTTAAACATGTGCACCAGGAGTAACAAACATCTTTCTGACCTGTGCTGTACAGGTCAATATATAAGGCTGTTAACGTTCATTCCTCTGCTTCTCCTCTTCCTTAGTCTGCATGTAAATAAAGAAAACTCTTCATAACAAAGACAGCCAGGGGAAGAGGTCAGGATATCTGTGAGCTCACAGGCACGTCTTTAACACCTAGTTCAACGACCTGCAATCTAAATTCAGACATGAAACCTGTCTGAGATTCTTCTCTTTATTAACTACTGGATGTTGAAAAACAAAACAAGTTTTGTTTTTATATGTTACGTCTTTGAAAAAAAAGAGAAAAAAAATTAATCAGCTGAAAAACTGTTTCTGTGTGTAAAGTGTTGTTTACAGGTGATTACTGACAAACTTGATGTAATTACACTGTTGATGTGTGAATCAAGACACCATAATAAATTAGGATGTAGTTAAGCCCCAGGGTAAATAGGTATTTATCCCCTTGCTGATGTTGTAGGCTTGCTCACTTAAAAAGAAATTGCCATAAAAAAATCACACAAAAAAGATCAAGAAATCAATCAAGAAGCTGGAGGTTAAAGTGACAACTGTTGGTGCAACTGTGGAAAATACAAGAACATGACCAGCTAAGTCTGGGACTCCAAACAAGACGTTACCTGGAAAATCAGTGGTAATACCTAATGCTTCAGTTGTTTAGCATATTGTAGTGTGAGCAAAGTGCCCCTACCTAAGAAGGCACATGTGCACGTTGTGCAAGCCCACCTGGAATTTTCCCATGAACACCTTCATGATGTAAAGAGTGATTGGGAGAAGGGGCTGTGGAAAAACTGAGACCAAAATTGAGTTACTTGGCATCAACTCAACCTGTCGTGTTTGGAGAAAGAGACACTCTGCATATGACCTCTAAAACACTATCCCATTGTCAAGCATGGAGGTGGAAACATTATGCTTTAATTTGTACTTTTTCTTTTTTTTTTTTGCTTTTTTTGCAAAGGGCTACGTCACCATGTTGATGGGAAGGTGGATTAAGGCATGTACTATCAAATTCTGAGTCAGAACCTCCTTCCCTCCACCAGGAGGTTTAAATAGGTGGTGAATGGGTATTCTAAAATGGATAATGATCTAAAACATCCAGCCAAGACAACCAATAAATGACTAAAGAAGAAGGAGCATATCAAGATCATAGAGTAGCCCAACCAGTCTCTGGACCTCAATCCAATAGAAAACCTGTTAAGAGAGTTGAAGCTCAGAGTTTCTAAGTGACAGCCACCAAATCGTAATGATTTAGAAGTCAATTACAAAGAAGAGTGGAGCAAAATTCCTCCTGAAATGTCCAGAAACCTGGTCATCAACTACAAGAAACGTCTAACCTCGCTGTTTGCTAATAAGCCACAAAACCTTTTTTTAAACACATTTTTTTAAAATTAGCTTTTTTGATTTTCTTTTTTGATTTTCTATCTCTCTTCGAATAAACCTACCATTAGAAGGACAGACTGTCTTTTTAAGTGGGTAAACCCAAAAAATCAGCAAGGTATCAAAACTTATTTCCTCCATTTTAATTGAAGTAAAAAAAATAATGGATGATATACCTAAACCATCACTTTAATGTGTGACAATCATCCACACGAATCACTTAAATAATAAGTGAAACATGGAGTAACCATGCACTGTAACCTCAGATAATTACATTTCTTATCAGGTTTTGTGTGGTTCAGTTGGTACTTTTCATTACCGTTTGGTCCGTCGAGGGTCACTTTGACAAAGACCCTCATCTGGTCCGTAGGGTTACACCATGTCAGTTACAGACGAACAGCAATGTGGCTCTAATCACTATTTGCTGTCAGCTGCAAAGTTTCTGGTTCAAAGATTCCTTTCAGTGTTTGCTCTTTGTGGTTTTCTCTGTCTTCTCCAGAGGCCTTCTATATCCGACATACAGGTTTGCTTGATTGATGAGTTTGACCAGACTGACATGTGAACATCTGTAGTTACTTTATGCTCACAGTTGTTGCTTTCAGCTATCCAGACAGTTCCACGTTTCTTCAGAGGGAAATAGGAAGTTTTAAATTAAGTTGAGCTCCACTAACACAGGGGCCTCTGCTATGCCCATGTAAGAATTATGAAGACTTCAAAACAAAACCATCTTCAGATTGCTGCAATAATTTGCTGGCCAAAAAACCCCTCACAAAAACATGAAGCTAACAAATGCTTCAGTTGGTTTGGTTCTCTGTGAAAGTCTTTTGTCTTAAGCTATGTTCACACCTGACATTTCAACAAAGTTCAAGAATGAGCATTCTTCAACGTGTGTTTAGCCCATGCTGTTCACACTGCACAAGCAGGGAGGGGCTTGTTCTTCATTTTTTTCTGTTTATTTGCACATGCTGACCACCTGCAGTTGAAAAAAGCTTTGTGTTAAATGTCCAAGTGGTGCAAAACTCATGATTTGGACACAAAACAGGCCTGTCCAAGTGTCTGGGTTCACCAGATAAACCAAATCCTAATCCATGATTGGTCAAAGTATGACTCACAACGTGCATGCAGTGGTTATGTGTTTTGTATGTAGAGTTCGAAAACAGTCAAATCGAATCAAACTTTATTTGCATAGCACTTTTACAACTCATGACACTCAAACTGCTTCACATTAAAAGAGAATCAAATTTTACAAACAAGGACAAGACAAACAAATATTTTGTTTAAAACCGACTCGATGCCAACAACCCCCCCCCCCCCCCCACACACACACACACACATACATACACTCACACAGACCATGATAAGGAGGATGTTAAATTAATACGACATAGAATTCTGGCTCTGTACTGAAGCGGGGAAACAATATTTTGGGGACATATCCATATCATCCACATCAGTTGACACCCCCCCCCCTCACAAGTTCACAGAATACACTACCACAAGACCCTCAGATCTAAGCATTAGAGCCAGACCTGGGAAATCCCATTGTAGACCCCGTTCACTGAGAAGGGTCAGTCACTGATGTGGAGGATCCCTCTGAGGCAAACACTGAAGTTAAATATAAAATGTAAGTGGAATGAAATAACAATTAAAAAAGATAAAAAAATATATAAAAAAGACACTTATGTATATATATACATACACATATATATATATATATATATATATATATATATATATATATATATATAAACTCAAACTTTATTTATATAGCGCATTTCATTTCAGTTAAAAACACAAAGCGCTTAACATAAAAGCAGATAAAATAGTCATAAAAAATGAAAATGATTAAAAACAGAAAACACAGGTCAATCAAACAAAGATGGAACCCCCTCACTCACCAGCCCCCCACCCCCCCCAAAGAACTGCAGCTTAAAGAAGGTACATATATTATACATAATACAGATGTGCATATACATGTACACACAAATATCAAATTAGTAAAAAGAGAACATAAATAATTAAAAAATCAAATAAGTTCCTAAATTTAAACCAAAAGATTGATTAAAAAGGTAGTTCTTGAACATTCCTTTAAAAACATGAACAGTAAAAACTTGTGTAGCTACATGCGTTTACATAGACCATTCATTAGAAGTGGCTGCTTGAATGCACATTGCTTAGGGTGGTGTGAACGGTACTTTAGAGTTTCCCATGTCGGAATACCAGACACCTACATGTTTTGTCTGATGACCTTTAAACAGTTTATGAAGCTCTGTCAGGTGCCTGGATGTATGTTGTTCTGCGGGGCTAAATGAGGTGTGAACACTCATGACATTTAGCTGATGCTCTTCAGGAACACAAGGGGAAGATGCTGGTCTAACGGGGTTGCAGCCGGATTATGTCTTAACGTCAGGGACATGAGAATTTACCATTAGACTTAGTTCAAAACTGAAACTTTAACCTTTTAAAAACCTTTCACTTGTCTTTAAACAGGATGTTGCTGGCATCACAAACAACCCCCCCGTCCCCTCAAACAAGCAAACCTGTGGAATTACATGAGTGAGAGCTGAAACCAATGCTTCATCAGTGACAGCTAAAATGAAAAGATAAAATAAAAACAGTTTTATTCATCTTTTTTTTTGATTGCACACATTTTGTCATCTTTTACTTTCTATGGTGTATCCTCTTGTTTGAAGCTTTTATGCAAGTTAAGTGTTGATAGCTTTGTTGTTTCTGAAAATGGACGAATGTAAAAGAGGATGAAAGCAGTGATTAAGGATGACAACAGCACAAAGACCTAAAGAAGGTTAAGCATTGATGATGTGGCGGTTTCTGTTTCATCTTGATGATACACTGCATTTAGGTTTAGTGAAAGGGAAAAGGAAGAAAAAGTGCCCTTTCTGAAGAGGTGAAATGACAATGAGAACTGAAGATGCTGGATGGTGAAAGAAGGAAAAAAAAAACAGTTTGAAAGAAATGAATGAAGCAAAAGAGTCAAAGGGAAGGTGGAAGAAGACACAGAGCACGAAATGTGTGGAAGGAATGAATCAGCGTGTTAACTCGAAAAGTCTGGATAAAACGGTGGAGGATGAAGATGAGGAGGAGGAGGCAGCCACAACCTGCTGAGAATGACGCATTCAATTCTCCCAAAGAGACTCCAAGGAGGCTTTTAGGAGTGGAGGGTGAATTCCTCCACCCGCAGCCTGACGCTATGGCAACAATGCGCACAGACTTCCAGAGTGTGGAGGCAGGACATTAAGACTCATCCATCCACCAGCGACCACAAGCTGACAGTTTTTTGTTCAACTCCAGTCATGAGTAATGTTCTCAATACCCCACCACCCCCCTCAAAAAAAAAAAAAAAAAGATGACATCAGAGCAGGAGAAACAACACCCCCCCAAAAAAAAAACAAAAAAAAACAATGGAGCCAACATCTCTTATAGGGTTAATTTTTTTTTCTTCAGAATCCACTGATGGAATTCAAACACGTGTTGAGAATATTGAAAACATTTTTTTTTAATTATTATGGGATGGCCTTAGACCTACGACTTGGAGGCCATTGTGGCGGGATCAAAGGGGGACAACGCTGGTGTAAAGCAGCTTAATATTACCTGCCTGAGATTTTTTTTTTTTTTACAAATCCCTGCATGTCTGTGAAGAGGCTAAAGTGTTTGTTTTGTCCAACAACTGAGCAAACAGATGAGAGCTGAAGGCCTTTCATGTTGGACAGATTTTACTATTACGAGAAGAGGTTATGTATTTTCGGGTAATTTGTATAAACCCCTTTTTGTTTTTGTATTACTTTTTATTTATTTGTCACATTTTTTGTTTAAAGTATATCTATATTCTTTTTAATAAAGGGGAGGGAGAGGGGAAAAGTGTGTGAGTGTGTGTGTGGGGGGGGTAGAAGAAAAAAAAATACGTTATGATTTTAAGCTGTGAAACATTTATGTTAGATTTGCTGGAAAGACAAATATTACATCCGAAAGTGAAATTCTGACACTAAAATAAGTGGAACAAATCTGTCCATCAATACACTGTAGGTTAGGAGGAGGGATAAAGCAGACAGGGAGCAGTGTGATAGTGTGCACGTGCATGTGGGGGTGGAGATACATGCACACTGTCGAAGTAAGTCATGTGATCATAAGGGGAACCAGATTCTCCCCACCCCGACCAGCCAGACCGAGAGAGAGGGGGGGGGGGGACCCCCGGACCAGGAACACCCCCAACGACGGGATCTACGTCGCCCGAGCGGAAGGGTGGTGGTGGTGTGTGTGTGTGTTTGGGGGGGGGGGGGGGTGCTGAAGTGCATTTTTACATGAAAAAGTTAGCATAAGAGTTGTCTGAGCTGTCCTCTCATGATCTGTCATAGAACACACCCTAAATAATGTATATAATGTGTATAATGTAAGAGTGCTGCATATCAATGAGCTTAGTTATGAGGCAGTTGGGCTGAGAGAATTCTGTGATCACATTTGATATCTTTAAATGTGGCATAAAACAAATCAAAACCACCCAGCAGAATCTGATCATTAGTAAGTTTATAATTGACTTCAAGTTTATCTATTTTTTAAAAGGTTGTGAAAATATAGCCTTAATTTGTATTAAAGTCTGTGCAGCCTTTGTCTTTGATTTTAATATAAAAACTTTCTTACATGAATCTTTTAAAACCCTCGTCATAATTGATGAATGTTCACTAACTGTGTTGGTGCATTTACTCCGTTTCTTTAACACATTCTCTTGCTGTGGCATGTTTTTCACATTTGTGAGATAAGACAGTCAGTCATGACTGGTCAATGCCTGTAAAGTGAATTATGTAAACAAAACTTTATTAAAAACTAGTCTCCACTTAAGCAAAAGAATGTGGTTGGTTTCTATGAACTACAGGGATACTAATTGATTTAACTGTTCTTTTATTCACACAACCAGAATAAAAGAGTAACAATCCTTACTACTCATCAACACTTCTAGAACTGTGGTTTACAGGTAGTGTGATGTTTGCTGTATAGGCCAGTTTGGATCTAAATGCTATGAGCTGACTTTAGCATAAATTAAAGTGTTGCAAAAGCCAAAAATGACCCAAAGCGAATCTAGATTCAAGAAAATTTAGATCAGGTCTGGTGGGTTGATGTTGGAGCCAAAATCATCAGTCAAAGTCAGCTGAAACAGATGAGGGCTATGACTGGACCAAATGTTTGCGATGTCAGTCTGTTGCTCAATTTCTGGATGTTTTACTTAAAAATATCGAACTCGTTAAATATGTTTAATTAGTTTTTTGATACTTATTTGAGCCACAAGCTGCCGCTTCTTGTTCTCTGTGTGAGTTTTGAGCTTTGGCTGTGCTTTCAGGACCTGCTGCCAGGGAGTGTCTGCTCTGTTGAACTGACCTCAGTCAGACACAGCAGCTCTGCTAGCTGCAGCCAGCTGCTGCCAATGACCCTTCACCCCACTCTGCCCTGAGAACCTTTTCCTAAGGGTGCCAAGAAAGTCTCATATTCAAGTTTTACATTACATTTTATGTCTGCGGCTGAAATATCTTAGGAGACATCATATACAACCATTTTTGCACAAAGATATGTATTAATAAGGGTAAGACCAACAGCTCTGGTCAGTAATAAGTTTTTCTAATATTTTTGCAATATTTTATAATCTTTTAAAAGTTGTCCTAAATAAACCTGAAGAGTTTTTGTCATATTTTAACTACGTATAAAAAGAAAAAAATGAGTGTCAGTGTCAACCCCCATCCTCCTTTTCTAATGTGACAAAAATGTAAAAGTACCAAATTTCATAGTTCTTCAAATGACTGGCAGGTTTTGAAGGTAAGCAATTAACAACAGTATTAGAAATAAAAAAAAAGTATTTTTTTAAACTGGTTTCGAAAATCAAGGAAGTTTTTTTAATCTATTTTTTACATTTCTGACAACTGTAGGCAGCATAATTTTTTGTACATTCAAACAAAATTAACCTGTTAATTGTGTTTCTGAGTATTTCTTTATTTAAATTGTGGTGAATCAGGAGTAGATGACAAAATGCAATTTGAAAAAGAGCTTATTTGTGACAAAGAAAATATACTGGACAGGCCACAAGCTCCCTGCCGCTCTACAAAAACCTGATCCTAGAAAAAAACACAGTTTTTTGATTTTGGCTAAAATGGCATGATCATAATTAAAAGACCACTGGGCACACTTACAATACAATACAATTTACAATAGATTGAACAATAATCGGAGTGGAACTTTAAAGATGCATTTTTTGATCTAAGTATAGATTTTTATGTTGAAGGTGTGTTTCTTTGGTTGGCAGTGTGTGGATCCATAGGCGAACAAAGAAACATGCTTAGGTGTTTACCATCACCATTCAGAATGAGGCCTTTAGTCTATGCTAAACTGATGTATACTCTGTGTAAGGTTTAGTTCAAATCTATTGAACAAACAACAAAATAAAATATCTCTGGAACTAGTAACATTTTTTAAAGAGTTTGCTCTGTTTCTGTTTCTGCTGTGTGGAAAAGCCTTTTTGTCTTACAGTGTATTTTTATTTTTGCATATAATAAATAATACATGCAAATACATAGAAAGTTCATCTTTTGATAACGCAACATGTTTTTAGTGATGACAAATTATGCACTTTATGTAAAATGTATTGCTTTTTTAGTTATACATTTTGTCATGACAAATTATATTTGTTTTAATGAATGAAAGTTGCACAGACCATAGAGCACTTTGTAAATTTCATTATACTGTTGACAATGATAAAAAAGACCTGTCCACTGGAGAACAGTTTAATTGAAAACATAGGTAGATTTAGTCTTTTTATGCCTCCTCTGCATACTTTTGTCCATTCTAAACATAAAGTAAATAGACCTATTGGGATTCATAGGCTTTCGATGATTGTATGTTTTATATTTTACCCAAACCTTATTGATTTTCCTCAATGCAGTTCATCCTGCATCCCCCCCAAGCACTTCATGTTAAGATTTCCATACTGATGTAATAAGGGGACCAAACAGCTCCACGAGATGGCCTGGCTGGCCACTCATGAACACATTCATTCGACTGTCACAGCGTGAGTCATAAATTTTCATTCCAAAACAGGCGCCTCCATCAGTGTAGAGGAAACCTAAGTAAGTCCCAGAGGATTTATTTAATTTTCAGTTACTATCTGAGCCCTGGAGCCAAAAAGAAGCACAAAAACAGAGATAATGAAAATGAGCCTCAGTGTGAGATTTCAGCTGGTATGTCGTGTTTTTTTGTGTGTGTGTTTTTTTCAGAGGGAAAATGAGCAGTAACATGAATACAGAAGGGGGGAACCTCTTATGAATGAAGGGGAGTGAAGTGGAAGTTAATTACTCCTCACAGGTTTCATTATCTTTTATCTGATTAGATGAGGCGGTCATTTGAGAGTTTGTGAAAGTAATTTATTCCAAAACTGTTTCTTTCATTGACACCTCGAAATTTATGATTGCCTCTATAAATAGCACAAGCTTCTATCTTTCCACCTAATGGCACAATGCCAACAGCACCAACTTATAACCACCACGAGCAATGATGAGTTCAGTGTCTTGCCAAAAGACACTTCGACAAAAGGGCCAGCAGAAACCGAGCCTGCGATCTTCTTTTTGGGGGTCGATTGCATTACCTCTGCATCACGGCCACCATGTAAAAACCTCACAAAAACTTGATTAGCACACTGTTGCATCCCATTGGAGTGATTGTGGTCTTTTTTTTAATGACATTAAGTTGATGAATTTATGTTAAGAACAGGTTAGAAGCTACTCCTGGTATTTTAATTTAAAAATAAATGAAATATATCCTTTCTGGACGGATTTTGTGACTTATGTATTTATTGAGGGTTAATGAAAGCTGAGAGTAGGAACGATTGGTGATTTACGTCAAGGAAGCAGATTGTTGCCACTAAGATGTCCTTGCAGCTCTTCAGGTGAAATCCCTGAGGATTTCACAGTGGCAGAGTATTATTTACCAAAAATCTGAAAATATGACCAAGTGATCCCAATATTTTTCAGGCCATGGACCAGTTTAATGTCAGACAATATTTTCACTGACTGGCCTGTACAAAGCTGAAGTGGACATTCATTATTTTAATTTTTTTTTAAAACTCCAGTTTCTCTCAGTTTTGAGGTCAAAGTTTATCTTCATCCTCTATAAAATATCAGCAGCCTCTTCAATTTTTTTCTGTACTTACATTTAATACAGGAACTATTAAAATGTGATAAAGATTTTTCCTTAACCCATTACTGTCAAAGTAGAAGCTAAAAAAATTGGAAGCCAACCTTTCCAGATAATTTTAAAAAAGTAACTTAGACTGGTATTTTCTACATAATAATACACATTAATCCACCATTTGAGTAACTTTATTAGCAGCATCCTTGTAACTTTGGACAGCCTGTTGCTGAATATTATGCACAGCAGGTTTGGTGTGTGGGAACAACTGTCGTAATAAATCCATATTTGAAGTAAAGACTCCAGCTTTGGAGTCAAAGGCTTTTCTTCTGTTTCCTCACTGGCTCTTTTCTGCTTAAAATCTCACAGAAAATGCTTGTTTTGTGCTAGATTTGCTAGCTCGAGGGTTTCAATTTATTTTGATTGATTTTCAAGCAACCTGATGTGCCTCAAAAATGAGTCTGATGTGGTGGGAAAAAAACAGCAGTTTTCCAAAATAAAACTTCGTTTAAAATCAGATTATAAAAAAAACTGGAAATAAAAGTTGGTTGTTTTTTTTTTTGTTTTTGTTTTTTTGTGGCCGGGTACTGACTGTCCCATGGACTGGTACCAGTCTGCAGTCCAGGACCAGTAATATAATCAATAAATTATGATATAATAAACCAATAATAACAAAAATGTAAATGGCTTAGAATCTAACTTGTTGAGAAGTTGGTCACTAAACCAACCCACAGCTATGGACATGAACAAATCAAAGCTGAAATTTGAGAATGACAGTCTTTTGGATTACTCTTACTTTGACTGATAAACAAGTTTTAGGTTTTTAAAACCTGGAACTGATATAATCACATAACCTTCGATGAATATTATTTTTTTTTATTTTATTTTACTTGCACTCTCTGTTAACAAAATTGTCATTGTAAATGTGGGTGTAGTACTTGGACAGCTGCCAACGCCCGTTCACTTTACCACATCAACGACCTTATCCTCCCTGGATTTGCTTTTTTGGATCAGAAACACTTATCAAAAAACTAAATTTAAGCCAAATTACATAAGGCCTCAGGCACTTTAACTGAATGGAAAAATGTAAATAGTTTTTCTATGAGAACTAGTCCTTGATTTTTTATTGACTTTAAGTCAAGGTGGAGGTGGCTTGTTATTTTGCAAAACTTGTGACCTGGTCATTAGTGCAGATGGTTAGAACTTTGAGAGCTGTGAAAGAAAAAGTCTGGAGCAAAATTCTTGAGATTTACACCGCCATGGCACTGTGCACCAAGCCTCTTCCAACTGTAGGTACATGCGCTAGTTTTGGGTATTGACAGCCCAGTGGGAACACCATAAGCTAAAAGAGCGTTCAAGAACTCACATCCAGTATGTTCTTAAACACATGACACATGCCCAGCATTAGAGGAAAAAAACAGATCTGTTGACCAAAGATTAAGACAAACTGGAGGATGTTTAGTGTTTATGCCACACAGAATGAGCAAAGACCAAACAGGTTTACTCTCCACATCAAATGGTAACAAAAACAACACCAATATATGAATCATTGCAATTACTGGGCCTTTTAAACCACCTAGCTTAAAGCCAGTATGTCTGGAAAGTGATTGTCATTTTCAGCTGTGGTTCCCTCTTTAAGACACCCAGTAATGAACTCTGCTGTTCCAGCAATGTAATCTCATTGTTCCCTGTCAAAACAATTCTGTTCGGATTATGATCCAGACTACACGTCACGTATCACTGCTTTACTTGTAAAAGCTTATTTGAATAACAATACTTAAAGGGGAAAAAAATAATAAAGAGAAATCCCTCACACAGTTGGCAAACATGCAAGAGTAATTAGACACTGCTAAGCAGATTATTGGCAGGGTTGCCAGATCAGCCTGACAATTTCAAGACCAAACTCAATGGAAAAACCCGCCCAACTCAATTAAAAACAGCCCACGTTAAGACATTTATAGAAATCCATCGTGAAACTGTAAAATGATTGAAAGCTTAGGGTGGAAACATACTAAGCACACAAAAGTTCCGCAGCAGCAAGCAGTTACAATTAATTCTATTGTTCTACCTCATTCTAATTTACACATAGATAGATTGAGACCATTCATGTTCATCTACCAGGCTTGAAGCTGGCCCATTGGGTTGCAGTGGTATATTTTATGGACCCACTCCAATAGCGTTCTTGTGGAATGTTTCTAATGATGGATGACATATACAAAAGAAAATTAAGCTCAAAATTGCTTTTTTGAGTATTTTTTTGGTTTAAATCATTGTGAATAAGGACCATACAAAACAATTCCATTTGAAAAAGAGCACAATTTTCTAGGCTGGCCACAAGCTTCATGCTCTGCTCCATTTTGATGCACCCACTTGAAGACAACGGGATCCATCTCTGTTTTCTTTGTCAGAGCTGGCATTCGTCTCAAAAGTGGATAGTT
This sequence comes from Oryzias curvinotus, assembly GCA_023969325.1. NCBI lineage: Eukaryota > Metazoa > Chordata > Actinopteri > Beloniformes > Adrianichthyidae > Oryzias > Oryzias curvinotus. The sequence goes on from CM043710.1 coordinate 25,420,481, forward strand.
GGATAGCTCCATTATTGCTCACCATTTTTGGTTCAACGGTAATGTTAAACTTACGGTGTTAGGGGCTCTAGGTTAGCAGGAGAGTGTAGAGAGCTATCAATAATCGTTGATGGAGTTTCTCCATGCTAATGGCCCTGACAACAACTCAAATAAATCTCTAATAATCTACTGCTGCTCTGCAGAAAGTATGTCCTACAAAATGACACAGTTTAAAATAATATATATATATATAATATATATATATTCTTCTTCCGGTTCCGGGTTACAGGCAGGGCGCGTGGAGTGCCTCTCTGCGGATACAACTATCTTTAAATTACTTAAAAAGTTGATTTTCTCCAAAAAGAGAGCTGACCATGCCCCCTAAGAAATCCCAGGAATATGAAGAGCTCAAAAAAGCTATCGATAGCATTCAAGAAACGCTTAAATCTTTTATGGATCAGGTGTCGGCTAAGCTAACGCCACTCATGGAGATGATGGAAGAGTTCCGAAGATTCCGGGCTCAAAACGAGCAACGAGAAAACCGGGTCGACATTCTGGAGAAAAGACTGGACGATGTGGAACAGCAAGTAAGGATGAATAATGTCATTCTCACTGGATTACCAATCAAGCCTGGAGCGAAGCTAACAGCAGGAGCGAGCACTGCTAATGCTAGCGCTAGCGTAGCTAGCAGTGCTAACACGGAGCGCGGTGCAGACTTTCTGGAGCAGCAAATGCATTCATTTCTCACATCTAAAGGGATTTCCCTGGATCTCAATACCATCGAGACCTGCCACCTGCTCCCCAGGAGAAAGCAGACGGATAAACCAGCGATCCTCATCAGGTTTGTGAATCACAAACACAAGCTAGCTCTGATGAACCTCAGAAAGAACCTGAAAGGTTCTGCTGTTTATCTGAACAACCATCTGACCAGGAGGAATGCTGAAATCTCCAAACATGCACGGCTTCTCAGGAAGCAGAAGAAGATTGAGAACACTTGGGTTAAAGGCTGCAGGATTTACGTCAAACCACTCGGTCCACCGGACCGGTCCAAGGTTCTGGTTGTGAACACCATGAGCGACTTTGAGAAGTGCTTGTTTACAGTTGTCTAAAACAACATGGAGTAATAAACCAAAGAGTCAAATAATTTCAAGAAATATGACACCTGTATTCATCACTTTCTCCATACGTCTGACGTCACCTGAATCAACAGCAGAGAGTTCTGACCTGCAGACAACTTGACCTCAACTTTCACCGAGCTGATATCAGCTGAAGAAGGATATGGACCTGAATCTAATGGCTGCAGACATAACATGGAAGAGACTAGAAACTGTTTTGAACCCAGAAGGACAGCTGTTTTTTCAGCAGAAGAAGATATGCCAACCTTGGATAATTGACAGAATATGGACCCTTTTATTTTTGTTTTTTGTTTTTGTTTTTTTTTTGTTTTTGTTTGTTTTTTTCTCTCCCTTACAGCAGTGGTCCCCAACCACCGGGCCGCGGACCGGTACCGGGCCGCGGGACACTTGGCACCGGGCCGCGGAGCGGTCCCGGGCCACGGGAAATTTTGGCACCGGGACGCAAAGAGAGAAAAAATAATTTCCATTTTATTGTTTTTTTTTTCCGACAAAAACGTTTTATTTTGAAAAGTGACCGGATTCTCTCTGTTACATCTGTCACACTTAACGCACGTCAAAGTCGCGACACCAAACATCAGGTGATAAACCCCACTAAAATGAAACCCAAACAACCAAAATGAGCAAAAAACAAACTTCTTTAGAAAGTTGCCGTGACAAGGGTAAAATTATTATTATTATTACTAAAGAGAAAATACCACCCCCGGTCCGCGGTAAATGTGCCTTGCGTTGTACCGGTCCGCGGTGACAAAAAGGTTGGGGACCACTGCCTTACAGCATTACCTTATTAAATATTAAAAAAAAGAAAAAAAAAAAGAAAAAAAAATGATTAATAATAAAAATAATAATTTAATGATATTATTTCACTTGCTCCAAAAATTGATAAATTGATTCAAAAATCTTTCCTAATGTGACATAATTTTGCACATGTTTTTAACTTTTGATACTTGATGAAAGTTTACTATACTGATATAGTATTATGTTCTAATCATATGAATGACTTTTATGATTAACATATATTTTAGATAACTGATCTGCATTTGCCATGTTGATTTCTAAAATAGTTATTTTTAACATAATAATTAAGTAATTCATCCTTGTCATGTGCCTTATCGATACCTTATGATTTTTAATTCTGTCTGATAAAAACTGGGAACCGAATATTGATAAATTATGTAATAAAATGGTTATAGTATAACGGGGTGGAATTATATAAGTTCGCTTCCTTCCACTCCCTTTCAAGCAATATTTATTAATATGTCTAATTATCCTAAGTTTGATTAGTTACTGTATGAATGTATAACTGCAGATTGTTTTGCTTTTGTGTATTGTTCCTACTTGATTGCTTGAAATAAACCATTTCAAATCAAATCAAATATATATATATATATATATATATATATTTAAATTTACCCTATTTTACCCTGATTCATATTTTTACACTCAAACTTTTCATAAGATAAAAGCAAATTACTGTTGTAGAACCATCTGAATGACTGTCTGTGTAAAATTCACATTTAGTAGATTTTCTTCCTTTTAATTGGTTAAAAGCCCAATAAAATGTGTTTGAAAGAGAACACAGTTTTTACCGGAACACACAAGTGTTTACATTACATCATGGCAAATATTGTGGTAATATTTTTGTGAGTATTTTTCCAAGAATTTGCCAACTGTTGAAAGGTAAAAAAAAAAAAAAAAAAAACTATTTTATAACTTAACGCGCTTTGATAAAGAGAAGAAGGGGTTGGCAATCATGGTTCCTGATTCATTCTTTTTAATGTTGTGCTGCTCTGTGTTAGTGCAGCTGCTGCTCTCAGATTCACCAGTCTGGGGTAAAATCACTGATTCTTCTGATCAGTGGGTTCTGTGAGTCTCAGTATTCTGCTCACACATCAGGACTCCGGGCATCACATGTGCAGCCCTGACACAGCCACGCACTCCACACAGCAGCTTTTATACAGCTCTACTCCCAAAGCCTCTACAGGGATTTGAACATCTGACCTGGGATCAGCCTGAACATTGCACCTGAGCTGTTCTGTTAATACCCATAATTCCCTGCACCTGCAGTCTGTTTAAACTAACACTCAGGTGCTCTCTGTTGCTAATACAACATTTATGCATACCATTTATACTCCTCATCACATCCTGTGTTCTGAATGATCATCAGATGTCGCTAAGGATACTAACAATAATAACTTGTTATCAGAAGGTTCTGTGCTGTCTTTTACATTTACATATAATTAAAAATCCAAATATTCAAGTCTAGTCTCTGGTGAGACATTTTTTTAATTTTTTACTTGTCTTTTCCTGTTTGCCTTCAGGCAACAAACAGAAATAAAACATCTCAAACATTTGTGCCTAAACAGCAGATGTTGCAGCCCCTTCCAGTTAATCCTTATATTTTGTTATGAGCTCCTACAAAAATTGCTCATATTAAACAGCAAGATTAAATTTGTATTTCTGTAGCTGCTGCAAAGCCACAGCTGGATGCGCTGCAGAACTCAAGTTGCTGACAGTGACTCTATTGCAAGCCAATATTTCAATCTAATCCCAAAAAACTCATATCTTGAATGAGACAGAGCCATGTATTAAGCTTATATTTGAGATAAGACAGATGGGATATGCCAATTTTATACTGAACACTCCAGCATGTAAACCTTTTTATCAACCTTTAAAATAAGTAAGTGCCCACTATATTTTTGGTCTGTTTTATAACTGAACAGACTTTGCTGAATGAGATTTTATGTCTACGTCCTGCAGCTCCGCAGCCACATGTGGCTTTCTAGTTGAAGAAAAATAAAGTTTACACAATTAACTGTAAAGTAAAAAATGTAAGAAAAAAGTAAACTAATTCAAACTTTGTTCAACTCATTCACAAGTACAGGGCGTTTTACAAGTTGAACTAAAACATTAACCGCTTTTTGTACAGTATGTACCTTGAAAAATCTATTAATGTCAGTAAGCACAACCAGGGTCACTTTGTTAGCTCTGATTTAAGTTTTAGGAATTGGATTCACAAATATATAATTGAGATGCAATTATGCAGATGCAGAAAACAATGCAAACAAAAAAAAAAGATAATTCCATGTATAGTTTAGAGGAAAAACATCAAAACTAAAAGCTAGGGGCATTTTTTTCAGAAATTTCAGCTGTGTAAAAGCCTTCCAATCAGCTTGGGAAGTTAACACCAGGGTACAAATTCACTGTATGCCTTCAAGATAGACTGGATCTGCTAATTCAAAAACCCACAGACCTTTATGACTAACTAATGTTAGAGGTTTGTTTTAAAAAATATTATAAAGCAGTCATAATTACTCCAAATGCATTTTGATTTATGATTACCATTTTTATTAGCAACAAAAAGCCTGTTATGGTAAGTAGATAAAGAAGCAGCTGGGGATAATGCTAAAAAAAGACTATTATTTACGAAAAATCTAAACAATTTTAAAGTAGTTCTAAATAGACCCCCTTAAGAGTGGATTTCAGACAGATAGAGGTCACATGATCAAATCTGAGCCCATTGGAACACAGAACGTCTCCTCTGGTGCAGCAAAGGACCACACAATTAATGCACACACCAATCTGCTGCCTCTGAGATTTGAAATCTCTGGCCTTTCTTATTTGACACTGAAGAAAATCTGTTTTATTGTGCAGCACGGAGCAGTCCAACCAACATGATTATGAATAAATATGCTTATCCATGCATGTCCTCAGTTTCTGTCTTGCTCCTCCCAGCATGATTCTCTTGTACAGACATTTAAAATCAATTTCAGGCTTCAGTGAGCTTCAGTGACGTCTTCACCTGGGGATCTGGAGACTATGGAAGTTAGATATGGGGACCCCAGCTCAATGGGAGAAACGGGAACATCCAGGGTTTTAAAGATATGCAAAAAAATGTAACTGCTCTTTGTCCATCTTAAATTAAAAGTGGTAACTTGCATATCAGAAACAAAAATGCTCAGCTTGGGTTACAGAAGATAAGCTAGAAATAATGGAACTTGATCAAGAACCAAAAATTGTATTCCTTATTGTATGACCTTAGCCTTAATGGTCTTCTGAAGTTTCATTAGACCAATTTGGTTAGAGCAATACTTTTGTTGAAGTTCATACCCATACAACCACAGGGAAAGGTCAAACAGATTTAGGTCAGAGCTTTTCAGTAATTATCAGCAGTGGACCTGCCTGTGTCGGTTTACCGGTTTTTGCTGTATTTATTTAAATAAATAAATAAAAAATCTTTAATACTGTGAGGCTTTTAACACCAATTTTCATTTTGATTTATGACTTCACCCATGACATACAAAATCTCATGAAGGGGCAAATCAAAAATTTACAGTTTATTTCCCTCTTGTAGGAAATGATTAGAGCATGAAGAAGCACAGCCAAATATCTTCCCTGAGCTCACCGGAAAGAAGAAACATGTTAGTATAAACCCCACAGGACAGAAGATAAGTAAAGTGGCTAAACTCTTAGTAGCAGATCATTTGTTGATCATAAATTACGACTTCATTACTGTATTTTTCTAGATTTCAGACTCCTCCAGTGACAGCTTTTCATAAAACATTTTTAGAAGTAAAAGGCAATCTCATCTGCAGCATCCACTATTTCTAAGGCCAGTTTCTCTGACATACCACACCCCTAAAATGGGGCGTATCAGCAGCAGGAAAGATGGTGATTAGATAACTTTTGAAGTGTATTCGCTTTTTGCTCCTAAACAGATGAGATGAGCATGGCTGGATTTTTATACAGACATCTGTAACAAAGTGCAAAAAACAGATGGTTCTGGTTTTAGTAAGGTTTAGTCAACATGTACAGATTTGATGCATGGTCCTATTCTCTGTTAGTCATTCCAAAAAAATTGTTAGAGCTCTCTACTTAAGCCTGATTTACACTGGTCCATTTGCGGTGTGTCTCTGTTGTGTTAACACACAAAAAAAGTAGAATGTCCAATCAATTGAACTGTTTACATTTCCTGCATCATGTCTGCATCTGACGCCCGTCCCTTAACAACACAACACAAGCTTTACGCTTATGAAGTTCTATTTCCAGTCCATTGACACGTTTATTTTGAGGCATGTTCGGTCTTGGGGCTGATGTTCTTCACCATCTAGCATCTCCACCTTTGTCACAATTACTTTGTGGTGGCCGTGGTGCAGCGGTAGGGCGGTCGACCCATAATATCGTAATATTGCAGGTTTGATTCCCGCCTTGCACACCCATGAGTCGAAGTGTCCTTGGGCAAGACACTGAACCCCACCTTGCCTCTGGTGGCAGGTTGGCGCCAGTGATCGGCAGCGGAGCCGCCACCAGTGTGTGAATGTGTGCGTGCATGGGTGAATGGGACTGTGACTGTAAAACGCTTTGGGCCTTTGAAAGAGGGTAGAAAGCGCTATATAAGTATACGCCATTTACCATTTACTTTCACTGGTACACAGATGACACCCAGATCTACATTTTTATCCGGTGCACCTCGGCCGCCCCCTTCTCACATCTAACAAACTGCATTTTTAAAAGAAACACCTGGTTAACACACAAGTTGACACTCAAATAAGCCTTGATAAAACAAAAAGTTGTCACCAAATCCACTCTTACCAAAGCCCCAATTTATCAATAGGTTACATCTTGATTGTTCTTCCATCACTCCACTGCAATATTAATGGCACCACTTGGTCCGCCAACTCCCAAATTCATAGCACCAACCATCTGAGACCCCACCCTCCACCCCAGTTTGCTACCATTCTGGTTTACAGTCTTGTTGCATCTTTCCCATTGACTGTATATGAGAACTGGACCGAGTGAGTGTGATGTCACCCCATATAAAATGGGAAGCATTTGAAAATTTCATGTGAAACCACATTTTTAGTAAGACATTTGATTGGCCAGTGTACTTGAATAACTTGCCTTACAGAAAGAAAGAAAAAAAGATTAGCAAGAAATTGTTAAAAGCAGATAAGAGAGCAAGAATGAGTATTCTGACAAATAGATTAACTAAATTATAGCTGTTTATTTCTCAATAGAAGTCTATGAGATCTTGGCTTCTTGGAGCCTGCAAGTACTTCCTGTTTGGAAGGGTGAATCACTCAGTCCAGTTCTCATATGCAGTCAATGATCTGGATTTAGTGGTTGAAACTCCATACTGTTTGGTCCCCTCCAGAAAACTCTAAATAAACTTGCTCAAAGCTCATGAGTATGTTGCATAGCGAAAATCCCATCCATCCATCATATTATAATGTTCCAACACAACTCCACTGGCTCTCAATCATATATCCCATTTAGTACAAGATGCTAGTTTTTATCAACAAAGCTACTCACAAAGCCATCCCTCACTCCTCAATGAACTCATCCACTTCACTGTTTACCAGGCTTCACCTTTAGATTCTCCTCGTCTGTCAATTTCTCTTTCCTGTCTGTACAATTCACTACAACGGGGAGGAAAGGATTCACCTCCAATACTTTGCACCCCCCGCCATTTGCAATATTTGCAATTTGTATTTTTTGCAATTTTTATTATCTTAACTAGGCTATGTGGTAAGCTTGTGGGTTTGAAACACACCTTATAAATAAAACAAAATATTGTTATTTATAAAGTCCTCGGCTCCGCAGAAGAGATACCATCCATATTGTTTAAAATAGTAATACACACCTATATGCAACACAAAACACGTCCCTCAACCAAACAGACTTTGGCCTGATTTATTAAATAAAATGTTTGCAGCTCATTGTGTTCTTCTCATTTCTGGCTGTCATTTTACATTTATTTTTTTTCTTGTTTTTCTATCTTTTTTTTTCCAAGTTCTAATACATAAGTTTGTTCATGTATTTATCAATCCTTCAATATTATCCAAATAAGTACATGTAAAAAAAAAAGAAAAAAAGAAGTATTGACTGAGAAAAGTTTGCCATTTTGAAATACAGCCAAAGTCATATTAACAGGATCTGTCAGGTCCTGGACTCTCTGTAGAGTTGAAAACTTGGCTTTGTACTATGGGACCCTGTACAGGAGAGCTATAAGGAGCAAGAGCGAGGAGTGGGAGGAAGATGAGCAGGGGAGAAATGAAAAGAGGAGACAATAGAGAACCAAGGACAAAGGTGAGTCGTGGAAAAATAAGCTGTAGCTTTAGACCTGAAGTTTGAGTTCTGATAAAACATCTGATCCTGAGCTGAAAAAAAAAAACCCCACAAGAGACTCGAGAAAGAGAAGTTCATGAAACAAAAAGAGAGTTAGATAAAGAGAAAACAAACCTCTATAAGGTGAACTGCTGTCTCTGAGCAGACAGGTGCTAAATAGTTTGACGTTATGTCTTCAAAGAATTTCATTTTTTTCAGTATTTCATTCTTTTTTAGCAAGTTCTCCCACTTAGAAAACATGGAGGGGTCTAATATTTTTATCATAGGTGCATTTCCACAGTGAGAGACAGAATCTGAAGAAACATTCAGAAATCACGTTGTACGATTTTTTTAAAACAATTTATTTGTATATTACTGTGACAAATAAGTATTTGATCACTTGAGTTAAACAACTTTAATATTTGGTACAGAAGCCTTTGTTAACAATTACAGAGGTCAAACGGTTCCTGTAGTTCTTCAATAGGTTTCTACACACTGCAGCAGGGATTTTGGCCCACTCCTCCATACAGATCTTCTCTAGATCTGTCAGGGTTCTGGGCTGTCGCTGAGCAACACGGAGTTTCAGCTCCCTCCAAAAATTATCTATTGTATTTAGGTCTGGAGACTGGCTAGGCCACTCCAGAACCTTGATATGCTTCTTACGGAGCCATTTCTTGGTTTTCTTGGCTGTGTGCTTCGGGTCATTGTCATGCTGAAAGACCCACCCATGACCCATCTTCAACGCTCTGACTGAGGTAAGGAGGTTTTTGCCCAATATCTCACCATACAGAGCCCCGTTCATCCTCTCCTTAATACAGTGCAGTCATCCTGTCCCCTGTGCACCTTCCTTAGCATCACTGATACCCCACGAGGTGAGATCTTGTGAGGGCCCCCAGTCCGAGGGACATTGACAGTCATTATTAGCCTCTTCCGTTCTCTGACAATTGCTCCAACAGTTGTTCTTTTCTCACCAAGCTGCTTGGCAATTGCCCCGTAGCCACGTCCAGCTTTGTGAAGGTCTACAATTTTGTCTCTTGTGTCTTTTGACAGCTCTTTGGTTTTACCCATGTTGGAAGTTAGACTTCTGACTGATTGTGGGTGCGCAGGTGCCTTTATGCAAGCTAACGACCTCAAACAGGTGCCACTAATTTAGAGTCATGAGCAGAGTGGAGTTGGACCATTTAAAAGCAGAACAGCAGGTCTTTGCTGGTCAGAAGCCTATCTGATAATCAAGTGGTCAAATATTTATTTGTCACAGTAATATGCAAATAAATTGTTTAAAAAAATCGTACAACGTGATTTCTGAATGTTTCTTCAGATTCTGCCTCTCACTGTGGAAATGCACCTATGATGAAAATTTTAGACCCCTCCGTGTTTTCTAAGTGGGAGAACTTGCTAAATCACAGGGTGATCAAATACTTATTGACCTCACTGTACATACTCAGAGAAGAACTGGAGAAAGCATGGAAAGTGAAGGTGACAGTGGTGCCTGTGGTAATTGGAGCACTCGGGGCAGTAACCGCCAAGCTGGAGCAGTGACTGCAACAGATACCTGGAAAGACCTCAGACATCTCAGTCCAGAGGGGCGCAGTGGTAGGAACAGCTAAGATGCTGCAGGACCCTCAAGCTCAGGCCTTTGGTAGAGGACCCGAGCTTGATTGAGAAACCAACCGCGGAAGGGTTGAGAGAGGTATTTTTCTTTTTAATATATATATATATATATGGCTTATTTGATTTTGGCTCAAAACAGCATAATCATTATTAAAAGACCCCTGGATACACTTTAAAAATAGATCAAAAGTGATTGGAGTCTGACCTAAATAAGACGGATCAGTTTCTTACTAACCTGCTTTTAATTGAAGAGTTTTAGTTATTTGCAATGCTTGGTATAGCACGTACTACTCACACACTATTATCGTTAGTATTTTCTGCTCACAACAACATACAAATAAGATTTTTTTTTTTAAATAGCATATTTTTGTTGCTGATTTGAATTCAAATTTGATGTTGAAGGAGCATAAGGTAACGCTGGAGAGAAAGGCACGGAAAAACATTTCTCCAGACCAGTAGAGAAAAGGACTACCAAGGCGCTACATAGATCAGCTACTGGGGTTACAGATCATGCAGGCTGCAGGATCTTCCACAGACTGTCTGGTTCTTAGTTTTTCATTCACGCTCAAAAAACACCAACCGCCATGAGATCTGACCCAGTCGTTCCAAACATTTAGTCTGTGAAACTTCATCAGCATCTAAGCACAGAAACAGCGGTGAATTAAATGTCCCTTATTTTGAAACTAAACAAAAACATTCAAGTATTTTTTAAGAGGCCCTTCTAATCAAACAGTGCAATTACATTTCATACTCTGAGCCTTGATTAATAGCAACCAGATTATTAATTTATGTATTTTATTGTTGTTGTTTTTTCTTTTTGCAGTTACTGAGCATGATTAATTAGCCTTTAATTCTGCCACTAAACCTGAAACTATGAGTTGATAGTAATAAAACAACGGGTACATTTTTTATGAGAATATTGTTGAATAAGGTAACAGGAAGAAAAGGAGACAGCAATGACAACAGGTCGCAATAATGAAGGTGAAATCCAGGAAATGCCTTAGAGATCAGGAAATAAGAATGAACACAAAGAAGAAAGGAGGGCTTTGAAGAAAATGAAAGGCGAAACGAGGATGAGTGAGGATGAGGAAGGCAGGGACATGCAGGTTGGACGTTAATGCCTCAACATGAAGAGATCAGCCTGCTGCTTTCTGTTGGCTGCTTTCAATGGAGAGATGATCCAATAAATCCTTCCTCTGTAGCAGAAAAATCGTTTCCTCAGGGAGACTTCCCTGCGATTCCTCTAACAAGCACACAATGACGGTAAGAGCGCGTGAAGGGAAGACTCCAGAGAGAACAAACAGTCTTTAACCAGAGGAAAAGCATCCTTCACTGTGTATGAAGCCTCGCGAGTGCTGTTACAGAACAATAATCTGGACCTAGTCTGCACAGCATTTAAAAGCACATTTGTAAAAATTATGAAAACCTTTCAATTTGCTACAATTTATTTAGCAAAAAAGATTTTCTTTGGGTGTATTTAGACTGGAAAAATCAGAGTCTGCTTAATTTGGTCCAGATCGAGTCCTGAACCTTGCATTTTGACTGTAATAAAACTGCTGTTAACTGGAGATTTCGGTTCCGGATCAAAGCTTGTAAACAAAATCATGTGACTAAAAATCTTTTCAGTCATTGGCCAGGAATTTTGAGAGCGGGGCAAAGCAAAGAGAAGCAGAAGTCTTGTGCTTTACAATCCTTGTCAGGATAGTTCTCTAATTCAAACTTTATATTTATATAAAGTTTTGAACGCTGTCTACTAAACTTTATTCAGACTTTATATTTCAAGGTGGTTACTGAGGAAAAGAAAACTGAGAAGGTATGCTGATAAGTGCTTCTGACGTAGATTTTTGGGAAAACAGTGTGAGAAGCATTGCATATCATGTTAAAAGTTGTTTTATTGAACCTACATTCATCTAATCCCATTCCAATGCCTTGCTTTGTCTTTTTGTTATTGTTCTGCTATTGTGTCTACATCATGTAATGCCCGTCTATATTAGCTGTTTTGGTCCAGTTATTCTGCTCCAAGCATGAAGATTATTTAGACAGAGAAAAACCCAGAGTGAACCGGAGCTCAGTCTGATTGGTAACAAACTGAGACCACCTCCAAAAAGGGGTCCGAGAGCAGTCCCTGATACCGGGCAAAGGTCCTCTTGGGTGTATTCAAACTGAAAATTTGTTCTGGATTATCGGGAGAAACAAAGTCTGATTCACTTTAAGTGTTCAGTATGAATACACCCAAAAACACCAGGTGATCTATATAACCCAAGCATCCTGACCCAAATGTCGGATTTGCTTATTTGGTCACAATTAACAAAATAGTTTTGTGGCCAGCATTCAAATGAAATCAGAGCGCAAATGTCTGTACTCCAGCTAAGTATGTATCTTACGTGAATGCTAAACATAAATCGCGTATTATGGAATAGCACATACTGCAAACAACACACCGGCACACAAAGCAGTAAGGAAAAAAAAACTTTTTTTTTCCCTATGGTGTTGAAATTAGAATGAAAAATGTTGCTAGTTAAAAATAATAGTTTTGTTGATATCCTGATGGTTCTCTCCAACAGATCAACGTGGCTTTTCTTGTTGTTTCTGTGGACCAGTGGAGATGATTTTTAACAGCATATTTCAGTAAATATGCACAAACTTGTCCGGAACATGACAGAACATTTGCAAATAATGTTAGTCTGTGTCCACCCACTTGGTCACCAGGATAATCTTGTAAAGATCAGATAGATAAAGGGATGCACATTTCAAAGCTTCAATGTTCCTGCATCCTTTCCAAATATATTTGCCTCTCACCCTTGAAAATCTAGCCTGGTTTAAGTTTGCTCAGCCACTTAAACAACTAAACCCAACGTTTGTTGGAAAATATATATTGGACCATCATAAGCAAAATTTAAACATCTGTCTATATTTTTTTGGAAATCATTTTCTCTGCAGTTTAAGATGATGCCTATTTATTTATTTTTATTAAATACCTCAGGTCCTATTCTGGTCCTATAGATATACTGCAGTAGACACACTGCCAGGCAGCTGCAGCTCTACCCCCTTTTTGGCCAATCACCCTGTGAAGAAAACTCATTTCCAGGATTATTTCCTTTCTGTCATGACCCAACTCTCACGACCATAAGTGAGAACACGAACATATTACTTCTGGTGTAAATAAGGTCAAAGTTGCATAAAATGCTATGTTGCATACAGTCTCTTTTTCTGTTTCAGTGGTTCAAATTTGTCTCTGGTAGCCCCCACACACAAAGATACATACACACACTCAACCCTTTCATATTTATCTGGTTCCCCTTTTGGAAATACACAAAGACCAGACTTGGTAGAATCATTAACAATTGTCAATGAACTTAAAACGTTCTCAACATTTCCAGACATTCTCTTTACAGTTAGATTTCATGTTTTCACCTTTGAGAATCTTTCTCCTGAACCCCAACGAGAACAAACAAACAAAAAAAAAAAAAGAAAACATCTGTATGGTCTGCTCACAGACAGAAGACTCAGGTTTCTTTTCCCCAAAAAACTGACACGTTAAATATATTATATGTTAAACCTGAAGAATAAAACATATAAATCCATTTGATTTATGTAATCTCTGGTTTCACAGGATCACATTTCTATAAATCAGGACTGCCCTCAGAATGGGACTTTTTGGCACTTAAATAAGTTAGCAATATCACGTCTCTCTAAACCATTTTCTGGCATTCAAATAACCAATGCACGCACATTAATGTATTGACAAAGTTTTTTTTTATTCTTATGCTGCAGGCAAGTGAGGAAATAATTTTATTATTTTCCTTTTTTTAACCAGTTAACCAGACCTTTTTCACAAGGGTGACCTATCTAAGAAGTCTACAATGCATTCTAAAGGAACATTTACTAGGAAGCAACAGCATAAAATAATACTTGCAAATATTAAACACACAGAATTGTTTTCAACCCAAATTGAGCTATGGGACAGGGGCAGCTATGGGGCAGAGGTAAAGTGGCCCATCTCTGAACCTCACGTTGCTCTGGTGGCTTGGCGAGTGTCTTGTATGCAACGTGGGTGAATCTTTAAATGGATATCAACAATAAAACAATTTCTTCATTAATTAATATTTTTTATAAACATGTATTTACTCTATATCAAAAATATATATATAAACAAGAAAGAAAGACATACAACAAACTATAAAATTAAAGGGAACATTGCTTTTGATAGCAAAATTTGAAAGATACTGTCATGTCCATCATAGAGCCATTTGAAGGACAGAAATATTTTCTACTGCCATGCTGTTGTGATAAGTTGTGGAATAATGTTTGTCTGCCTTCAAAGTTTTTGTTGTTTTGATTATCAATTGCTGTTTGGGCTAGCATAATAATACGGTACATACAGTAATAGGTGTCCATTATCTCTGTAATTGATCAGTTTTAACGGACACCCTGTAGCCAGTCAGAATTGAGTTTTTGCCTATACCATGGTATGAGCGAAATGGGATGGATTGAGGAATGGATGGATGGGCGGACGGACAGATGGATGGATGGACGGATGGGTGTTTTTGTCAAATGCTGTAGACTCTCAAACTTTGTATGAAAAGCACTTCTTTACTTTTTAGCACAGCAGGGATCAATATTTAGACAGTTTAAAGTTGTTGTTTTACTGTATTGATTTACTCAGCTTTTTTTTTCCATCAGTTCTTTTAGTGCATGAGTTTTATATATGCCCCGAAGATGACAATGAAGCAACACATTCTTTTTAACTTATATTTTAACAAAGCCGAACATAACAAAAGGGGTAGGAGCTCACATTCCCGAGCCTAACGGCCACAAATCACCGCTTTGTTCAGATGTTTGTAAAAATTGAGAAAGAGGTGCAGGGGCTGTAATCTTCCTGCCTGCTCTCACATTTTCCTGTCAACACAGATTTTGTTTGCCGCAGCTGTTGATTGTTTATCTGCTCCGTACGTGTTCTCTCTTTTTATGCCCGGCTGCACTGGTTAAATGACCAATGAGGGAATTATCTCAGTTGTTGGGAGTCGGAAAAAAGATGTGATATTGAAAAAGTCTGAAACAAGGAATGACAGATCACGTTCCAGTGTTTCCATGTGTCACCTTCTGGGGCCTAAACCTGTGTGGTTTAAGCACCCTTCTGCTTTTCTTTGATCTGGGGATCCTGAATCCTGTCTGTGTCAATGTTCTGGCTTTCAAGCCAGTCCT
The DNA here is from genome assembly GCA_023969325.1 of Oryzias curvinotus. Lineage (NCBI taxonomy): Eukaryota > Metazoa > Chordata > Actinopteri > Beloniformes > Adrianichthyidae > Oryzias > Oryzias curvinotus. The sequence continues at coordinate 25,435,516 of CM043710.1, forward strand.
CCAGGAACACGTTGATAGGCAGATTAAAGGAATGAGGTTCAGTTCTGCCGAGTCCAGGACCCATGTTATCCCTGTAGGCTGGTGGTTGAACATTCCAGCCCGAACATTTGGATCCACAAAAAATGTATTGTTTCTCTGTTTTTCAGAACTGCTGGATAGCTGGAAAGAAAACCCCGTTCAGGTTTTCTGCTAAAAAAAAAAAGAAAGCAGTATGAAATCTGTGACACCGATGGCCTCAGGGGAGAAGATGTTGCTGCTGGAAGGAAAGAAGCAATCATTTCACATTAAAAAAGGAGTTCACAAGTATTTTTGATACAGTTTTTCCCTTTTGTATTAATATTTTTACTGCAAGACTAAAAATATTCATGCACTGAATATGCATGAAAAGGTTCACAAACAAATATTTACACACAATTTGCTCTGTTTTGTTTTACAGCCTTTTTGATTCTTGATGACTGATGAAAATAGTATTTTTGTTTTCTGATTATGGAGGACACCTGTGGAGCAGAGGAAGAGGAGTTGAGCTCTAACAGGAATACTCCAGGTTCTGTTCCCGCCATGTGTCGATGTGTCCTTGGGCAAAACACTGAAGCCTACATTGCTTCTGGTGGTAATAGGTTGGCAGAGCCACCATCAGTGTGTGAATGTGTGTGTGCATGGGTGAATGGGACTGTGACATTAATGTGCTTTTAACTCAACAAAGTTTAGGTAATTACCATTTATTAAAAAATTAAAAAACACTGGCTCAAAATTAAGACAAAATGAAAAAGTCATATCACTGTCCTCAGTAATTTGTATTGATTATTTTTAAAGAATGCAGAGTTAAGTGTCACTTGTAGAAAACTTCTGCATATGTATCCAAAACATATCTTTGGAACCCACTTAACTTTTTGGCTGGAGCCAACGCAGATACTCTTGGGCGAAGGTGGGGTATACCCTGAAGCAGCCACCCAGCAGTCTGATGCAGGGCTATGCTCACATTTACACCTAGAGACAATTTAGAGATACCAATTAACCAATAAAACATGATTTTGGACAGTGAGTGGAAGCCAGAGTGCCCAGAGAAACCCCACACATGCACAAGGAGAACGATCCCCACACAAGAAGGTTCCAGACGGGATTTCAACCTGCATTCTTGCTGTGATGCAAGAGCGCTAACCACTACATCATCATGCAGCCCATCCAAAAAGACATTTGCATTATTTAGAACAGATCTTTAAGATGTTTTTAACTATTTAACCTTTAATGTTCCCGATGACACCTATGTAACACACTGTTACCTATCGTGAGATGCAATTAGCTGATTTCAATTTTCAATTCAATTCAATTTTATTTGTATAGCCCAAAATCACAACAACAGTCGTCTCGATGGGCTTTGAAGTAAAACATGACTCAAAAGGATGATGAGTACAAGGAGTCAATAGGAAAATACTAAAATAAACTAACAAACTGACTAAGCTATACTGGCATCCCTGCCCTTAGACCCCCCTTCGCGGTAAGGAAAAACTCCTAAAAAACCGGATTCCGGAAAAAAATGAAGAAACCTCAGGGGTGCCCACATGAAGGAGGGATCCTCCCCCAGGACGGACAGGCGATTTACCAGAACTCATAGAGAAGAATTAACTTATCTAACTCTACATCTATATATTTAAAGTCCAGCAGACGAGCTTCATCCAGCCGGGGTTGGGGACAGTCAGGGGCGCGAGTCGAGCCGGAGACAGGAACCACAGCCAGGTGTAGGAGCAGGAGCAGAGACGAGGTACACAGTCAGGAACAGGAGCACGGATGGGCCAACTGGAATCTGGAAGCACTCCCACTCCCCAGGAGGGGAGAGGGATAGAGGGACAATACATGAATTGTACTGCACCAAACAGAGGCATGGATAACTAAATGATAAATGATGATCACAGATAGAGAAGAGAGGAAGGGTAGAGGTAGATGAGAAAAGAAAAGTATTGGAAAAGGACAGAAAAGAGGACAGAGCCCCAATGCACCATAGTTACCCCAGCTTCAACTTCTAGCAGCCTTTTAAAATAATAGTTATTGTTATTTAGTTTAATTTAAACAATTAACATTAAGTTAAATAATCTCTGAATACTGACTAGTCTGACAATAAGCCTGTCCAAAGAGGAATGTTTTCAGTTTAACTTTGAATGTAGAAACTGAATCTGCCTCTCTTACATGAGCTGGGAGTTTATTCCATAAGACAGGGGCTTGGTGGCTAAACGCTCTACCTCCAACTGTACTTTTACTAATTCTAGGAATCACAAGCAGTCCTGCATTTTGCGAGCGAAGTGTTCTGATTGGATGGTAAGGGACTATGAGGTCATTAATATAGGACGGGGCCATTCCATGTAAGGCCTTATAGGTTAACAGGAGGATCTTGAATTTAATTCTAGAATCAACTGGGAGCCAATGGAGCGAAACTAACACAGGAGTGATGTGATCTCTTCTGCTAGTTCCTGCTAACAATCTAGCTGCTGCGTTCTGAACAAGCTGGAGACTTCTTAAGGAACTCTTAGGACACGCTGCTAACAAGGAGTTACAGTAATCCAGCCTCGACGTAACAAATGCATGGATGAGTTTTTCAGCATCACTCTTAGAAAGTATATTTCTGATCTTAGCAATATTCCGCAGGTGAAAAAAGGCAGTTCTACACGCCTGAGATATGTGAGCCTTAAATGATAAATCCTGGTCAAATAAAACCCCAAGGTTTCTAACTGTGGAATTGGGGGCTATACTTACACCATCCAGGGAGACTATCTGAGCAGACAGAGCATCTCTCAGATTTTTAGGACCTAGTATAATAACCTCAGTTTTTTCTGGGTTCAAGAGGAGGTAATTAATTGTCATCCAGGTCTTGATGTCACTAATGCAGGCGTTCAGTTTCTCTATCTGGTCATTCTGGTCAGGTTTCATGGATAAATACAACTGAGTATCGTCGGCATAACAATGAAAATTAATGCTGTGTTTCCTGATTATGTTTCCTAGGGGTAGCATATATAGCGTAAACAGGATGGGTCCTAAGACTGAGCCCTGTGGGACTCCGTAGTTAACTCGAGTGTACTGAGAGGAATGTCCATTTACATTAACAAACTGATACCTATCTGACAGATAGGATTTAAACCACTGGAGAGCAGATCCTCTGATCCCTATGTCATGCTCTAATCTATGGAGTAAAATACTGTGGTCGATAGTGTCAAAAGCTGCGCTGAGGTCTAACAGGACAAGAATAGAAAGTAGTCCCTTTTCTGAAGCCAATAACAAGTCATTAGAGACTCTAACTAGTGCGGTTTCCGTACTGTGGTGGGGTCTAAACCCCGACTGAAAGTCTTCAAAGTGGCTGTTGTCCTGTAGGTGGCAGTAAAGCTGCTTAACTACAACTCTTTCTAGGATTTTAGAAATAAAGGGCAGGTTTGATATCGGTCTATAGTTGGCCAAGATGTTAGGATCCAAACTGGGCTTTTTCAGAAGAGGTTTAACAACTGCATATTTAAAAGACTGTGGCACGTAACCCGTTTCTAGAGAGGTATTTATCATTGTTAATATGGAATCATTAATTAGGGGAAAAGTTTCTTTAAAAAGTCTAGTGGGAATTGGGTCTAACAGACAAGTTGAGGATTTGGAGGACATAATAATTGATGCCAATTCTAATTGATCCACAATAGTGAAGCAGTCTAATGTTACAGAGGTTTCTATGGATGCCTCCACTTCTACAGCTTCAGCCTGCTCTGGGCTGATAGAAGGAATAACTTGATTTAACTTATGTCTAATATTTGAGATTTTACTATCAAAAAATGTAAGAAAATCATCAGAGCTGAGAGAAACAGGAACATGTGGTTCTACTGAGCTCTGACTGCGAGTTAATTTAGCAACAGTGCTAAAAAGAAATCTAGGATTGTTTCCATTCTCTGATATTAAGGTTGAATAGTACTGGCTTCTAGCTCTACGCAGAGCTTTTTTATAATTTAATAGGCTATATTTCCAGATATTCAGAGACTGCTCTGAACCGGAGCGGCGCCATTCTCTTTCTAACTTACGGGTTTCTTGTTTAAGAGAACGTGTTTCAGCGTTAAACCACGGTGCTACTCGGTTTTGTCTAACGAACTTAGGTTTCAGGGGGGGCAACAACATCAAGTGTACTCCTGAGGGCTTGTAAGGCATCATTAACAAAGTGGTCATTTATACTAGGACTGATGCTATGGGAGCTGGACTCAGAGTATTTGCTCAGAATGTCACTAAGTACTGGCTGAACTGTGAGTTTAAACTCAGACACAGAACAGTCAGTTAAGGTTCTTCTAAGTTGTTTCTTATTCACTGGGGCAGTATCACGTTCTAAAGTAAGCTGGAAGGTAATCATAAAGTGATCAGAAATGATGGGGTTAAGAGGAAGGACACTCAGCTGGCTGATCTCTATCCCATGGGTTAAAACGAGGTCCAGGGTGTGCTTATGACAGTGAGTGGGTTCATTCACATTTTGGGTGAAACCAACATCATCTAATAAAGCTGCAAAAGCCTTTCCTAGACAGTCACTGGGGTCATCAACGTGAATATTAAAATCCCCTATTATTATCGTTTGATCAGAATCTAAGACAATAGTCGATAGGAAGTCGGAAAACTCAGTTAAAAATTCTGAATATGGGCCGGGGGGGCGATAAATAATTATGAATAAAACAGGTTTTCGAGTCTTCCTGTTTGGGTGATTTATAGTCAATATGATACTTTCAAATGAATTATAAGTATTTTTAACTTTAGGGCTGAGAAGTAAGCTAGACTGTGATATTACTGCCAAACCACCTCCTTTACCTGAAATTCTGGATTTCTGATAGTTAGCATAGGTGGGGGGGGTTGCTTCATTCAATCTAACATAGTCATCCTGTTGGAGCCAAGTTTCTGTTAAGGCTAGTAAACTAAGGTTGTTATCAGTGATTAACTCATTGACTAAGAGGGACTTAGAGGAAATGGATCGAATGTTTAATAAACCGCATTTAATGACATCATAATTGTGCTTGTGAGAACTACTGTCTGTCACTTTAAGGTTTCTATGACGCGCTCCTTTTATTTGTCTTTCATCACATAAGCTAAAGCTAGGACCTGCTTGACTTTCCCTGCATGGGTTTTGCACCAGCACTAACCCTAAGGGAGGCTCAGAGGAGCGTTTTACACTGCTGCTCTGCGCCCGGGTCTCGTCTCTGGATTGTCAGGTTAACAGACTAAGGCTAGCAGAAATGTTTCTAGAAAGGAGAGCGGCACCGTCCCGAGTGGGATGGACACCATTGCCATTCTCCGCATGAGACCGGGCTTCCCCCAAAAAATTGATTTATGTTGATTTGATGAGCACATCGCTACTGTACAATGTTGCATATCAGCACAAGGCTGCTTTTTACTGGTTCGGAATCCACCATTTACATTATTTGCGAAAAGTGACTGTAGCGACTGTCAACACTGGAGCTAAAGGTCTGGTGTTAAAGGGTTACAGCATTCTTGGTGGTATTTTTCTGCACCTGCTTGGTGTTCCTTTGTGACTTCAGAGCTGAGATCCCGCCACGGTGTACATTTTCTGGCCTTTACCTTTCACTTGGTATTTTGAGACCTTGGGACGTGCTCCTCTTTCCTCTGCTATTTTCATGCCCAGTTAATCTGCGTGTTGTAAAGGTCACAGAAGAGCCGTGACGAGACGGCAGCATCATACTAATGACACGCAGGGTGACGCATCGCAGCCGGGCAGCAGGCTGGATAAACAGAGCTGATGCATGAAAGCTGCAGATTTAAGTGATTTTCAGCTAAATCTCTGTTTGTGGATGAAAACGGGCCCGTGGGAGTAATGCGTCCTTATTTTACAAAAGCTTTGTCTATCCCAGGTTTTTATTTATACATCTAAACGAGGCATGAGGAGATAAGAGCTACAAACAAAGTCCCTGTTTGTGGTCTAAGTTTACATTTTCTGTCCACTCAAACTGAAAGCTTAATAAGCTGCAAAGCTGTGTCAGTCAAACTCTGGATCTTGCTTAAGTTGAATCATTTGTATGCAGAGAAACATAAAAAAAAAACCAAAAAGCTTTAAGGAATTTAATAGAAATTCATCTTCTGTGAGGTAGGCCTCAAAGCAACTTGGGCAAACAAACTAAAAAGGCCCCAACAATAAAATAAAATGACCAAGCATAAATAAGAAAAATAAAATTAATGCAATTTAAAAGAAAAGTAATAAATTTAATAATAAATGTGTGTAACAAATTATAGTATTTCTTTACAGACCTGCAAGCATACATTTATGAAAAAGACCAACATTTGAAAGAGAAACCTAAATCCCCTAAATACAATATTAAACAGACTTTTTAGTTGGTAAAAGGAGTTGTGGAACAATATTCAGGATATGACTGCGGAGTTTGACGTATATTTTGTAAAAGATAGGGCCAAAGTTAGCCGATGAAATAAACTGTACTAATAAATCAGAAAGGAAACAGTTGAACACTACAAAAAGAGAAATCCAAACTCAATCTATTTGAAACCAGAGGAAGCAAAAGAAATTCTAAAAATCGTTAAAGAAAAAAAAAAAAAACATCTACAGACTGTAACAAAATTAATATGATGGTGATAAAAAAAGGTACTTGATTCCATTGCTGACCCGCCAACCTATATTTAATCCTTTGAAACAGGATAATTTCCACAAAAAATGAAAATAGCCAAATTCCATTACACAAATAAGGGGACAAACACCAACTAACAATTTACAACTAGTGTCTTTAATCTGCCAATTTTCAAAAATACTCGAAAAAGTATTCTTCACAAGGCTGGAAAATTTGCTGAGAAACATAAAGTAATGTCCAACAATCTGGTTTCAGAAAAAAATAGATCAACATCCATGGCGATTACTAAATTAACTTAAGAAATTATAAATGGCACAGATAACAAGGAGTTCACAGTAGGAGTGTTCATTGATCTGAAAAACCCATGCAAACACACAGTCACACACTGATGGCACCAACCTATAACCACCAGGGACAATGTGGTGTTCGGGTCTTGCTTGAGGACGATCTCTGTCCCATGGCCACCTTCTTTATTGACACTTTTGTGCTTTTTATTTTTTTGTTGAAACTCATTGCACTCTAGTGATTAATATGTAATACCTAGATTTTACACGATCCAAAACTTTCCTTTTGCATTAGAGAATGCAGGTTTTTGGTTGAAAGCTCAGCATTGCAGTATTTTACTAACTGATCTGCTCTCACCTGTTTTACTTTCTGACTGCATGCTTCAATGCAAAGGATCATCTCTTGAGAACTAATTTATGCTATTTAAATGCAGATCAATTTGACTTTTTTGAAATGTCTGGGCCCTGAGATGGACTGGCCAACTGCCCAGGGTATATCCCACTTTTATCCAACAGTAGCTGGGTGAGCTCCAGCTTTTCCCAAATGGGAATACGTGGGCAAAGAAATGCATAAATGGAAAATTGGTGTAATTATAGACTAAATCATAAAATAGATTTTAGCCATGCTTTAATGTTATTCTTGCATACATTTGTAAGATGTCTAGAGATAACCTTTTTTCACTTTTGTCATTTGCACGTTGGTAACACTAAGTAACAGACCCCCAAACCCCCCCAAACAACTCAGACATGAATTAGCATTTTTGTAACTAAGCTTAAGTGAATTTAGCAGTCAGAGTGGTCCTTAAAGAGACTCCATGGCTCAGTTTAGACAGAATGTCTTCTAACAGAGGAAAGGTCATTTTAACCCCCTCAGATGTAGCAAGCCTTGACAATATGAACAGGAAATCAGCAGTTGTTTTTTTTTAGTTTAAATGCCATGATCAAACCAAAAGTCATTGCCAACATGACTTTGTCAATATAATGTGATAAACTGTCGAGAATTGAATGTGAACAGCTTTATAAGAGACAGTGATAGGACTTCAATGACACATATCGAGAGACTCCTTCAAGACCACGGAAGAACACTTTTGAAGAAAACATTTAAATTGTGTTACCGGTCCTGAAACAGGCCGTCTTGTCCTAGTTTGCACATCTATCTACATCTTAGGTGCTTACAAACTTTCTTCAAAGAAACACACATCTGAAGTCCTAGACTTTAAAGTGAACGTGAGTGGAAAGTGAGCCTCTGCAATGGGATGAGCTGCAGCTGAATCACAGAGGGGAAAAAAAGGAGACATTTATGATTCGGGTGATTTGGAAAGAGAACAAAAAGTCCATTTGGATTTTATGTGGATTGAAATTGCACCCAGGAAAGAGCAATAGCAAGAGAAAGTGGATGGAACAAGAGCAGGTGAATTTTTTGTCACTGTGTTTTTCAGAAAGCCATAAACTGCTCAATGTTATTATGACTTCAAGATGACAAAGAGGAAGAAAGTGAAATATAAAGTGTAAATGGTAGAGGCCTGTCGGAATCTGGGATGGGCGTGCATAAAGGCTAATGTGCATGGGGTGTTGATGAAAGCAGCTCCAAATCCAAAGGTTATTCATCTGAAGCAGTGTTTTTCAACCTTTTTTGAGCCACGGCACACTTTAACCTTAAAAAAAATCCCGCGGCACACCAGCATCCAAAAGCTAAACAAAAAAAGGAGAAACTCATAGTCTGTATTGATCTACAGTCCCTCCACAATCTCACGTGCATTTTTGAGATAATTGTTGCAGAAAAAGCTGGAAACTGCAGCTGTTTTTTTTCTAAAAGATGCAATAAAAGTTAAATTAGAAGATTTAAGAAGAGTTTGAAGTGTGTTCCTTGGTTTCAAGACGTTTAACAACGCTGTCACTCTCACAACCCAATGCATCATGGGAGATGTAGTGCATAAAACGGCCGGAGATCGCTTTTCGGAGCTTCATTGTTTTGTTCACTTGTTCCACGGTCTGATACCGGATTCTGTGGAAAGCTACACCGCTAAAGACGAGCTTTAGCTGGTATTTTTGTTAGAACTGAGCGACTTTACGAGCTAAATCCGGACAAGGAAGTTAAGATTTTAACCACTTCTGATTGGTCAGACTGATGACATGTGATTAAGCCCCCCAAGAATGATTGGTGGAGACAGTTAAAGGGGCGGGGCTTTTCCAAAATACAGTCGAAGCTGCAGCTAAATCGAGGTAGCATCATTCTGATCAAAATGTCTTTAATACAATAAAATAAACGTAAAGACAAAAGTATTTTACGATCTTTAATATTCCTAACTCCTCAGTGTTTTATCAGGGCCTGTTTGGATGAACACAGAGCTGAAATCCTGGAGATGGAAAATGTTTTTACATCAGTGAATAAGGGGAATTTCCCACGGCACACTTGACCATCTCCCACGGCACACTAGTGTGCCGCGGCACACTGGTTGAAAAACACTGATCTGAAGGATGAATGAAAGAACAAGTGGATTAATATAACCCAAAGAAGAAAATGTGCATCAGTTCTGAGTTATTCTTTCAAGAGTTTGAATCCTCCTTACGAGTTTGTGAGTAATTTTGTGAGACCACTCTCTGAGGAGACAAAAGTCTCCAAAGCATCCTTCAAAAACCATAGAAGCTCATCTCACCGAGTTTCAGGACATTATGAGGGGCGTTTTGGGCCAAGAGAGCTGTCACAGTCCCCAGATCATTCAGTCACTCTTTTCCAAATTTGGCATGATTATGAGATTTTTGAAAATATTTTCACATTCAATCCCTGCTTTTTCATTTCAGAATCAGAAAGGTTAATTCAAACTGATAGATTGATCGAGCAATTATTTTACAGAAATAATATAAGAACAAAAGTTTACATCTGAAAATGACACTTTGGTAGCAAATTTGTTAACGAATGCTTTTCTGGTGCAAAGGAATTAACTTGTTAAAAATGGTTGTCCGTTTTTATTTTAGTGATGTATTTTAGCAAATACACTTATGCATCTTGTAAGTTTACCATCATTTTAATTTAATAAAGCCCACACTACAAACACTGACCGTTTTCTTTGGTACAAACATATCACACTTGAATGCATGAACAGGTTACCTTGTTTATCACGGGGGTTACATTCTAAAAGTAATCTGCAATAGGTAAAGTCCACGAAACAGGATATAAGATGTTTTAAGAGAGGAAATTACTCACTACACACTTTATACACTTTTCTCAGACAGACATTCTCACACTTTTCTCTTGTTTAAACTTTTAAAATGGTTATCTTTTATAGAAAAATAAGTTCAGTAAATAAAGGTCTGCTCGCCGTTGAGGAAAGCTGCCCTCATTCTGTAGAGGAGACACAGCACAGAGAAGTCTGAGACAAGGCCAACAGCCAGAACACTGCGTGGAAAAGAAAAAAAATGCAAACAAAATAAAAACACACAAAACATTAAAACTGTAGAAGGTGAACTGCGATATAAGGAAAGACTCTTTTCAAACAAAAATAAATAAACAAAAACTTCTGTTTCCCCCTGAAGTTGTGTAATTTCCACTTCCGGCTGATGATGTCAGGCGCCATCTTGTCTGTAGCCAAGACCCCCTGATTTTTGAAAAAATAAAAAATAAATAATGCATCACTTTAATTTATCATCAAAATATTAAAATGTATTTATTTATTTTAATAGAGTTAAACGCGATTTACAACAGCATAAAAAAGTAGAAAAATATGGCACCAAGCTACTTTAGTGACTCAAAGATATATCTATAGATTGTGGAGAAGCCAAAAAGTGCGAGGACAACCTTTCAAAAAGTTTTTAATTCCATCAGTTTGGATGCAAAGCAGAAGAATAGAAGAACTAGACAGAGAGAAGATAAAAAAAAGTGTGCATCACCAAACAAGTCAAGCAGAGAGTGAAAATAAGTCTGCCCTAAGCTCTGTATAAACAGATAATGAGTGAGTTTTCTGTACATAGGAGGAATGCAGGAGTTCCTGCATAAACAATGGTTCCATGAAAATGGGGAAGCAAAAGAGGATGAGAAGGATGAGCCATAAATTGGAGGAAAAAAAAAAACATCAACTCTGCCTGTCTGTATTGGGAGTGAAGCTGACAGCAGATTCATCCTCCTATTTGAAGCCAAACGATGCCAGCAGCACACGAAGGCATGGATCATAGACGTGGCGAGGAAGAGCAGCGCACAGCAGCACTGAGATGTCTCATTGAGACTAACACAGACTGTAACACGGATCAGTAAAAGCTCTAATGACTAGAATGATAGTGTGAGTGTGATGGATGGGACTGAGTTCTTGCTGATTGGATCGGTTTTTGGAGCTTGCTTGGCTCCCACTGATGGACCCAGCTGGGCTTGTTTGGTGCTAACTCATCATTTCTGAGGGCCACTTCCACAAAAACACAATAATTGGAATCCCTGCCTGTTGCTCGTAGCTATTTGTGGAGTAGTTTTGTGCAGTTAACGTAGGACAGGTGTACATAGTTTCTTGCCTTCTGTGGTGCAGGGCTAGGGCAGTTTTCAAGGCTCCAGTCTTCCGGTAATGAGTCAGGGGCTGAGCTGTCACTTTAATGATACTTAAAATCATATTATGCTTGTTCATCGTTAGCAGAAATGCAGACCCGAAAAGAAAACTTTGGAATCATAACTCTGAAAAAAAAGTCAATTCAGCGACTCGTTTTCTGGAAATAGAAATACAATAAGAAAAATAAAAGAATAATGGAGATAGCTCAGTTAGAATAAGAAAGAATAATAATAAGAAAGAAACTAAATGAACTAAAAGAATGTCTTAATAATTACATCACAGAAAAAAAGGAATCAGTCACCCATATACTGATAAATTATCATCATAAAAAAACAGGCTGTCAACACAGTTTCTTCATTTAACGGAGTATGCACAGTCCTCCCCCAAAATTGCTTCTAACACAATAGTTTGGTAGTTATGCACATTTTCTAACAGTTCAATAAAGAAGCAACACAAATTTCTCTTGATCACAACCAGAAATCCATTAAGTGGAGTTGACCTTAATCAGGGCCTGACTGTGAAGATCAAGGGTTTAAGACCCTTTCTGGTGAAAATTGTGAGTAATTGTGAAAATAACTGAGACACTCTTTATTCAAGTAATTTAGAATTAGAAGCAGACACAAAACTGTTGTTGGAAAAAAGTTTTTAAGTGGGATGTGTTAGTTTTTACACCAAGCCAAAAGCTCTCTGCCCTGCTCCATTCTGATGCATCCACTTGTAGACCCATAGATCCACGTACATCTTTGATTTTCTTGTCTGAGCTGGCATCTGATACCTCCAATATTGCTCACCATTTTGTTGCACTGGTAATGTTAAGTTGGGGTTGTGAGGAACTGTAAGCCAACAGATGGGTGATGGGAAAAGGAGGCAGGGTTGCTCTGAGTTACTGACCCTGCCCACAACTCAGAGGCCAATTTCTTGTGAACTACTGCTGCTCTGTAGAAACTATGTCCTAGAAAAAAACATTTTTTTTCCATTGTGGCTAAAAATGGCATAATGTTAATTAAAAAACTAATAATCAAAAAATGATTGGACTGGGACTTTAAAGGCAACTGGCGTAAAATGGATAGATTGAGGTTACACTAATCACAGCTAAAGCTGTCAATGAAGGTTCTCTTCATCCAGGAGATGTCTTGAAGTTGAATCAAGGCATCTGGACTTTACTCTTCTTTCTCCTAACTAAAGATATTTCTAGGATATATCTGAGCAAACAAAATTTGTAAAAAACAGGTGGTAGCATTCAGAGATGAAGGTGCTAATCCATGAATTCCAGATCTTCTTCAGTGTGAACAGCCTTTATTTGGCATAAGAAGGACTTAATGTCACAAAAAAAAAATCTGTTTTATTCATTTTTTGTTATACTGATAACTTTAGAAAAATTGAAAAAATCTGTGAAATAATACAAGAATCTTCTGAATATGTCAGAGAGAGAAGTATTTCAGGGGAACCGACTTCAGCCAAGAGTGTGCCATCACACCTGACTCTTCATTTCTGTGGTAACGTAGCAACAGTTGCTGTTCCTACACTTCTCAGGAGGAGTGTGTGAGCTCATAAACACACACACACATTCCTCCGCCACATATACACATAAACAGCTGTCTGCCCGGGTTTCTCTGCAGTGTCTGTCTGAAACACCTCTGGACACATGGAAAACTGTATTTTAAAAGTATATAATAATGTGAACTTTTGATTCTGAAGGGAGAAACATCAAAACGTGTCTTTAAAAACATGATGGATGATGGGTCCCAATCACAAACTGATGAAACCCTCCTGCACTCTTGGCATTTTCTTAGAGTTAAGAGGGATTTTAGTTTAGCTCATTTATTTCATGGGCTGCACAGGGTAGTTGGAGTTATCACTTTCGCCTCACAACAAGAAGGCCCTGGCTCAAATTCTGACTGTGTATGCAGTATGCGGCCGAATCCAAATTCTTTGCCTCCCCTTACAGCTTCTCCTTACATTTAGTCCTCCAAACAGACAGTTTTGAAAAAATTGTGTCTTCAAATCCGGATGACACTCCCACTTGATGATGTAACCTATAGTCGCAGATGAGCTACGTTAGTGCGTAGCTGCCAGTGCTCTGAAAATATATAATATCAGTTTTATACCTTTAAAAAGTCATGCTAAAGCAAAAAGTCAATACTTGTAACATGTAAACGTCTGTGCTTCAGAGCACACCCACATGAAGGAATGCGTCTCTCTGCCGCGGCACAGCGCAACGTCAGAGGGATACAGAGCCCTCTGCTGCTTAGGTTTCCCCTTCAAAAACTATTTTGGACAGCCCTACCCCACCAAATGCCCCTACAATTGGAGTGGTAGAGAGAAGCCAAGGGGGGAAGGCACATGTGTCAAACTCAAGGCCCGCCATGTCATTATATGTGGCCCGCGAGAGCATAAAGTTTTTTATTTCTTAAAATAAATATTTTCTTTAGTTGATTACGTATTATTTATGTGTAGCTACTGTTGTAATTATTCAATGTTTGCAGGTCTTATGTGTGTATGCAGATATATGTTACACGTGTAATGCATGTTATTTCTAGCTCAGTTTTATGTTATTTTTCTTTATTCAATTGAACAGTTTGATCTTTTATTAACGGAGTTATGTGGGTTTTAATAAGCCGACAAAATTTAAAAAGATTTATGTTAGAGTAACAAGCAAACATGTGTTTTCTATGCAACTGTAATTGTCACTTTAAAAAGTTATAATAAAAAATAATGAGTCATTTAACAGTAAGGAGTAGTTACATTTATTTTTCATTATATTTAGTTACATGTATAAGTTATATCTGGCCCTTTGAGAACAGCCACTATGCTGATGTGGACCACGGTGAAAAAGAGTTTGACACCCCTGGTGTAAGGGAAGAATTCTGATTCGGCCTATATGTCTGCCTGGCACATGTGTTTGTTTTCTACAGGCACTCCGGCTTTCACCCACAATGAAGTACTGAGTACTTCACAGGTTAATTGAAGATTTAAACTTGTGCATGTGTGTACTGGGACAGACAGAACCCTGTGACCCAAAAGGCAGGTTCAGGGGATTGATGAATAAATAAAGACTGAATAAATTGTGTCAATAAGAGTAGCTTTTAAAAAATACTAAAAGAAAGCCCTTTTGTTAAAATATGCTTTTCTGCTCTTTCAGTCTCCAACTTAATTCTGACATCTTACATGTCTCTTTTTGACCATTTCCCAGTCTTCTGTGTTCTGCTGCCATTGGATCTACTCCAACATAAATAACTTGTAAATAATTCAGGAAATACTCAGGCCAAGGAAAGGGTTGGACATTTCAATGTTAACCCCAGTCACCAAAGACTCAGGATAAGGTGTAGAGATAGTTGATGGAACTGGGGAAACATTGGTGAGTGCAATATATCTCAGAGAGGACAACATGAGAGCAGTAGAGTGAGTAACAGCGTAATGTGGCTGGATCCTTACTCTTTGGACCACCGGATGGTCAATAGCCAGAAAATCTATAATGAGATGATTATATAATGAGATGATTAGTAGAGGACATTGTGAAGCAATTGTAGTAGCAAAAGAAAGTAGAGGGAGAGAGGAGATCTGGCGTATAGTTAAAGGGTAAATAGATCTGGAAATTCTTTGCAAATTATAAACTCCTTGGAACATCAGGAGAGAGGCAACAAAAGAAAATAATCCAAAGGGGAACCCGTGCACCAGTCCAAAATCAGGGAGTAATCCAAAATGAGGTAAGAGAGTGAAGTAGAGTCCAGTAAATAAAATAAAAATATCCAGAGTAGAAACAGAGCAAGAAATTGAACCGTTTTCTAGCAAACATCTGAAAATGTAACAGCTGTAAATAAAGGGTGAGGAACAGTTGATATGAGTGGAACCTGACAGAAGGGTTGCTGATCACAGAAGCTAACATGAGTGAAGTGTTAACTAAATGGCCATAATTTTGAGCATGTTTTCATTCTGTTTGTTTGTTACCGTCACTGACTCCTCACAGGAATCTGATGGGTAAGCCACCAATGTTTGTGCTTTTTAGCTTTGAAATATTTCAGCTTGTCAAAAATTTGAATAGTTAAAACTAAACGTCCCTCCTGCAAGTACCTAAAGGGGGATTCACATCCCTGGTTGGGATTCAATGACTCATTAGACATAGATTAAGAATATTAAAAAAAAAGACAATGCCCCACTCTCAGATGTAATAAAAAAGGCAAAACTTTCTTAGTTCTTCTACTTTTTAGAGAAAACAATGGGAAACTCTCTATTTACAGATGTATTAGCCAAAATGTGTGGTCAGTCTGACTACAAATTTTGAATAAATTTGAATAAATAAATTGAATAAAATTGAGGCAGAAAAGCAAACAAGTGTGGTCACCTGGGGACAATCTAAAAAAAAATACAGGTTATGTGTACTGTATTAAAAATAAATAAATAAATAAAATAAAAATAACTAAAAGTACTCAAGCCAATATTCTGCTTTAACAGCAACACAACAGAAAAAAAACACTTAATTTTGTTAAGTTTGTGGTTCATTTCTTTTTTAATTGGCTTTAGAGGAGTTAATGATGAAAAAAGTCATTTAAACTCCCGCTCTCCAGAGCGAATTTTGTTTGTGTTATTAAAAAAAAGTCTCATTAAAAGGTATATATATATATGTATAGTTTTGCTATTATTTTGTAAAAAAAATAAATAAATAAAAATAAAAAGAACTGAAAACTGTCTCCCAGCATAAAAAGACATAACAAATTAAAAGATAAATATTAAATTGATGTCTTTAGGGCAATGTCTTAAAATCTATTTATCTAGATCAGTGGCTCTGAACATGAGCATATACGTTCATGAAAATTCATATCTCCAGGCAAAACCCTTTGGATTCTTTGCAAAAACTTTAGTTTATGTGTTGTTTTTCAGCCATTTATTGTTAAATGAAACAGGAATGCGTCAAATGACTGATTACATGTCTGGGCCTAGAACCAGGTGAATAACGTTGAACCCTAATGTAAAGTTGGATTAGGGATCATGCATGCATCTTGTTTCTCTTTTATTCTGTCAACTGATCTTACTTCTCCACTTTCACCTTGTCCTCCTCACATCAGGATTTTGATCTGAGGAGGACACATGTAGGTAGAATATACTCTTAGTGTATTCTATACCTGCACCCCATCACTTCTTTCGCCTATGTCTTTTAAGTTTTATGTTGAATGCTCCTCCAGACACTACCCTTTGCATTTACCGGGCTTGGGACAGGCAAAAGCACGAAGGGTTTGTGCCATGTTTAGACTGCTTTTGTCTTTTTTTCTGTTTATGTCTGTCTATATGTCTATTTGCCCATCTGTCTGTCTGCCTATCCTTTTGTTCTTAGTTTTATTTTTCTTAATATTTTATTTTTAATTTTTTTATTGTAGTTAGATTTCTTGCAGACCATCACATTTGAGGGGCAGTTACGACATTGACCCACCCTTGCCCATGCCTATATCCGTCAATGCCTCAGATCCTCTCATTCTGGTCTCTCATTGCATTTTTTTTTCATAAAAGAAGTTTATTCCACTAAAATAAGTTTATTCCTAATTGATCATTTCTCTGAGTGCATAGTTGTTCTCTTCCTGATCTTTCTTCATACGTTCACCCAAAACTCTCCTTTCTTACAGGTGTTTGGACATGTTCCTATCATGCGTTGTCTCTGCTGAGCCCTCAGGTTGCTGTCTCTGTCCCCCACCCCACTGTGTATGCCTTCACATTCCACTCACATAGTTTCCTTCAGAAAAATACAAATAAACTTTCCTTCAGACAAATACAAATACAATACATTCAAACAGCTTGTTAAAGATCCACAGTCAGAACTGGATGTTTGCCTCTGAAGATTTGAAACTGACAAAGCAGAGACTGTATGGAATTTAAAGAAGTAGCAGACAAATGTGAAAACATATTTTAAATGTGGTCTATAACTATAAAATAGCTGATTCCCTTTGTCAGCTTTTGTTATGCTTCTGGTTTAAAAGTCTCCTTTATTTCTGATGGTTACAAAAACATTTTTTTTTCTCAAATTGGCCAAAGCCGAAAATTCTGCCATAACCCTTGTGCTATATTGGATGACCCCACCCTTACTTTGACATGTTCTCCCTACCATGACAAAGGTGGATAAAGGTGGAAAAATTTCATGTCATCCATTGAACCAGTGAAGATCACAAAAAATTGAAAAAAAAAAGGTTCAGAGCTCTGTCTAGTGAATCTAGATGACCCAACTCCCAACGGTAAAGTGCCTAGGATAGCAAAAGGGTTAAACGTTTCTCGTCATCTGTTGTTTTTATGAAGAGTAAATTCTCCATCAAAGTGATCTCTTCATGTCTCCTGTATCTGTACGCTTTTAATGTCTCGTGCGACATCTCGCTTGATGTGAGATCACAGATGTGGGTCAGAGGAAAAGGGGACATGAGCACTGTGAATTGAGTTAACCCAGATCAGCTCAAATAAAGCTCATAATCTCTATGCATTGAAATGCTCTCAGGTTCATTTGTTTCTCTTCCCAAACCTTTTATTTCTTGTTGTTTCCTTTGTCTGAGTGAACCCTCACCGAGTCTAAAGGAGGAAAAGGAAGCAGAGAAGAATAAAAATAAGTAAGATAAAGTTTGCCACAAAAGAAAATAAAAAGAGCCTTTTGCACTTCTTATATATTTATTTATACAATATATTGGGCATCAGTGAGGCAGCAGAGGGGCAGCAGAGGGGCGGTCGATCGTAAGTTCGCAGGTTCGATTCCCGCCTTGCATGTCCATGAGTCGATGCGTTCTTGGGCAAGACACTGAATCCCACCTTGCCTCTGGTGGTAGGCGGGTGCCTGTGTTTGGCAGCGGAGCCGCCACCAGTGTGTGAATGTGTGTGTGACTGGGTCTGTGACTGTAAAGCGCTTTGGGCCTTGTAGGTAGAAAAGCACTATATAAGTATACACCATATTATTTTTTATTTCTATAAATGTTTGAAGATATTAAAGATACTGCATTTCAGTTAACCTTTGTGTTGTTTATATGAATGTTTTGCAGCATACAGCAAGTCAAAAACCTATACAGCAACTTACAAGACTGAATTGTGAATTGACAGTTCCTTTAATACAGAGGCGTCGTACTCAGACCTCGAGGGCCGGCATCCTGATGGTGTTTGGAAACTTGGCCTGACTTGTTACTGATTATCTGGTTCAGCTCTTTTGGAGATCTTACTTCCCGTCACCCGTGCCTCATAGACACAGGACAACAATTATTGTTTTACTTTTTTGAGTGTATTTTAGTGTTATTTATCATCAGTTTTTAATAAAACTACAAGCTCAAGGCCCTTTGTGGGATTAACAAAATGTTACTCTATTCTATTCTATACTGGAGATGTTTCCTCGAGGCCTGGAGTTTGACATGTGCTTTAAATGTTGCTTTGTTGAAGAAAGTAAAAAAAAATTATGGTTGCAAAAGACTTATGGTCAAAATGTGCATTTTGTCTAAACAAATTCTAAACAGTGAATTTATTCTAAACAAATAGCTTAATATATCTCTTAACATTAAAATGTAGATACATTTAATGAGGACCTTTGTGTAGAACATACTTTACACCTCTGTTTCACCCCACATTTTACAAGTACTTTCCCAGCATTCCGACATTATGGTAATGCAGGATGAAGAGCCATCTATCCAGACATCCCTTCTCCTCCTCCTCTCAATCCCGCTTCAGTCCTGCAGGTCAGGCCGCTGTAATTGCTCCATTGATTGGTGACAAGTTTGATGCAAAGAGGTGCCGTCTGGACAAACAAGAAAAGTGACAGCTGAGCAGGATGATGCATAACCGCATCAAACCTACAGCATCAACAAGCACGCAGGAAACATAAAACCAGCAGAAAGACAAGGTGACAGGACTGACAGTGACGGATGGAAACACAACCTGAGCAAGAATATCCTTTACCTCTGTGAGATCATCTCTGCTACCAAGAAAAAGAATGAAGACAGTTTTGTCTGTGGTCCTGATGATTGACATCTTTTTTTGAGTGTGTTATGAGAACATTCATCTTAGGCTTTTTTTTTTTTTCTATGGTTTTACTCTGACTGCGTTTTCACTTTTTATTGCTGATATTGGGTTCAAAATGTTTCCATCTTTTTCTTACAAACACAAAAAAGTCAGGACATATGTACCTTCATACCTGATTTATTTCTAATTGTATAAAGGAATTTTCAGTTGTTTTTTTTGTGTGTTTTTTCCTATTTTGGTGACGCTAAAGTAAGTAAAGTCCTGGACTAAATAGTCATATGTCATTATGGGGTTAAGTACGGTGGCCCTGAAGTGCAAATGTTAACATTTTCTGTTTCGGTAATAAAGATCAAAATTAATTAACAAAAACAAAGTGATTTCCAGAAATCAGTTTGGTTTAATCACATTTAATCATAATGAAATGTTACAACATGAAACAAAAGAAGAAACCAGAGAAGGGTTGGGATAGGCGTACTGTGGGACATCACTGATTGTTGAAATGAAGGACAAACGTCATCATCACCAGAAAGTTATTTAGTATTAGGTGAGGCTGGATTTGCTCCGTACTGATACCATGTTTAATAATATGTGGACATTAATGACGCATTTGAAGAAAATCAGATATCAAGACTTAAATGCCATCATCCAATCAGTGTTCTCCCATAGTACCTACCTTTATGTTTTTTTCTTTTGTTTCCTTTTTAAACATTTTAATTTGATATCTGGAAATGACTTGTTTTGGTTTCTGGAATTTTGTTTTACATTTTTTCAGTGATCTATCATATGTTTGTTCAGTAATTTGTTGAGTAATTTGTTTGTGTGATTTGCTCTTCATTGTTGTAAAGGGTTAGATTGGGGTTGAAATTATATTGATATGAAACACATGTTAAATTTTGAGCTATGACTGGTTACCTAAACTTACTTACTTACTCCTTAAACTCTGCAGTCACATTCAAATATATTCCTTTTTTATAGCAAACACAGTGAAACAGTTGAAACCAAAATTGTATATACACATTTATAAAATAAATGATTATCTAAAGCGGAAAAAACTGAGAAAGCTGTACTTTCCCTTTGCTTTCTCAGTGGGTGAGATAGGCTCCAGCAACCCTATAAGAAAATTGATAAATGAATGGACTGTAAAACCTTTAAAAAAAATCTGGGAATGATCTTGAGACTCATGATACATTTAGATGTTTCCTCACAGAAGATGTCCAAGTTGTTAGAATCTGTTGTTGTTTGGTTGGAAACTTTACAGTAAAAAGAGAACTTTCCACTGGGCGGCAGTGGTTAAGCAGGTTGGCCAATGATTGAAGGATCTGCGGTTCGATCCCTGCTCCCCCCCAGTCAACTGTTGTGTCCTTGGGCAAGACACTTCACCCTCTCTGCCTCCAGTCTGCTCCACTGGTGTGTGAATGCGTATGAAACTCCCGGTGATGGTCAGAGGAGCTGTAGGCACGTACTGGCAGCCATTCCTCTGTCAGTCTGCTCCACGGCAGCTGTGGCTACATCAGTAGTTACCATTACCAAGTATAAATGAGGAGTAAATGAATAATGGATACACATTGTAAGCGTATGTCTGGAAAAGCGCAGAAAAATCCAATCCATTATAATTAAAAAGTCAGTAGTCATGAAATTGGGTCAAAGCTGAAAATGAGAACATGCAATTGATGAAACCACTGTGGAGGTAAACATGAGTTCCTTTATTTTTTTAATGCCACCCACTTACAGACCAGCAAAGCTGCAAAAGACAAATATACATAATCCTGAGAATTTCATCTACCCTGCTGTCAGTGTGGGCTGTGAAGTTTCTCTTTTCACTTATGTTTTTCTATAAGAGAAAAGGGAAATACACCAACATTGTACCGTGCATTTCTTGTTTTCTGTCATATTTCCCTGTTTCTGTTTTTGCAAACCCATCTGTTCATTTTGATATCTTACACCCGCTGTCTTGCTGACACCTCTTTTCTTTTTTTGTCCTCCATCTCCATTTTTAAGTGATGCGACGCTGCGGCAGCCCCTGAGATTAAGGGAATGGTGTATTTTTAGAGCAGTGATCTGAATTTCAAACGCTGTGCCCATCTGGTGACTGCTGGATGGTGACGAACATTGGGAACCTGGTGGCCACGCCAGAGACTGGACGAGGTGCAGTGGACAGAAGCCACTATATCTTCCAGGCGACAGTAACTAACAGCAGCATGGGAGTATTAATGTTTTTCTCTTCCTCTCTGAAACATTTTTTTTTAATCCAGTAGGTGTGTGTTTAGGAAAATTCTAAGCATGCAGCCATGTCCCTGATAATTCAAAAATCCCTGCCAAACCATCAAGACTCTGGAGATTTTTCAGTCAATTTTTTTTTTTTCTAAGACTCAACACACATTAAAAATGTGTTTTATTTTTTTTTTTTACAGAAATGAAAATTTCATTTTTTGCTCTACAGCAAAAATAAGTACTTTGTGGTTTAAAAAAAAGTCGAATTTTTACCTTTGGACTGCATGTTAGACTGCAGAAAGCGAGACAGTCTTTCTTTAGTTCTTTTTAGGAATTATTTAAGGTCCGTGAGCTCAAATTCAAAGTTTTATTCTTATTATCTATTTTTCAAATATTTTTTGACAAAAGTGTTAAAATGGCTATTAAATTACATGTCTCTTTGAATTTTCACAGCAAAACCCAAAAAAATCAACAGAGCGTACAACAACGTACAACTTACTTTCTCAATTTTAAAAACAGGCTTCTAAATTCAAGCTTGCTTTGGTTTGTAATTACAACAGTTGCTGTTTCCTTTCCCTATCTTCTAGTTCTCCTCAAAATGAACACAGCTCAATTTCTCCCCGAGACAGATCTTCATTATGTTTTATAATCCAACATGTCTTGTCCTTTAATTTCCTACTTATTTTGACACAATAGTTGTTTTTCTACACATCTTTTTTTTTTTCCATTTCATAACAGAGTGTGGTTTATCTGATTTAGTTAGCTTCACAAATTCTTTTTAGTTAAAAGTATAAAAATATAAACTTTCTTGCTCTCCATGTCAGCATCTCAATCCTTGATTAAAATAAAATAAAATTAAAAGAATAAAAATGAAACAATAGTAATACCTAATTCTTATGTGTTTCCACTGGTGCTGACAAGCACAGTTATGGGCCATCATTCTTAAAAACTGCTACATTGAAAAAACTGATCACACATATTAAGGAAATTAAGCTTAAAATAGCATTTGTGAGTATGTCTTTATTCAAATCATTTAAAATCAGGACGTACCACATCACGTTTGTGACATAGAAAATGTGCTGGGTGGGCCACAAGCTACCTGCACCAACTCTCAACAACGGGGAGGGGAAGGGAGGCGGGGTTGCTTCACCAAAAACTCGGAGGCGAATTTCTAATCAACGATGCCACTCTGGAGAAACTATGCTGTCATAATGGTTATTAAAAAAGACCGTTCCTACAAGTTTTTGAGTCACATGTTCATTTTTTCCTGTGGAAAAATAAATTTGTTAAAACTGTAAAATCTAAGTGCGCTGACTTTCTTAATCCCCGATTTAATCTTGTTTTGTTTTTTTTCTCCTAAAAATCACAATTAATACCTCTGTTGCCACAAATACTTGGACTGTGACAAGCTAATTAGAGGAATAGTTCAGCATCTTAGAAGAGTTAGAGAAATTCCCTAAAAGGATCCGACAACTTTATCGATGGAAAAGATGTTTTTGTTTGTGAGGGGCAGCAAAACTTTGAGACATTTCTACAGTAAGGTTTTGTTGAGTTTAACTGTAAGATTTTTGATGTTCTGGCACTGACTGATTTGTGTCTGTGGCTTATGTGTGTTTATTTAGAGGTACAGTGATTTCAGAGATTGATTTAATGAACAGAAGTCTCAGTTAATATTATCAAAACCCATTTTTTCACATTTCCACTTAACATTTTGTAAACAAACCACAGTTGCAAGGCTGAGAATACGTACATTTTATGTTGTAGTGCAAACCTTCTTGTAGAGGGACTATTGTTATGGAAATGCAGATGCACCTTAAAAAGATGTGGCAGTAAGAAGATGCAGTGGTCTTTGCTTTTAACAGCTGCACCAATGTTTTTCTTAACCGCTGCGGTTCAAAGAAACTTGAAGATTTACTGCTTCACTCGTGACATGGAAGTAGAGGAGGAAAAAAAAAAGCCAACCGAGCTGGTGTCTGTAATGGAGACAAAATGCCTTGCCACATAGTCCCTTTATGTTGTTCAGAAAGAGAAAAGTATTTTCAGGTAACATGAACTTGGACTGTTTGAATAAAATAATAATGCTGGTACAAGAAAAAAAAGCACAAATTTGACCTCCTTAACCCTTGTGCTATCCTATGGGGTCCAGATGACCCGTTCCTTACATTGACGTGTTCTCCCTACCATAACAAAGGTGGATAAAGGTGGAGAGGATTTCATTTAATCTATGGACACCAGTGAAGATCACAAATCATTCAAAAAAAAAGGTTCAGGGCACTGTATAGTGGGGTCTAGATGACCCAACCTCCAATGGTAAAATGCTTAGGATAGCACAAGGGTTAAAGTCCCACTCTGATCATCTTTTGATCTATGGTAATAACATTCCTAGCTGTCTTTTAATTATTATTATTATGCTGTTTTTAGACCTAAGAATAGAAAGTCATTTTCTTAGACATGGTTTCTGCAGAGTAACAGGAATGCATCAGAATTTGCCTCTGAGTAATGGGAGGGACTTTTAGCATGGTTTGAGCCCACCACACCAGGAAGGAGAAGGCATGGGGCCTGTTTGCTAAAGTTTTGGATGTTGATGACACACGTGTAGCAGGACAAATTAGTCCACTGGAAACCAGGGGGAGGAAGGACGGAGATGCAACTGAGACAATGTAAACTAACTGATAGATGGACTCCTCATGCAATGCAACGGAGATGCACCCCAGACAGTTCAGTGTAAATTCAGGGTCAGAGGCCAGCTCACATGAGGAAAATGAAGACGTACATGGATCTGTTTGTCTGGATGTGGAATGGAGCATGGAACTTGTGACCTGCTCATTTTACCTTCTATGTCTCAATTAAAAGCTTTTTCCAATGGGATATTTCCATCTGCTCCTGATTTATGATGATTGGAATAAAGAAAAACAATTTTGAGCTACATTTTTCTAATAGATGTCTGCCAATTTAAAAACAAAATGCTACAAGAACATGTTAAAAAAAATACCAGAAACACATTTTTCATTGGAGTGAGTCCCTAAGTGTTTTTTTTTTTTTTTTTTGCATGTCAAAGACATGAGACTCAAAGCAGCAAGTTTAAGAATTGTAAGAGAACAGTACAAACACAATTCTCACATCTGTTTTTCCTCATTCTTTTACGGTGGGCCTAATGAAGGCAAAACATCATAAAGACTGTGGGTATCATAGCTACAAAAAAAAAAAAACCCTGAATCTTCAGTGTTTGTCTTTTTGGTCTCATTTGATTATAACGTGTCAGAATTTTAAGACTAATGTTTGCTTAGGAATTTCAACTCTCAACTCCCTTCCTTCAAAAAAAAAGAGAGAGTATAAGCCAGCACATCATTAGTCAGATACGTGACTGCTGCTCCATTAGGGGTCAAGTTTGGAGATGTAAACCAAGCAAGGTGGGGGAACTTGGGACTCACCAGTCTGTGGACAGCAGCTGTGACTCACAGCTAGTGTCTGATCTGAGGTCGTGACACCAAGTCACGATGTGGAGGGAGTCAGAGGAGGAGGATGGGGTGCCCACATGTGGCCAATGTGTCACAGCTTCTTAGGTAACCATGACAGTCTTACTTATGCTTTAAGTTTTTAAAGCATAAACTAAATATATAAATTTATATAACTCAAATATATAAAACAGACTTGCAGCTTTATTCCCAAACTCACTGAAATATAACTATTTTCTAAATAATTTTCAAAAACCACTGATGTCAAATTTACCAATCATTGTCTGTAAGATTAGTTGTGTCCTGTGTTTTAGTTTTGATTTGGTAAAACAAAAGCAATCCAACATGTTTTTAATCCACTCTCTGCAGAGGAAATAATAAATTTAATATAAACCATTCATTAAAGAAGACAGGGTTTTAAGTAGCCCTGAAGGCTTTAACTGAGGAAATGTATTTGTTTAAATCTTTATAACGGTTTGGACTCAGAATACAGATTGCTCATTTAAACACCTGAAAGTGTATTTTTATCTGTCTTTCAAGTCACTGGGGCTTTATATATATATATATATATATATATATATATATATATATATATATATATATATATATATATATATATATATATATATACAGTACAGACCAAAGGTTTGGACACACTCTTCGCACACACTCACACATTCAAACAGTTTTCTTTATTTTCATGACTATGAAAAGATGTAGATTCACATTGAAGGCATCAAAACTATGAATAACCACATGTGGAATAATATACATAACAAAAAGTCTGACACAACTAAAATATGACATATTCTAGAATCTTCATAGTAGCCACCATTTGATTTGATTGATTTGCTCACTCTTGGCATTCTCTTGATGAGCTTCAAGAGGTAGTCACATGAAATGGTCTTCCAACACTCTTGAAGGAGTTCCCAGAGATGCTCAGCACTTGTTGGCTCTTTTGCCTTCACTCTGCGCTCCAGCTCACCTCAAACCATCTCGCATGGGTTCAGGTCTGGTGACTGTGGAGGCCAGGTCATTGGGCGCAGCATCCCATCACTCTCCTTCTTGATCAAATAGCCCTTACACAGCCTATACGTGTGTTTGGGGTCATTGTCCTGTTGAAAAATAAATGATGGTCCAACTAAATGCAAACTGGCTGGAATAGCATGCCGCTGCAAGATTCTGTGGTAGCCATGACGGTTCAGTATGCCTTCAATTTGGAATAAATTCCCAACAGTGTCACCAGCAAAGCACCCCCACACCATCACACCTCCTCCTCCATGCTTTACGCTAGGGAACCAGGCATGTAGAGTCCATCCGTTCACCTTTTCTGTGTCGCACAAAGACGCGGTGGTTGGAACCTAAAAATCTCCAATTTGGACTCATCAGACCAAAGCACAGATTTCCACTGGTCTAATGTCCATTCCTTGTGTTCCAAACAAGTCTTCTCTGCTTGTTGCCTTTCTTTAGCAGTGGTTTCCAAGCAGATAGTCGACTATAAAGGCCTGCTCACATAGTCTCCTTTTAACAGTTGTTGTAGAGATGTGTCTGCTGCTAGAACTCTGTGTGCCATTGACCTGCTCTCTAATCTGAGCTGCTGTTAACCTGCCATTTCTGAGGCTGGTGACTCAAATGAACTTATCATCCGCAGCAGAAGTGATTCTTGGTCTTCCTGGGGCGGTCCGCATGTGAGCCAGTTTCTTTGTAGCGCTTGATGGTTTTTGTGACTGCACTTGGAGACACTTTCAAAGTTTTCCCAATTTTTCGGACTGACTGACCTTCATTTCTTAGTAATGATGGCCACTTGTTTTTCTGTACTTTGCTCTTTTTTACTTGCCATAATATAAATTCTAACAGTCTATTTAGTAGGACTATCAGCTGTGTATCCACCTGACTTCTGGACAACACAACTGATGGTCCCAACCCCATTTATAAGGCGAGAAATCACACTTATTAAACCTGACAGGGCACACCTGTGAAGTGAAAAACATTTCAGGTGACTACCGCTTGAAACTCATCAAGAGAATGCCAAGAGTGTGCAAAGCAGCAATCAAAGCAAAAGGTGGCTACTTTGAAGAACCTACAATATGAAATATTTTCAGTAGTTTTACACTTTTTTGTTATGCATGTAATTTTGATGCCTTCATTGTGAATCTACAATTTTCATAGTTGGGCCATTATCAATATAAAGTGCCTTTGGTGTCCCCGTGAATATTACTCGTTCATAAACAAAAGGAGCAGAATAACTAAACTCTGACTTCTTATTATAAGTGACCAAGGACTTGCACACAAATCAGAATAACAATTTCGTTCTTAAATTGTGATTTCTTTAGTTTATGCAATTTTTTTTCTTTGGATATATGCAATTTTGGTATGTCCTACATGCTATTCTGCTAACTTCAGGGTGTGTAATAAAGTGTTAAATTATGCTAAATAAAAAAAAGGTACACATTTCGTGCTTTTCACAGCTCATTACTTGATAAAACAAGTCATTTTGATCATGCACATTTAAGTTTCATGATGCTATAGAACATTTTGCTTTTGCCAAAGCACGATGAAGAACCTGCTTTCAGTGCTTTCTTGAATGTGCCACACATGTGGTGTGTACGTAGCAGCACAGAAATTAATTCACTGACTCAAAAAGGATTTTTTTCTCTCTTTGTACTTATGTCATGCTATCTTCTGTCTTGTAGTTTAGAAAAACTACCGTTTAACTATAGATTGTCTCTTGGTTGGTTCACATTGGTGCTAGAAATAGTTAATTACTGTAATCACAAATTAATGACATTTAAAAGTGCTTTTTGTCCATTATGTGTCCCACAACAATCCATTACCTCTTAGCCGGAATAGCAGTGGCATTTTTTTAGAGGAACCCAGAAAAATTAAGAAAAACCTAGGACAAAAAGAAAGGATCCACATGAATATAACTGATTTTAACCAAGATCAAAACCAATCACATTGTTTGACAAAGCACAGCAGGGGCATCATGTATGACTGAACATGTTGAATCATCCATCACTCACACTTTTCGCATTTCACACATGCTATATTTAACAGAGAAAGTCACTCTCAGTCCAGTCCATGAACACACACACCTACATCTCTGCCATCACTGACTCATCCCTATCCCTCAACGGAGCTAAGGAATAAAAAATTCAATTAAAATGCTAGGAGTGTGGAGTGCACAGGAATCACATACATTCATTACAGCTGCAATCTGTCAGCCAAGGACACAGTGAGGAGGGAGATCTTCCTCTCTCCTTATGTCTCCATCTCTCTCACAGCCAAGCTGATAACAACCAAACCAGAAGGAGAAGAAGAAGACAAAAAGACGTGGAGAATTAAGAGACCAAAGTCACAACGGTGTTAATAGAGCCTTTGATTGTGATAATAATTCATTTATAATTATGGGAGACAATGTGCTCTGAATTGGCAGAGTGAGAGAAAGAGGGACATGAATTTCAAACAGAAGAAAGGAAAAAGTAATGCAGCCCAGAGATAGAACAAAGCAAGTAATCAGAAAAGAGAGGTAACAATCACTTCGTGAAAGGAAAGTTTACCATATTTTTTCAATAAAAACTTATAGCACATTTTGCTAGTAGGCAACATTTTGTGGATAAAAACGTGTGTGATGATTGCTGCACCCATTTAGCAGAAAACACAAGTGCAAAGCAATACTAGAAAACCAACGGTACACAGCAAATTCAAAAGAGTTGATTTTGGAGTGTTGGTCAAATTTTAGTAATATAAGAGTTAATTTAACTCTTTGTTGAGTTGCATCCCATATATTTAACACTAAATTAAAAAAGAGCAGAGTTGAAAATGAGTGTCAAATCAAAGTGTTTCCAAAATAAATCTGTCAGTGTCATTATGAGAATTTTAACTCTGAACTCGTCACTCTAAACTCCCACATTTACTGTAACACCTGAAGTGTACATTTTACCGCCCTCTGCACTGCTCGCATTGTGCACGCGAACACCGGTGGAAGCCGGGGTTTTAAGGTTTACTTTTTTGGTAAGTAAATCATATGCTTTTTGTTGGTGAATTGATCGATTTTCCTTTGTTTGCATCAGATTTTATTTTAGTATTAAACGCAGATACATGTCAGCCACGCACCCAGTTACACCTAAGTAATTAACTGCGGCCACGGTTAACGACACAAGCACATTTTAGTTAAGCAAATAGACAATTTAATGAAGTTGAACTTAATGTTTGGTGGTTGTGCACACTTTGTGAAATGTTAGCATGACGTTTAGCTAACCTCGCATCTAAAAAAAATCCCACAGTCAAGCCGCGCTGTGGTGGACTCTCATCGCGTTATTAAATGTTGAAGTACGTTCAACGCATACATAGTTAATCTCTACGCCCTTTACTTAAACACAGGATATGCTGGGAACAGTGGAATATGGTGGAGTTCAAAAATATGTCAAAGTTCCACACAGTGAAGAATGCTTCGACTCTCCCCGCTTTCTTCAAGATGGTCGGTGCCATTTTATTTTTTACTTTAAACCAACCATAGTGGGCAGTTTTCGGATCAAGGCATATTATGGATTGTTATTTATAACTTCCACTGTCTGTATTATTTTTCCAGTAGCGGACAAATTTAGCCTGCAGGTTCAGCTCCTGACTGAAGGTGTTCTTGTTCTGATGGATCAGTCTGGAACGGAAGTGGATGAGGACATTTTTGATGAGCTGTTGAAGTCTGGGGTCAAAAACTTTAAAGTCAAATACAAACAGCAGTCAGTGTTGGGTGAGTAGCAGTAGTCTTCCTTATTTAAAAACAAAAAACAAAAAAAACGTTACAATCTGTTTTATCAAACTAGTATCTGTTCTAGCACTGATATATAACACAATGTTTGTGTTCGTTGTATTGCACTAAATTGATGCAATTGAAATAACTGGTATATAAAATGTATATTTTGTTGATGCACGTTAAATGGCTTCTCTGAATTATTTTTTTTGTCATGTTTATTAATGTGATTAAAGTTTTAATTGATCTTAAAATACGAAGAACATGTCTGTTCTGCTCTTGTTCATTTTAGATCTTACAATTAATTTGATGGCAGGAGAATCTCAATCAACAGATCCAGAATGATTATCAGCCCCCCCACCATCACCAGTTTCCATATCAAACTCTTCAGCATTTTCCACTTCATCAGATTCAACTATGATCCTCCCATCAGTGCAAAACAAAAGAAAGGATGTGAAAGAGATGGACCGGGATGAAGCTAAGCAGGCAAAGTGTTAAACCATTTGATAAATACATCTTTAATTAAAATGGTAACACTGATGTTAAATTATATTTGATCATGCTACACATTTTTCCTCAAATAATTTGCTTTACTAAGTATGTTTGTGTTTTAAATACATATGTTTGTTAGTATGTGGGAATGAGTTGTATTATTTATTTATGTTTTGTTTCCAGATGGTTCATTCAGCCTTAAGGTCCAACCCAAAGGGAGAGGAAATCTTCAAGGAGTATGACAAAACTAAAACTCTGTCAGATGCAACACGAAGGCGGATGGTGAATATTCTGGTTGCAGACATGACATCTGCATATGGGTAAGGTATCATGCACTACAGTGGAATGTGGTTGAAAAAAAATTTAAATAATCAGTGCTGTATCTTCTTTTAATAGGAGGATTCCACCGATAAGTGCTCGCACCAGCTATGCTCTGGGCATTGTGACCCTTTTTCGTTATCTTCAAGATCCATATTCAAAAAATGGATTTGTAAGTTCTGTAGACTTTTGTCGTCCATGTTTTATCATAGTAATAGTCTTTTGTAACTTTTGTGTGACTGTGTCCATGTGTGTTTATTCATCTATATGCAGGAACATTATTATGATCCGGACGCCAATTCTGGCTATCTTGCCTGGAGACTGAAAACGGTCCAGCGAAAAACCAATGTTGGCGCTCATTTGCGTTCAAGGCCTGAATACCAGGAAAGATTTGTAAAGGTGTGTTCCGTTAGCATAGATATCAAAATTAACAATGTCTGTGTGTTGGTGTCGTATGATACTTATTCTTTGTTTAAAAAAAATGCAAATATTCAAGCGTTACATCTTTGTCTTTAACTGCAGGAAGGAGCCAGTCTCAATACATTTTTGGAGAAAGTTGATGTTAGGCAGCCCTTCCTACTCTGTGTTGGGGAGCAAAGAAAAGAAATCCAGAGGTTCTTCATCATGGTGGACCAGAAACCAATCCCATGCAGTGCCTTGACATCAGTGGCTGCATTTGATGTGCTGTTTAAAGCACATTTAGTCTTCAGCATCTCCTATGATGAAACCCTCTCCAGTTTCTATGCATTTATCCAAACCACAGTGTACAACATTGGTGTTGTAAACACAAAGGAAAGTCCACAAGTCAAGGAACTGAGAGCGCAACTTCTTCAAGAGTGTTAGCATGACACCAGATTGAAGGTCAGAACACCATTAACAGACTGAAAATGATCTCGTGTTTTGTTTGTAAAAAGCAGCACAAAACTTGTTCAAATCTTTGCCAGAATTTAAAGTGCTATCATGGTTTACAGCAAACTACAAATTGGCTAATAAGTTATGGTACTGAATACCGCCTTGGTATATCTCTGTTTTCTGGAACATCCCATGATTTGCCTGAGTTTAAGAAAATTTTCACAATTGTAATGCATGGAAAAGATGCTTTTATAATAAGTTGTGCTGTCAACACTTTGATGAACACTTTCATGCATATTGCATTGAAGAGCAGGGTGATAAATATGCTGTGATTTGTATTGACCGCTTACTTATTATAGACCTTTTGATAAACAATGTGCTAATGAGAATGAAAGAGCATACATTGTTCCATATTGCTATTTGTTTCAAAGATTGTTTTTATCATTTTTGTGGTGCAGTTGAAATAAATGCATTTCAACTAAACTCTGTTTCTTTATTTTAGTAATCTAATGCACCTACTGTAGGTCAGTGACTGTGACAATTTTCAATGACGGTGTTTATTTACCAACACCCACAAAAAAGTTAAATTGACAATATCTGGTGTGGACTCATATAAACACTTTAAAAGTGTTAAAATAAACTGACAGATTCAAATTGGTAACTCTATTTGGTGTTTAATAAAAAAAACTTGACGGTGCTAATTTTTAACTCTATGTACAAGTGTTGAAAAAATCGAACACTGACCAGAGTTGCAAAGTGTTAAATTTTTTACACTGACAGAGTAAAAAAACAACTCAATCTTAGTGTAAAAGGCTCAACACTTTCAAAAGAGTTATTTTGACACTTTGTGGTGTGGACCCATATAGACACTTTGTAAGTGTTGAAATTGACTCCTGTGGAGTTGAATCGGCCTGGTAGAATTTGCTGTGTAGAAGTCTTGCGTGCTGCACTTTTTGGTAAATAATTTTCTTGTTACATTTTTTTAAATTTCAGAAATAATTTTGACTGTCAACAACAGCTATTTCATATTCACTTTCAACAGGTTCTGCTTGATATTTTACAGTTCACACCGACCTCAGTAACTCATGTCGAAGCAGCCGCTTCCAACAAAGAGTCTATGTAAATGCTTCCATTTTAAAAAGCTTTTGCCTCCACATGTAGCTAAACCATGATTTTAAGAACGTTTTCAGCCTGTGCAAACAAATCGTACAGCCATTGAATGTGGGTTGAAAGTTAAACTATGCCAAACTTTGACCAATCAGGGTCTCTGATTTGGTAGTGACGTATGGATGACGCCTCTTTTTATTCACAGAAGTACCAACCTTTACGATTTGTGTCCGGCCATAATTATATGACACCAATTATTTCATTTTATTGGACTACAACTGTGAAAGTAAAAGCCTGGAGCAAGATTTGCAACATTTTGCATCGAGCCTTTTCCAACTGTAGGTGGCAGACATGCACAAGAAAATGGTAGAGAAAGAAAAAGAAGAAGAGTTCCTTCTCTGCTTGTCCACTGTTAACACCATGGGCTAAATATGCATTCAAGAAAGCACGCTTGGCATCTTCTTGAACATGCGTCCCATGCCTGGTGTGTCCATAGCCTAATAATGTGAGTTTTTGAAGCTATATCCAAAACCCACTGGCATTACTCCAAGTTTTAAATTGTATTTTTCAAACCTCAAGTATTAGTCTTTTTCTCCAACAAAAATTCTTGCTTAATGTAGGTTTGGTGAAGTTTTATATTTTAATGAGCGTAAAATCCCAGTCCTTAATGTTTTTGTTAACATGGCAAAACAATCACAGCACTTATGTGTTCTTTCTGGCTGCTGGTTTATGTCTGCATCTGCTCAAATATCAAGGAGGTACTTGTATCTTCGTAATGCTTCGTGTTTGTCCATGGCTCATGACTGAGTGACTTGCACAGCTTTTTTGTCTCTTAATGCCTGGCTGCTTTGGCTTCTAACACCCAAAATCTGATGATGTTTAGAGTTGGGTCAAATCTGGTCTTTCACTTCAAAGAATTGACACAACCTCTTCAGATGGGTCTTAGTCTGCTTGTTCGGTCCAGACCAGAGTTTCTTTTAGTGTGTTCACACCTGCACAACCAATCCGAACTATAATGGACAACAAACTCTTCCTTATTTAAGCCAAACTAAACAAAGTAGGTGTGAATAGACCACTAAAAATAGGTATTGATGGGTTTTTGGTGTAATCTCCTGCACTGAGCAAGCAATGAACGGCCATGGAAGGAACACTTCCTCTAATTTGAAGAATAGAAAGAAAGGTTGAGCAGAAGCAGACTGACTAAGGGCTTCTGCTTACAATGAAAAATAACAATAGAGCATCTAAAACAACAGAGAAGTAAGAAAATAACGTATTTATATAATTACTAATTTTAAGACTAATGGTATATTAGATTTCTAAAATATCACTTCAAGTCACTGCTATTGTGCATAATTTTTTTATAATAAAGATGCAACATGGTTTTGAAAAGGTGAAAGATAATTAAGCTGTACTTCAACCTGACGTACAGCTTCAGGTTGAAGTACAATGTCATTATTTTCTTGTGACTCATTCTTATATATTAAAAAAAAAAAATCTTATTTCTAGCCCTTCAAAGGAGAGATGTTTTCTGCCTCCTAAAGTTAAGTAGAGGCGCCAGGTGGCTGAGTGCTTTTCCTCCATAGGAAATACTAGGGACAGCCAGGACTATGAGCTCTTTCAGATGGAGGTTCTCATTTAAAGATTCATATGCTAGTGGAACTGCTTTGCTTTTCACAGAAAGCCAATGTACAGAAGGTACAACTGGTAAAATTTGATCTGTCAATTTTATATCATAACTCTGGCTGCAGTGTTTTGTACCAGCAAGCATGTGATCAGAAACAGCCTCATCAGGAATTACAGAGCAATGTTTGATGGACAAATACATGAGCTTATCTGATATTCAAATCAAGATCGAGGGCTGTGCGGTGGTCTATGCATTAACCTTCTTACCTTACAGCTAAAGGCCTTGGTTTAAATCCCTGCTGGGACCCGTGTGGAGTTTGCATGTTTTCCCCGTGAGTTTTTCTCCCGGCACTCCAACTTTGTCCCTCAGTCCAAAATATATGCTTCATAGTTTAGTTGGTAACTCTGAATTACGCTTAGGTGTGAATGTGAGTGTTTATGTGGCCCTGAAAACGACCTGTCCAGGGTGCACCCTGCCTTCGACCAACAGTAGCTGGGACAGGCCCCAACCACTCTGTCACCACAAAAGGGGTTAGACGGGTCTGGACGATGGAGGGATGAAATCAAGATCAATGCAATGTTGTATAACTACTGATTTATTCTTTTATATTATGTCTTTATGTAAGACATTTATCAGGCTTTGGTTGGAAGCTTAAAAATGTCCTAAAAACACATGTTTTTCAGACTTTAGATAGAACCAGTACTAACTAAATAAGTCAATGCATCTCTCAGAGGGTATTTTTTTTACTACAAAAATCGGTACATTGTTGCAAAGGTATCTAGCTTCCTTTATACTTGATTACATTTTGGTGGAAGTGGAATAAGGACAGTCAAGTGTTGCAGACGCTCAACATTCACGGCTGTTTTGTCAAAGGGCATGCTTTCACCTCTGTTCCCTTCTTTCAACCTTTTGAATATTGTGATCAATCTCCAGGTAACATTGAAGGACCTTGGGATAATTTTCAGGCAGGCAGCTCAGCATTGCGTATACCTGTTTATACCTCCCCCTGGATGGTTCAGCCCAATTAACTCACCTATTCCGTGTCCTACTGAAAGAACCAGGTGTATACTCTACCCCTCTTCCGCGAGTACTGCGTTTGTCGCCCCACCCTCCTCTCTGTTTTCCACCTGTGAGCTCCATTAGGGGTAGTCTGATACCAAAATGTTTTCTATGGAGATCTTGTTTTATTGTATCTGAACAGAGCCTTATGCCAAACTAAAGAAACATCTGGAAAGTAAAGCATTCTCTACAGCGAGACTTGTTTGACTGAAATCAGGCTATTTTTTCTAAACAATGAATCTGGAAAAACAGGAATCTGGCTTAAGCACCCAACTGATATTTATCTTGCTTGCTGATGGTGATGTTAGAAGACTTCCCAAAAGCAGGGCTAGGATAATCTTCCTGCAGGAATCAGCAAGTGTTTTTTTTTTCCACAAAACTCACGAAGACTGATTAGACAATACTAAACAATAATGACTTTGTGTCAAGGTTTTACCCATCATTTATTAAAGCATTACACGTTTGAGCCAAGCATTTATATCGTCTGGACATGTTTGAAGGAAGACAGCTGTAAAGGCCAATCAGACCTGATAAGGAGCTGATGATACTTTACTTTTCAACAATAAATAATTAAAATTCACTCTGGATCTTAGACAAACACAATCAGAACTGAAATGCAGCAGCAGCAGCACAAGCCTTTGTGTCGGCAGCATTACATCTCTTATTATCCATCTCTTGTTCTGCTCCCTCTTCCGCTCTGTTATTAGAATTACAGGAAACAAGCAATAAACATCAGGCTGCTTGAGCTCAGTCTCTAAATGCATTTCTTGTCCTGTGGGACTAGGTTTCCTGTCTCGCTTGTAAAGAGACAACACACTTTGTTTACTCTGTGCATGTTTATCTTCACTGCAATCATATTTGTCACGGGGAATGCCAATCTGCATATTCACCTTCAGATATATTTGCAATCCTGCTACAATGCAGTAATTCTGAAGACCTCTGAGCAAAATAAAAACATAGATCCATCTGTCGAGCACAGATGAAGGCGTGTAAACTATCAGCTGAAGAGCCACGCAAGCAGAGGTTTATTTACTGGGGTATACGTCACTGTCTGCAGGAGCATAAAGATGCAGGTATAATTCATTGTGCACAAAGAAGCTCGCTCCCCACTCAACCTGCGAAACTGAATGAATGAAACAGTATAAAAACAATTGTTTCCTGGAGAGCCAGAAAAAAAAAGATCTTAAAATGAACTGGCATATACATGCCTTCACTGGCAAGTCAAAGCAAAAAGCAGGGTTAAATTCCTCTGACAGACCTTTGCAAGCTGCTTTATTAATTGTATTTGACAAAGTGTGCATGTCAAGAATTTGAACCTCAGCCCCTAAAACATGAGAAGACAGCTGTGTAATTGATCACTTCCTGTTTAACATTTATAAGTTTGAAGCAGTCTGATTGTGTCCAACTGTCAAGAGCTTCTTGAGCTTTTAATGGCATGTCTGTAGCAAGCTTTTGTCAAAATTCCACACAAAGGCAGGAAAAGTTTTTATTTTATTTTATTTATTTATTTTATTTTTTAAGGTTATTTAGCTCTGTGCACAGCAGCTAGCTATAGTTGATAGAGAAAGCCCTGAATTTCTGGCTTTTTTTCTATCCACAATATTTTTTTTTTTTTACTATAAATACAGAATTTTAAAATAATTGGACATAAAAGTAAAGGTGGTGGGCAATTAGGGTAGGATAGGATGCACTTTATCAATCCACCGGGAAGGGGAACTCTATTATACCATGACGAATATAAAAAAATAATAATTACATAAAATGGTGGCAATATGCAATAAAGGAAGGAAAATAAGCACATATATATCAGTCACTAGACCCAACAGCATTGCAGAGTCTAGATCTGTTCAATATTCTGGATCTGCAATGTCCATAGACTGTACATCTGAGACAACATAGCCTGGGGTCATGTGACCCATTGGTTTGCATCAAACCAAATCCTTCTGTTGCTAGAAATCCTCTCCTGAAGTTCTTTTTTTGGGTCAGTGATTAATGTTTACTTATCACATTACTATGGCTCTAGTACAATAAGTATATTTAATATGAAATTAAATGATAAAAAAAGTAATTGTCCAAGCACAGTTCAACAGTTAAACTTCAACTCAACTTCAACAGTTAAAAACAGTTGGAGCCAAAATGTCAATGCTTTTTAACTTTCTTTTTTTTTCTTGCATTAAATTAGATGAGGACAGGCTTCACTTTGTAACCGTCTACCTAGTGGTATGTTGAACCACACTGGCTTCACTTACCTTTAGTTTTAAATCCCACTCAAGATGGAAGTTATCACGTTAGTCGGTATATCAGTTGTACAGTTCTTTCCTTTTTGTAACTAAGAGCCACATCCAGTCCCATCCACAATGACCTACGCTTGATACAGACCATGATACACCCTTGTACTTTGACATCTGCTGCTTTTTCCAAAACGTGTTTCAATAGCTAGCATCAGACACTGTAGGATATTGGGGTGTCTGGCTTTTCTGTGCCCATCAACTATTCTCACACACTTCCTGGATTAAAATCATTGATGCAAACTTCATGGTGCTTTTTGGGTCTGAAGCCAGTTTTTGAAATAGCTATGGAGCCCAATGCTCCTCCGAGACAACTGCTGTCTCAGTCCAGAAGAGCTAAATTTGCTACCAGATGGCATCTAAACATGACATCCTTCTCTGACTAACCAAAGGACTCTTTGCCATGCTGAGTGTGAAAGACAAGGATCGACATGGCAATCTACCCCCTGTTGTCCACAGTAGCCATGCTTAGCGTCTCTGTAACAAATCAAATTGACTGTTGGTAATGTTGCCTGAGTGTAATCACATTAAATTAGCAACAAACCTGTGTGAGCCCATTGGCTTACAAAACTCATCAGGAATGATGAATCTGAACATGACCAAGCATAATGTATGTGTGGTTGAGAAAGTGTTTAAAAACAAGATATCTGGTCTTTAAATAGTACAAAAAGGATTATTTTATTAAGCTAGACTAGGTCAAACCAACAAGAAGGGAAGAAAATGCAGAAACAGTGTATTTGTGTACAGTTCTGCATTCATTTTGACAAAAACAGGCTGAGCATCCTCTGCCAATGTTGTTTGATCATTTATGCTCAGAAGAATCTAAAATTTGTTAACAAAAGATAAAGACATCTACAGTGTATTTAGGGGTGGTGTGACTTCTGTTCCACAATAATCTGAAAATCTTCTAAACCCATTTATAAACTATTAAATATCATTTAACAAGAAAACATTGGAGTTCAAAGGAGTGGATACTTCTGACAGTTTAACCCACAGCTTACATTTGGACTGCACAATGCTCAGAGACATTGCAAAAAAAAAAAAAAAAA
The DNA here is from genome assembly GCA_023969325.1 of Oryzias curvinotus. NCBI lineage: Eukaryota > Metazoa > Chordata > Actinopteri > Beloniformes > Adrianichthyidae > Oryzias > Oryzias curvinotus. Next base: position 25,474,089 of record CM043710.1, read on the forward strand.
GAGAAGGTCCAAGTAGACCTATTGAGCCCTTATTAAAAGGGTCTTAAAAATAGTGAATACAAGAAATGAATTTTAGTAAAGAAAGTGTGTATACGTACGTGATTCTCCAAATACATGTGTCCAGCCCTAAACTTTTATTTAGGCAGGCACAAACCCAGAGGAGGGGTTAAGGTGAGGATTATGCTTGCGGTTAGGTTAAACCACCAAATGGTTCCTGGGAGCAGCCATTCTGCTGATCACTGCTCCCCTAGGGGATGGATCAAATGAGGAGAGCACATTTCACACACACCTAGTAGTGTGACAGATTGCAGGACTTTAATTTTAAATTTCATTTGAAATAAGTGCGGCCAACAAAAAAATTAAGACTGGGACGCGTTTAAAATACATGCGGGCAATAAAGCAATGTGCATCTTGGCTGCACGCATTACGTGTGACCAACATGAATTTCCATCACTTTTTGTGCCTTCAGCAAAAGACTTCTAAAACAGCAATATGGACAACATAAGAGTAAATCTGCCCAAAATGCATCCCATAAAACCTCACATAATCTGTTTAGCACGATAGTGGAAGCATTAGCCTATTATGTGGGCTTGTTAAACTAAAAAGACTAAGGCATGTTTCAGTCACAGGAGAACAATTACGCATTTTAGAGGCAATAAGAGATGCCAGTTGATGTAAAATTAATAACTTAGTAGAATGGGTCATACAAAGGTTTTTTTGTTTGTTTGTTTTTACAAAGTTAAAATTAAGTGTGTATGAAAACAATTTTTTTTCTATGTATAATTAATACTATTGTTTAGCTTTGTTCCACATATACATTACTTTCATCTTCTTTTGCCCTTTAAGGTCAAAAACACAAAAGGCAAGAAATAAAATACAGGGCCACTTGTGTACAAGCTCTGGGAATCACTACTTTAGTTTTTTCTCATTATACACTTTTCTTTTTTTTGTCTTTCCCAACTAAAAACAGACAAGACTGTTGCTATTTCTTGAATCAAGAGTAAAAAAAAAAATCATCCTTCTTAGACAAATGTTGAAGTCAGATACTTCCCCTGGAGAGGAATTACCCCAAATGATCTGATGGGAGCTCATTAAATCTCCGCTTCAGTGTGCTTTTGTCATGGAGCTGTGAACACTGCTAAGAAATGAGCATAGTTTGAATGTACTTCTAATTGACACCTATTTGAAACCCTATAAAATATTCTACACCATATTGTTAGTTGCCCTAATCTTGAGAAGAGGGCTACAATCATCAGAAGAAACATTTTTAACATGTCTTAATGAGATGAAGACATCTCAAAAAAAAAAAAAAAAAAAACTTGTTTTAAAAAGATATAGTTTGCACTCAAGTGTATGGATGTATTTTTAGTTTCTTTTTTTTTTTTCCTTCTTATAACCCATGTACAAACAACAAGTAGATGAACCTAACAAACTTCCCCATGTGGCCACCGAGTGGCTTAGGGTAAAAATCACGTTTTACCCTTTCCGTTCACTTCAATGAGAAACAACTTCAAGAAAAATAAGCGTGCTTACAATTTAGCTCAAACAACATTTTCCACCTCTTTGGGCAGCTTTGATCCTTGGTCTTTCCTGGTTTTCTGTCCAAATTTTGCCAGATTTTGTGTAAAATTGGTCAAATACTTATTTTTAAAAGCTACACATACACGTTCACCCCCCCCCCCCCCCCCTTTACGGTAATGAAAAACTTCAAAGATAAAAAACATGAAGGAGTGATCCTCTCCCGGCATGGACAGGTGATGGACCAGGCCTGTTAAAGAAGGACTGGCTTATCTAACTCTGTTTTAATAATAATAACAATAATAGAAAATCTAAAATTTTAGCATATCAAAAGTTAAATGACTCCAACAACCTTCATTGGTTCTAATTCTGGTTTGGGTTTTCTTGCTGCCCGACTTTAAGTCTGTTCCTGCTCTGTATGGATGCAACTTCCTTATCTCTGTATGGCAACTTCCTTATCTCTACCATTATGTACGGTATATACTTTATATAATTTCTGGATTATAAACCGCTACTTTTGTCACACGTGTTTAACCCTGCGGCTTATTCAATGATGTGGCTAGTTTATGCAATTTTTCTATTTTTTTTAAATTCATTTTTTCTAACAGCCGCTAGGGGCGCTCGAGCAGAAAGGGTAAGAGTGAGAGTGGGGGAATATGGTATATGTGTTAATGACTAGCACGAATAGACCCTCATCCCGAAAAATGCAAGAAGAAATGCATATGACACAGCTTTCAAGTTAAAAGCGAACGTTAAAAGCAGTGTGAAAAAATCCAGCATCACCAACGGGTTTGGAAAAGCCGGTCTGCTGCGTGACGGAGACGACAGTGCAAGCTCAGGAGTGAATTTGCCTCAGGATGAGAGTGACAAACTGACAGCAACAACGAAGGAGAGACTGAGAGAGTGTGGCGAAGAATATCTGACGCTATTACAATCCGGCACTGAGAAGGAAGACTTCCATGGTTTCAGTGCACAGGAAGCGTGTGCTGCGCAGAGGCGTGCGCCTATAAGTTACTGCTGCTCTCAGTGACTTTTACCGGTATGTTTTTTTTTTAACCAGCCCTGTAAGTGCTGTTACTACCATATTGCTGCCATGTTACTGCCGCGTCACTGGCACTGTTTGGAATAGAGCTCTGACATGTGGGATTTTTGATCACTGCGGTGACGAAAACCGGTACAAGGAATAATTACAATGCAGTATTCTTTAATAACAAATAACAGTAACAACTAATTACTAAGTATCTAACTGAACTAACTATATAGGTGTTGTAGAATGAGTATGTGTATGTGCGCACTGAGTTTGTAAGAGGAAGGAGCACGACCAGCGCAAGAGTGAGTGAGAGGCTCCCTCCTCCGCTACATGCGCTGACAAACACCACGCTGGTTTCAGCACATACACATCCTCATTCTACAACACATGTTTCAATGTGGGCACATGCATCTTATAGACAGGTGCGGCTTGTGTTTGTACAAAATGTTTTATCCTTTAAAAATGTAATGGCTGCGGCTTATAATCAGGTGCACTCTATAGTGCGTAAATTATGGTAATCCCATTTTTCTTTGACGAGTCTGTTTTACTCCTCTATCTAGTCATTATTTTCAGCTTGTAGTTTTTTTTAATAATGTGAATGAGTTTGCCTTTTTTAGTTGGTATTTGAAAGGACAGCATTTATACTTGAAATTGTGCAAGCTATTTATTAAAATAGCATAGCATGTCTTTTTAAAAAGCCAGCTGTGATCATTGAAGCAGGACCAGCAGAACAACCTGATTCTTCATGCAGTGCAACGGACAAATCAGCCAGGGAATGAAGAACCTCCTGGGATGAATAAACTGGGTCAGGACTGCCTTGAATGACAAATTGGTCACTTTTCAGCCAGAACAATAAACTCATGTGAGCCATGAAAATGATTCAGAGACTCTGATACAGAATGAAAGGAGGTGACAGAAGACACTAGAATATCAAAAAAACCTAAAAGGAAATGAGCCAGCAAGTGAAAGGAAACTTTCAGTATGCTGGATGCTGAATGAGTCTTAAAATGAGTGTGTTGAAAATAACTTACAAGGACCTTTGTCTTGCTATTATAATGCAAATTGTATTTATTTTTTTATTTTGTATGTGTTGTAGTGTGTCATCACAAACCAGAGCATTCAGTTATTAGGCCTCTGCAGTCACACAACATGTTATAAAACTTGTCTTGATGCATTTTGTGTTAAATTATATGCTTACTTCTTTGGATGACTGAATTACAACTACACTTTTGGCACCTGTGTTTTGCACACTAGTGATTCAGCTAGGTGTGACTTGAAATCTATACAATGTTCAAATGTTTTTCTTGGTATAGGGTTGAGTGGAGTCAAATTCTTCAAAGGCCCAGACACACACATAGGTACCTTTTGACCACTGGTATTTGCCAATAGAGTAAAGAAAAAAAAGTATAGATATGGAGATAGAAAAGGTTTTTATGAGGAATTTAAACACACTTCATGTAGTTATGTCCCTTCAAAAGCTGGTTTGGATGAGACACTGAACCCTACATTGCTCCCAGTAGCATGGTTAGTAGGGGTGTAACAATACACGTAGTTGAACCGAACGATTTTTGTACGGCAGTTTCGGTTCGGGTCACTTCTGTACCGTTTCGGTAAGTTTTTTTTTTTCCACGCGTATGCATTGCAACGACCCAGCTGCTTTGTCACTCGTAGCGGGGAAACGAGAACCGAGCTGCTACTTAACTAGCTGCGTTGACTGTCCGTGCCCCATACTCCACACGTCCTCAAACAGTCTCAGAGAGGGAGTAGACAGAGAACTAGAATGCTCCATCTCCTTTCCGGCATTAAAACCCATTTATTATGAACACGCAAACAGCATAACAGCATGAACCTCACTTCTCTTCATAGCTCTCTCAGTGATGGTGAAGGAGTGAAGGAATCAACACACAAGATTTTACACTTCCCATGAGTCTTAGTGGCTATAGGTGGGGCTAACCCCCAGGTTGCCACAGTATTAACTTTGCATCGAGGCGGAGCTAATGTTAGCTGTGATTTTCCTCCGAGACGCTAATAGGTGATGGACAGTGAGCACTTCGCCTTTGATGTCACCATCCATGAAGGGAAAAGACAATTGGATAAGTCAAATGCAATGCTGTGTGTAGACATTGTTACACAAAGATAGTGTATGCCACAGGTAACACATCTAATCTATTGACTTGGGGGGACGAAGGCCTTGTCGCCTGCGACAGCCCCAGCCGACTGTAACAATCGGTTCTGCAAAAAAAAAAAAAAAAGGGCTAGTTAAAATGTTTTTTTTCAGGCCAGTGTTAAGTATCCAAAGTTTTTGGTTCCTGGCGGGTAACAGTTTTTCTTATTTTATTAAGCATATCACCTACTTAGGTCAATATTATTTATTGTCATGTAAAACCAATAAATGCATTTTGTAAGTAATTTTTTTCTACTTTAGATTTTTGTACCGAAAAAATACCAAAAATAAATAGATAAAAGCATTATTAATTTCTCAAGGGAGAAAATCAGGTGTCCGTCAGCAAAACACACACAATAAATAACAATAAAATAATAGTTCATAGAATAGCAGTTCATACAAGGCAGATTTGTTGAACAGCAGTACCGAACCGAAATGTACCAAACCGAACCCTATGAAATTCTGAATCGAACTGAATTGAGATTTTAGCGTATCGTTACACCCTTAATGATTAGTACCTTGCAAGGCAAGTCGTCTGGGAAGAAAGTTTCGCTCTAAAGGCACTTTTTGCAAGAAAATGGATAGCACTGTATAAAGTATGCGATCCATCCATCTATTTTCTTAACCCAATTCTCTGGTAGTTTCTCCTCTCTGGATGGATGGAGTGCTCCTGCCCCAGGTGGAGAGGTTAGCTTGGGGTCTTGTTCACGAGTGAGGATAGCTCAAAGCAAGAAATTGTCAGGCGGATTGGTGTGGCGTCCACTGTTATATAGTCGAGAATTAACCCAGAAAGCGAAGCTCTCAATTTACTGATTTATCTTCATTCCAGTACTCACCTATGGTCATGACAGAAAGAATGAGGTCCAGAATACAAGCGGATGAGATAGGATGAGAAGCTCAATCTCCCTGAGAGAACTCGGAGTAGAGCCGCTGCTCCTCGACATCGTGACTTGGGCATCTGGGCCAGATGCCTCCTGGACGCCTGTCCCGCTGGGTGGAGGCCCTGGGGACGACCTAGGACACGTTGGAAGGACTACGTCACTTGGCTGACCTGGGAACACCTCGGGGTCTCCCCCAGAGGAGCTGGAGGAAGTGTGTGCGTGTGTAGCATGTTTGACTTGGACTGCTGCCCCCATAAATTCATAAACTAGACAGGTCAGAATTGTGTTCTATGAAAGACCATTGTTTCTAAGAAAAAGCTGAGGCAAAAAGCTGAGCTGCAAGTTAAACACTTTATTCTTTCAGCAATGTTTTTGTTCAGATCTTGGATCTGTGTGTATGTCTTGTATAAAGAACTATGTTTCCAATCCTTCTGTCTTAGCTTTTTACAATTACATTGACAAAAATAAATTGTGATCGCAATTGTAAGTCAACAATGTCCAATTAAAAAATACAACTGATTTACAGATCTTACCTAAACTTGTCAAAGGTAAAAAAGGTGCTATAGTTTTTATTTGATTTTAAGTTGGTATATTTGTGTTGTTTTGATCAACGGGGGTTGCCTGAGCAGTATGTTAATACTGTAACGCAGCTGTACTATTTTTAAAGGTTCATCCATACAGACCCAAAACAAGGATGATCTTGATGAGCTTGCTTTTCCTGAGGATGGAGGGATTTAAGTGTTTCTATAAGACTGTTCTATTTTTTAATAATTGAATTTTCAGGTACAGTTCAATTCAATTTTATCCATATAGCCCAATATTACAAAAACAGTTATCTCAATGGGATTCATACCGGTAATTGTATAATAAACATGAAGTTATAAAGAACATTAAGTCATAGAATTCAATAGGTAATGGCTAAACTAAACTAACCAGACTAGGCTAAAGTGGGCATCCCTGCCCTTAGACCAGGGGTCGGGAACTTTTTGGGCTGAGAGAGCCATGAACGTCGCATATTTTTAAATGTAATTTCGTGAGAGCCATAAAACATGTTTAAAACTAAAAATACAAGTGAATGTGTTCATTTTATGTAATTTAAACACTTTTAAAGTACAATAAGTCTGTGGATTCTTTTTAATAACATTGTTATTGTAGCGGAATGAGTTGAATTGGGTGGCTGTTGGGTCGCGTTCTAAGTTCCAGAATTCATTGAACGCATCAAGCAGAGATGCTGATTGGCCCTCAGTTCTGTCGCTCAGCCTGTTGTTGGGGAGTTTGGACCAATGGGGTTCAGCTATGGGCTGAGTAAGGGAATAGGAGGGCTGGTGCGGGAGCGGGGGAATAAAACGTTTGGGGAGCGCTCTCGGTGAGAGAGATTTAGGAGTGGCTGAATTAGTTGTACGACGTTGGTTACTGCCTGCAGTAAGCAGAATAAAGAACATTAAAAGAGGTTAAGTCTCTGTGCCTCAGTGTGGGAAAGGGACACTACATTATGCTGTTGCTAATAAATGACGAGTATTTCTTACAATTAATGCAACTTCTGGTGCTGCATGGTGGTTTTGCTGATGGTCTAGTCTGGTTGATATGTGGTGAGTTTAAGCTTCATGCAGGCGTTGAGACTTTCATCCGTTAAACGTGATGGTAGGTTGGTCTTAATGTTCTTTAGATGTAAGAAGGACTGCTCACATGCATACGTGGAGCCAAACATTGTCAGTACAGCAATACTCAGACACTGAGTATTGCTGTTTTGTATTGTACTGTATTGCTATTGTGGTTTGTGACAGGCAGCATGTTCCAATCAGAGCGCCGCCTAACCTTTCTGCCTGTGCCCACTACTCCTCCCCTTTTCATTCTCAAAGATGGAGCGCACAGCCGCGGGGACGGCAATTCACAGGTTTCAGGCTGTGCATGGGCGGTCGTGTTGCAGCGGTAGGGCGGTCGACCTTTGATCGTAAGATTCCAGGTTCGATTCCCGCCTTGCACGCCCATGTGTCGAAGTGTCCTTGGGCAAGACACTGAACCTACCTTGCCTCTGGTGGGAGGTTGGCACCAATGTGTGAATGTGTGTGTGCATGGGTGAATGGGACTGTGACTGTAAAGCACTTTGGGCCTCCCAAAGAAGGTATAAAGCGCTATATAAGTATGTGCCATTTACCATTTTACTAACTGGCATCGCATCGCACCAGAGAAGGACTGGTCTGATGAAACTTTTTTTCCTTTTTTTTTTTCATAATTAAAGATTTGTCTGCTAGCAAGATGTGGCCATCAAAAGAGCCAGATATGGCTCGCGAGCCGTATGTTCCCGACCCCTGCCTTAGGCCCTCCTTCTCGGTAAGGAAAACCTCCTTAAAGAAATAGGATTCCAGAAAAAGAAGAAAACCTCAGGGATTTCCACATGAAGGAGGGATCCTCTGCAAGGTCAGACAGGCCATGTACCAAAACTCACAGAGAACAATTAGCTTATCTAACCCTACAACTACACATTTAAATAATCCAGCAGATGGGTTCATCCAGATGGAGTTGGGGGACACCTGGGGACGCGAGACTAGCCAGAGGCAAGGTCCACGGCCAGGTACAGGAGCATGGATGAGCCAACTGGAATCTGAAATCAAAAGAGGGACAATACGTGAATCACACTGCACCAAACACAGGCATGGAGAAATAAATAATAGGACCAGGAGCTTATTCCATGAGACAGGGGCTTAGTGGCTAAAGGCTCTACCTCCAACTGTACTTTTTAGTAATTCTGGAAACCACAAGCAGTGCTGTTTCTTGTAAGCGAAATGTTCTGTTTGTTGGCAAGGCACTGTGAGATTTATATGAGACTTTGGCACATAACCTGTTTCTAGAGAGGTATTTATTGTAGTTAATATACATTTATTAATTAATTAGTGGGGGAAGGTTTCTTCAAAACTATTTGTGTGGATTGATCCACAACAGTGAAGCAGTCTAATGTTACAGAAGTTGCTATGGATGCCTTCACTTCTACTGCTTCAGCCTGCTCTGGGCTGATAGTAGGAATAACTTGATTCAACTTATGTCTAATATTTGAGATTTTACTATTACATAATTTAAGGACATTTTCAGAGCTGAGAATAGCAGGAATATGTGGTTCTACTGAGCTCTGATTGCTGGTTAGTATGGCTATTGTACTAAAAAGAAATATTGGATTATTTCCATTCTCTGCTATTAAGGTTGAATAGTACTGGGATCTAGCTCTACGCAGACACCATTCTCTTTCACACTTATGGGTTACTTGTTTAAGAGAACGTGTTTCAGCATTAAACCACTGTGCTACTCTATTTTGCATAATGAGCTTAGCTCTGAAGAGGTAACAAAATCAAGTGTTCTCCTGAGGACTTGTAAGGCATCATTAACAAACTGGTTGTCTTTACTGGGAATGAAGGTATGGGAGCTGGTCTCAAAGGATTTGCTCAGCATGTTACTGATTATTTGTTGAACTGCGAGTTTAAACTCAGACCCAGAATGGTCAGATACTGTTCTTCTAAGCTGTTTTTTTAATTTACTGGGGCCGTATCATGTTCTAATGTAAACTGGAAGGAAATTAGAAAGTGATCAGAAATGATAGGGTCATGAGGAAGGACACTGAGTTGGCTGATCTCTATACCATAAGTTCAAATGAGGTCGGGTAGAGTAGATCGGGCCTAAAAATCTGCCCGACCCGACCAGGCCACGGGCATTAAAGCGAACTCGGCGAACCGACCACTTGATTGCGGCGAGCCGAGCACCGAATTTCAATTTAGCCTAGATTTTGGCGAAAAAATGCGATTCTAAGGTAAAATATCTATATTTTTATGATCATAAAGTATTTTCTTTCAAACAAGAGTGTCGCGCTCCGTGGTAAGCTCGCTGTGTGCATAGAGTTCGATGAGCGCCGCGCAGTTCCCCCCAGACAATGATTTGACACGAATACGCTGGAACACAAATCAGAGAGAATGAAAGAGGATCTGGTCGTCGCTTCATACGCAGAATACTGCAGCCGCGCGGTGCGTTTTCTTTTCGTTCCCTGTCTGAGTTATCCTTTTGTGCCATTCAGGGATCCCTAACAAATAGATGTGCGGAGGAAGATACGTTCACGACACGTCTCAGCCGGCGCACCACCTCGTTTCCGTTGCTGGACCCAGTGATGCAACACGTGGTGGTGACTGGTGGAGGGGCGGGTCTACTGTGTGTTGTGGGGTGTGTTTCGACGTTCCTCTGGTCAGAAGTGGCTGTGCTTCGTTGCGGTAACCGTTCTGACATACAGGATTAATAAAGAGCTGTTGACAACCGCCGTAAGGAGCTTCTTTGCAGCCATACAATAGATTATAAAAAAGTCAGCGAGAGAGAAGCCCGGCCCGACCGACCCGAACGTAATGACGTCATTTAGAGCCCGACCCGACCGAATTCGGTCAGGTCGGCTCGACTCGGCTCGGGCTTAAGATCTTACCTCTAGTCCAGTTGTGACAGACAGTAAGTGGGTTAATTTGTGTTTTGTGTGAAACCAACATTATTTAATAAAGGCTGGAAATGCATTTCCTAGACAGTCAGAAAACTCAGTTAAAAATTCTGTGTACTGGCTGGCAGAGCAATAAACAAATATGAATAAAACTACTTTCTGAGTCTTCCTGCATGCACCAATATTTCCTATGTCAGTCACCTACAGAACAATATTTGCTATTGGCTGGTTCAGCATTCTCTCCAACTCCTCTGTGGTCAAATTTTATAACTCTGGTATCCTTTATTGCGACACTGGCACCCCTAGAGGGGTTTTGTAATGCTCGTAACTTCCTGTAGGTGCTCTTTGTGGTCTCTTTCCAAGTATCCATGTCCCTGTCACTCCTCTACTCTTTTGATCCAGATAAGAACCCCACTTTCCTAATTAACCAGCCAACGGCCTCCCTTCACTGTTTTAAAAAAGTTGTTATTCAAGTATCCATTGTGTGACTCAGGTTGGAGACATAGCATAGCCTCCCAGGTCACAAACTGACATGCCAATGGCTTCCTCCATCTGGACAGACCCTGTCAAAAAGGCTCCCATCCAGGTCCCATGAGAAACTCGCAGGACTGAAGTTACGTTGTGACTCGTCTAGCTTCTCCGCTTTCCAAAAGGTCAGGTTTAAATTTTAAAGTGCATCCACTGGGATGGGGATAAAAAGAGCTCAGAGAGAAAACCTCCATCTCGCTGTTTGACTAATTTGAATTTACTAAATTTACTCTACAGCTTTATTTCTTTACATCTAGATCCTCAAATCCCATGTGACTTTTTAGACTTGTGGCATGAATTGGTTTTGAAAAATTACTGTAAAGACACAAAGGCAGACGACATCCATAAGTTCTGACATGTACACAATTAAATGTAAGATTTTAGTTTAGTTTTAAGAACTAAGTTTTCCAGTTGACAAGGACATTTTGATTCTTAAAACCACTTGTCAACTGGAAAACTTAGTACTTAGTAGTTGTGCAGAACTATACCCATGTGCTTAAGTGATCACCCTTTCTGTGCTTTGAAAATATCAGCAGCCCTTCAAGAGGTTTGAAATAGAACAGGTGGCTTAATTTGTGTTAAAAATGGGCTGTAATTTAGGGGAAAAAATATCTTGAGATGCCAAGTGTATCACTAACAATTGTTTCCTCAGGAAACATTTTTGTCGTTGCTTCAAATACTGTGCCGCTTTCTTGAGTTTCTAACCCGGTCATGTTGTGAATTTGTTGTTGCACCTCTGAGTTGTTTCAGAGAAAGTTTTATGAAGCACATGTGTGTTGCTATTATAATTTGTAGCAAAACTGTTTTGTTTGGTGTAGAAAGTGTTGTTAACTTGCTGTGCTCCTACAGAACTGTTATGTTGCATTTTTTCTTATGCAGCATGTTGAGCTTTTTGGCCCACCATATAATGAAAAGATTCTAGTACCATAGTCTACCAAACATGCATTTTGAACTGTAAACTCCTGCTTTAGTTAGCAGACTGTGCCATTACTGGTTTAGAATTCGAAAACACGAACCACCTGCACACTGTGCACAATTAACTTAGGTAGAGCTTGAAGAATTATATAGACTTGACTTTTATTAAGCGTTCTTGTTTTTACATTTGACTTAAAGTTATTTTTTATTTTTTTATTTTTTTTTTTTATCCTTTGTATGTACATCATCCAGATGAACCAATCTGCACCAAAGCCCTTTCATTCACAGCATCCTGATGTGTTCTGGCCATTTTAGAAGACCTGTTATACCTGCTTAAGTCATCTTAGATTGCAAAGTAACAAGTTTAATAAATTGATTTCCTTTAACGTTAGCTCCTTAATTACTGTGAACAAAAATGTGTTCAACATCAGAGCCTATGTTTGGCCATCTTTATAGGCGTTTATATATATTTCTTTGTGCGTTTGATTTGTGTGTCTCTTTTAGTTGTGCTTGCAAATGAGAATTTTAATATTTGCAAGTGTGGATCTATGAAAATAAGCTCCCACAGAAGCAGGACTCTGCGGCTGTAACCATAGAAACGCAGGTTAAGGTGGACCTTGTTGTGGCAGTAATGATGCGGGCTGCGCAGAGGGTCATGCCTGCACTGTATCCAGTGGGGAGTTTGGGATGCAGCGGTGTTTACACTCCATAATAGTCCTCGGTCTGTCGGCTGGCAGCAGCAGAGTGTTGGCTCAAATGCTCACATGGGAATTTAAATGGAAAACTTTGGGCCTCTGCAGCAGAGCCTGCCTCGGATTCAGCATGTGGATCTTGACGGCACGGTAAAGTGGGATCACTTTCTGTTCTCACCTGTGAACACTTTGGCCACTCCATGTGGCTAAGGATTGTTGGCATGAAGACAGTATTATAATGCAGCATAGTAAAACACATGTTGATCTGTACATTTTTGTCAAAACCTTGAAATTGTGAATCAGCTTTATGTTTTGTTTCAGTTTACCTGCTTTAGGTTGTAGCAGTACTGAAATACAGTGGCACTAGAGTTTCCGCTCTTGTTGATCTGTGTATTAGATTATTAATCCCTTTATGCCGTGTGTCGCTAATATGAAATCTACTATTAACTCTTTTACACTGGAGCTTTAGCTCCATTCTTTGCATTTTTTCGATTACTGTAACTCTTCCACAATTGATGCAATTAACATAATTCTACTGGATCCTAAAGCAGAAAAAAGCATCTTGAACTGATAAGCAACACTTTCTAGTAATGAAAAATCTGATGTAAATCTGTGACTCTGCCGTGGAGAAAAGTCATTTTGGACCAGTAAAGTAAGTTTTGCGTGAAGTGTTATGGACCACTTATGGTTCATAAAATGTTGCAAAAGCCACTTTTCTCCACATCAGAATCTGCTATTTCACACTGATTGTTTAAATGGTCAATGTTTTGGGGCATTTCAAAGACCATGTGTTATTTACATGTGACTGGTGACATCTCAGGTGTTAAAGGGTAAAACCCAGGACTCCACTTAATTTAGCACCACTTCCAATGGAAAAATAAAAAAAACCCTTTAAGGTTGAAATAAAGTAAGGGATGGAGAAGTTAATGCCAAGAAACACTGGTCACTGAACAGTGTTCAAGCATTTAATAAAACTGTTTTTGATAAACTTCCCATTTTATGGATTCAATGTGTCATGTATAAGATTTTTAATTAAATAGTAATTATAATGGGATCATTCACATGTGTATGTGTATGGATCTCTTTAACTTTTAATTCTTGTTTTTTCAATCAAAAAAAGTCTACCGGTAATCATCTTAAGTTTGATATATCTATGTATATCACTTTCGTTTGCTTTGTTATCATTGCTTGAAATAAATCAATTCTAATTCCAAAATGACAGATTTGCATTTTGCTTTTCTCTCTCACCCTTTCTCTAAATTGAGTTGTCTACTTGATTCTGTTCAAGTGACTTATATTTCAGCCACCGCAATAAACACTGTCTTAAGTGCAGCTCAACTGACCTTGCACTGCTGTGACTGAACTCAACCGCGACAGTGACGCCCAGATCCCGGCAAACATGGAAGCAGAAAAGTCGCATTGCTCTACAGTAGATCTAAACTGGATGGAGTACATCTTGTTTTGTCCTGCTCTCAAACTGAGCCCTGTTTTCCACAGCTTGACTAACTTTTTAGATATCTTGACAGCAACACGACAATGTTTACCTATAATATCGTCATTCATCTCCTCTGGACACTTTTACTCTGAGAGTTCACAAGTTGTTCACAACTCCATTTGAATGCGGCTCTATGAGAATTTTCCAGTTACAACAGAACAAAGGTTCTTATCAAATTCTGTCAAGAACATTTGACATCCAGTTTAGTTAGACATGTTAAAATGCGCTTCGGATCCTCTGTGTTTAGTATAAATCAACCTTCTGTAAATCTTCACATCTAGTTTCAGTTAACAAATGCCAGTTTGGCTTTTAGCAACTGGGTTTTGGATAATTTGGTCAGAAGTGTTTCAGTTCTTTAATATCACACTGTCTGGAATCACTTCATTTACCCCAGTTCTTCAGAGTCTTCTTGCATTAGAGAATGTGTGTTAGACATCTGACAACATGGAGTAAGATACTAGTGTAATAACAGTAATTTACTAGGATAATTACAGCCCTGTTTTTTGCCCATATTCATTGTATGTGGGGTCATGTGGTGTATGTCATCGGAAGTTAGTCTTAATTTACTTTTTTTTTTTAAGTTTGCTTGTCTATTTTTTATTTTTACTCAAAGACTAAAACATAAAGATTTATATAGTTTTAAAAATATTTTTTATTTTATTGTAAAACAGATAAAAAACATATCGGAGTGGTTCTTTAATCAATATTTCATTTATAGGATTTTTTGCTATTAGGTAAGACTTCAAGATGGCCTTGGACTACAACTCTGTATTCGGGGCAAGCTTAGCTGAACATTTTAACACTAACATTCATACATTTTTAAGAAAATGAAATAATCCAAGATATCAGTTTGGGGTACCGGCTACCCGAAAGTTTGAAAAATGCTAAAAACGAAACAAAAGATTTTAGTCTCCATTGCTATTCTCATGGACTGAAAATCTGCAGATTTTCCAGTTTTTTTCAGAGTTCTGAGTCACATAGAGACAGGATGTTGAATAAATAAATATAATCTGGCTCTTTTTGCTTTTGTCCATTTAAGAATTTCCACATTTTTGCATATCTTTTCCCTTACCTCCATTTGACGGTTGTCAGATCAAACATTGGAGATTCCTCCAGCGTTTCAATCACAAACTGTTGGTTCCATGGTGCTGTTTCTTGCAGTAAACTCAGACAGAAAATAATTGACAATTTCTTTGTACTCAGCAGCTGGCTTCCTACAATGGGTCTTACACAATGACCCCCCCCACCCCCACCCCACTCCCACTGGCCTCTGAGAGCCAGACAAAGTAATGAGGCTGCAGAGATTCTTTCAGCGGAGCTGCAGAGGTTGTCTCAAAGAGAAAGACACAGTTCCACATGACGAGACAAATCCAGCTAAATAAGGAAGAATTCCTCCTGGGGGGAATACAAACGTGTTTTCTATTTGATCACTTCTTCCTGCGGACTTCTTCTGCGAACAAGGGTAAACAGAGTGAATCAAATCTGAGTTGTAGAAATAAGTCAAAGAATAAAAAAAGTGGACACAGATGATTTTAGAGAGCTGCAGCACATTTGCAGACTGTTGGACGTCTGGGATCCTGAGGCAAGCTCCTCTTTTTTTTTTTTTTTTCAGATGTACCGTACCTGCTGTCTCCATTTTTAATCAATGGAGTTTTATCACCAACATTAAAGCAAAAGTTAGAGACTGGGATGGTCATTACCACAAACTGCTGGGCCCGCTGCCTCCAAGCTGCTCTGAAGAAGCGGCCCTGAACCTCCCAAGCCCCTCATAAAATCTGCTCCCCAAATTAAATCTGAGGTTTAAATTACCACAGGAGGATTAATCCAGACCATTTTTCACTATAACATTTGTGGTAAAAAAGAAAAAAAAATGAAGGAAAAGCACCAGGGATCAGTAGATCTATGGGGACATTTAAATTAGTGACTGCTGCTTTATTGTTCCTAATGACTCAGTAACAGTGTTTAATACCCTAAATTTTATTGTTATCTAATTATGAAAGAATGAATGAAACTTAAGTCTCATTCGTTCAGCTGTTGAACAGCAAAGGCACAACCAAAGCTCATTTTTGCTTATCAGTAATCAATATGTAACAACCATTGATTATTATTAGAACACATTATTACATTAAACCATTCTAGAATGCAGCTAAAGATGCATTAATTTTACTGAGCACACTGTCAGTTGGGGCCTTGAGCTTGATGTATTCATGCATCTTGGATGTTTCATCCTGGATAGTGGCTTCCACTCTCACTAGTCTTCATCCTCCTTCGTTACGGCTAGCATGCAGACTCAGGATGCTAGATTTTTAAAGTGTATAGATACATTGGCTTTTTTTTTTTTTTTTTCAAACCTCTTTATTGATTGAAATGCGTATGAACTGTGCTCACTGAATGAATTTGGAAAAAAATAAAAATAAAAAAAATAAACTGAATACTTTGTATGAAAACCCTGCAGTTGTAAACTTGCTGTGCTTGATGGAACTGTCAAATGTAAACATTGTGTTTTTAAAAATCTTTTATTTCATGTTATTTTTCAAATCATCTTGTATAAGTTAGAACATTTAGCCTATCCCTTTCAAACAGCTCTTGTTCTGTCGTTGTTCCATTCATGTAGCTTCCTCTGGAGGCAGAACAAAGGCAGAAAAACATGCTGTTGGGGAACAAGTAAAAGGTGAAAAGCTAGCATTGTTGTTTTTAAAAGTAGACCAATAAAAAAAAAAAAAGATACGGTTACACCTGACTCCAGAACCTTAAAAAGCAAAGATAATTCCCTGTGTAGTGCGAGCTACATGTCAATATCTTGTTGCGTCTAAAGATTTCCTCCAGTTGTTTTTCAAGGTCTTTTCAAAGGATTCCTTGTGTTCATTTAATTGTAATTATGCCATATTAACAAAAAAAAGTAAAAAAAATCCTCTAGGACATAGCTTCGGCAGAGCGGCAGTTCATCAGAAATTCACCTCTGGGTTGTGGCTGAAGTGTTGTCTACAAGTTGGTTCTTTTTCTGTTTTTTTTTGTCTGCTCCTGAGTCATGGCAATTTGAATAAAGAAATACAAAGAAATGTAATTTTGAGCTTAATTTTCTTTATATGTATATGTCATCTCTCATCAGAAAAATTCCGCCAGGAATATGATTACAAAAAATATATATATATTTTTTATTGGGGCAGGTCTTCAACATTTGTTATCAGTAGATTTAAATTGTCATTATGTTCTCTCATTTATACAGTCTCTGCTTTTTGCTCTGTTTTTCCTCTCATGTCATACTTTTGTTGAACTTGAGAGCTCAGCTTCTGTTTTGGCATTTTATTAGATTATCTGCAATTTTGCATCTGCCTGCTTTCTTCTTCTAAGTTCTGTTCCAGACTAAATCATGTTAGTTTAGTCAATGGCTCTGCCTTGCAGCTCCAATCAAGTGCATATTAAAATCATATTTTCATTAGTGCATGACCATGCCAGTCTTATTAAAAATAGTTAATTCAGTTTCTTTGAGATTCAATATGTTTATAAGTCACCTGTTCATAACACAGCTCTCAGTGGACATTATATGAGAAATAAATAATCTAAAACTTTAAATGAAAGACGGTACCACTCATTAAAGTATGCTTGAAGTTAGATGTTTTTATTTTTAAGCTGTCTGTTGCAGAATGATATTTGTGCATCCTGCTTTAAGTGCAGCACCAGAATCTGTGAAAGCATCTGAAACAGTGACCAGCTTCTGAAATCCAACAGTTCAGCTTTTCTTTCTCATGAATGTAATTCTAAAACAATCAGCAAAACTATGAATTCAAATTAGTTAGTCTGAAAATTGTAGATCTGTTACCATGGTCACAAGACGCAGCAGTACAATTACAGACCCCTTGTATGTGACATCACAATGCTGTGTGAACACCCTTTCCCCGGTTTTTAGAGTCAAACATAGAACGTTGTTGCAGATCTTTCTTGTGTCAACTTTTTGGCGTGTCCACTCAAATGTCTGTCTTTGATCAGTTTCCTCCGTGTTGTCGGCAAGACAAAGAACCAACCTCTAGTGTCTCTTCTTACTGAGTTATCCGCACACCGTTAAAAAAAACAATACTGGTTCCATCCAGCACCCTTTTCAAAAGTAACAGATTGGAAACAGAACAAGAAAAAAAACAACAGCACCCATTCCTAAATTTATATAACTTTTAACACAATTAAATTGTGTAACCATAGGCCTGCCGGACAAAAAATGTCAATTCCAGAGTCTGCTGGCATCTTTAGGCTGCCAGCTTCTCTGTTTGACTGTAGAGATCCATCATTTTTGATCTTCATCCCTCAAAAACCGGTAAAATGAGACGCTCAAATTTTCTGTTGTGACAACCAGCAGCAATGGATGTGTATCATTATGAGATTTGGCAGCTATTTTTCGACACCAATTTTACCCGTTTGGATAACTCCCAAAATGGCGGACAACCGCGCACATGTACTATCACTGCAAGGGGTACAGAAAGGGATGAACTAATTTCAGCTACAGAATTTTCTAATTTCAAAAGAATCTCATAATTCGTCATATTTAGAATTATTTGATGGAAACTCAGCAATAAAGTCAAAGCTTCAAATATCTTTTGCAAACCTGCACGGTGTTATCTGACACCTCTCTGCACTTTTAGTTGTAGATCTCAAAAAGATTTTAACTTGCCCTCGGATTTCTCAAAAACAGACATCTATTAACCAAAGCCTTTCCCGATGGCTCACACATTATTACTGGACTTTTTACTTATGGAGCAACTCTCCTTTTTCCTTCCGGTAATGTCACGGTGCCTGGCAGTCTCCTCCCCCCTCCAGCTCTGCCCTGATGTTCCTGATTGCCACCAGCTGCCTTCACTCTCCTCATCATCTTCTGTGGATTCAAAAGGAGATCCTACGCCACTACTCGACGCCAGTTTGTTACCCCTTATGGTGACTGTTCTGGTTCTAGCCTCGTTACAGCTTTGTTCCAATCTCTGGCTCTGACTAATTCTTTGTTCCCTGTCTCAGGATCCCACCGCTCACGAGTGACGGCAGCACGGACATTACATTCTACGCCTCAGGAGAACGGAAACCCTCGGCAACCACAACCGCTTCAAGACCCTCCAGCCTCGCCACAGCCGCCTTTAGTCTGGACACTCTTCAACCAGCCATCTTCACATCTGGAGAAAACAATAAATCCTTACTCATCATCCACTTACCTGTCTTCCTTCTGGGTTGCAGCATCTGGGTTCCTCATCCTTGTGAAATCATGACAGAACAAACTGGCCAACTTCCGGACCCAGCTGATCCAGAGGGACTTCGTTTCACCGTCAGCCAGCAAGGCATCGCGCTGGGCCGCCAAGCCGACGTTTTGTCGCAATTATCCTCTGCCCAACAGGAACTTTTTCGGCGCCTGGACGGTCTAACGCAAACTTTGATGAATTTAAATGTCCAGGGGGCTACTCCCGCACCATCACCTCCCGCTTCCAGCACCGCAGCCGTTTCCGCTTCCGGTCCGTCCCCTGAAAACTACCGACTACAGCCGGAACCATTCTTCGGCGACGTTGAAGCTTGTGGAGGGTTCCTGCTGCAATGTAATCTCCTGTTCCAGCAAGCTCCGAGGTATTATGACTCCGACCTCAGCAAGATAACCCTAATCATAAACTCTCTCCGCAATAAAGCTCTGCAGTGGGCCCAGGCTTTCCTGGCCGCCAATCCTGTCACCCACCTATCGTATGAGCGCTTCATTAATGAATTCAGGCTGGTTTTTGACCAACCCCGTAAGCGGGAGGAAGCCTCACGAAAGCTTCTCGCTCTTAAGCAGCGAAGTCGCTCAGTGAGCGACCACGTCATAGACTTCAGAATCCTGGCAGTGGAAGCCGGCTGGACTGATCCAGCATTAAGAGGGGTCTTCTATCAGTCTTTAAATGACGTCATTAAGGACCACCTGTGTTCGCAACCTGAAACCCACTCTTTTGAGGAGCTCGTCACGGCGGCTCTCCGTTCGGACACCCGCTTACGTGAACGACAGCATGAAAGACCACAGCCTCCACGCAGAAGTCCTGCTAATCCACCACAAGGTACGGCGGCACACATTTTTCCTATAACCCAGTCTGAAACCTCTCGCAGTCAGACCGACGAGCCCATGCAGATTGGACACTCCAAGCTTTCCGCAGAGGAGAGGCAGCGACGCCGGATCGAAGGGGCATGCTTTTACTGCGGAAAACCAGGACACCAGGTACACCAATGTAGCCTGCGTTTAAACTCCAAAACCCCCCGCTAGAGGACAGGCCGCGGGCGGGTCATGTCATGTCATCTTCTAAAGATTTTCTCCGCATCCCTGTCAAGTTAAGTCATGTTTCTGAAACTCTGGATCTCCACGCTTTGATTGACTCCGGCGCTGAACAGAATCTTATAGATCACAGCCTGGTTACTCGCCTGTCTCTGCCTACTGAGTCCCTTCCTTCCCCTATTAGAGCCGCTGGGTTGGGGGGTCAACACCTTTCGGTTATTACTCACCGTACGGAACCGGTGTTATTAATTACTTCTGGTAATCATAGAGAACTCGCCCGGTTCTTCGTAACTCAAACCCCCCAGAACCCCATTATTCTGGGGTTCTCTTGGCTTCGTCACCACAACCCGCAATTAGATTGGGTCCATCGTCGCATTATTGGTTGGAGCGAGTTCTGCCTCGCTAACTGCTTGCAATCCGCTGTTCCACCCGCTAATTCTGCCTCCGTTAAATCTCCTGAGGAGATCGATCTGTCTAACGTGCCGAGTTGCTACCACGATCTTCACACTGTTTTCAGCAAAGTTAAGGCCGGTGCCTTACCTCCCCACCGGCCTTACGACTGTTCTATCACTCTATTGGACGGCGCTCCTCTCCCTAAGAGTAGGCTGTTCAATCTCTCTGGCCCCGAGAAAGCCGCTATGGAGGGTTACATTCAAGAGGCACTTTCCTCGGGGCACATTCGTCCTTCTTCCTCCCCTGTCGGTGCGGGGTTCTTTTTTGTCGAGAAGAAGGACAAAACCCTTCGACCGTGCATAGACTATCGAGAACTAAATCAGATCACGGTTAAAGACAAGTATTCCCTTCCGCTCATCAGCTCAGTCTTTGATTCTATTCAGGAGGCCCGTATCTTTTCCAAGCTTGACCTACGAAATGCTTATCATCTCATACGGGTCAAGGAGGGTGATGAATGGAAAACCGCTTTCAAAACTCCTCTCGGTCATTATGAGTATCTCGTCATGCCATTCGGGTTAACAAACGCTCCTGCCGTGTTCCAGCGTCTCATAAACGACGTCCTACGGGACTTTATCAACCGCTTCGTTTTTGTCTACCTTGACGACATACTGATCTACTCTAAACATCCTGATCAGCACAGAAACCACGTTCGTCAGGTACTCCAACGATTGTCTGAAAATCAGCTTTTTGTCAAAGCCGAAAAATGTCTGTTTCATTCCACCGTCATCCCCTTCTTAGGGTACATCTTCGAGGCAGGTAGCATTCGACCCGACCCTGCTAAAATCGAGGCTGTCTCCAAGTGGGAACCCCCTACCACGCGTAAGAAACTTCAGCAATTTTTGGGGTTCGCTAATTTCTATAGGCGGTTTATTAGAAATTACAGCTCTATCGCGGCTCCCCTTACGCGACTCACTTCCACTGTCCGGGCCTACCAATGGAACTCGGATGCCCAAGAAGCTTTTGACACACTCAAGAACCTCTTCGTTACCGCCCCCATACTAATACAACCCGACCCAGCTAGACAATTCGTGGTCGAGGTTGACGCCTCCGACTCAGGCGTCGGGGCTGTATTATCTCAGCGGGAAGAGTCCTCCGGCAAATTGAAGCCCTGCGCTTTCTTTTCTAAGAAACTGTCCCCCGCTGAACGCAACTATGATGTGGGCAACCGTGAACTTCTCGCTATTAAATTAGCGCTGGAAGAATGGCGTCATTGGCTGGAGGGTGCGGTTCATCCATTTATTGTTTGGACTGATCACAGGAACCTTTCATACCTTCGCTCCGCCAAGAGACTGAATTCCCGTCAAGCCCGCTGGTGCCTGTTCTTTGACCGTTTCAATTTCACCATAACCTACAGACCAGGAAGCCGCAATATTAAGCCCGACGCCCTCTCACGGAAATACTGCTCCTCTGATGACCAGGACGGCACCACGACCCCCATCATTCCCTCCACCTGCATCGTTGGAAATGTTACCTGGGACATTGAGAATAAAGTGATGCAAGCTCAAGGTGAGGAACCCGATCACCCAGAACCTCCTGATGGAACACTTTATGTACCCCGATCTCTCAGGTCTGACGTCATCACCTGGGCTCACGCCTCACGTATTGCCTGTCACGGCGGGGTCACCAGGACTCTCTGCCTCCTCCGTCGGCGTTTTTTCTGGCCCTCCATGACTAAGGACGTTAAGGAGTATGTGGCTGCCTGTACCACCTGCGCCCGCTCCAAGACCTCAAACTCACCTCCGTCTGGTCTCCTCCATCCGCTGTCCACTCCCGGGCGTCCATGGTCCCACATTGCCCTGGACTTTGTAACCGGCCTCCCTCCTTCTCAGGGAAACACAGTCGTCCTCACGGTCATAGACCGCTTCTCTAAATTTGTCCTTTTCATCCCGCTCCCACAGTTGCCCACGGCCACCGAAACCACTGAGATCCTGGTCCAGCATGTGTTCCGTCACCATGGTATTCCTGTGGACATTGTCTCGGATCGGGGCCCCCAGTTTGTCTCCCAGGTTTGGAAGGCTTTCTGTGGTGCCTTGGGGGCCACAGTCAGCCTGTCCTCAGGCTATCACCCCCAATCTAACGGCCAAGCAGAAAGAGCTAACCAAGAGCTCGAAACATCGCTGCGTTGTCTGGCCGACCGGAACTCCTCTGACTGGTCCAGGTATCTAGTTTGGGCTGAATATGCGCACAACACTCACCCCTCTTCTGCCACAGGCCTGTCCCCGTTCGAGGCTGCTCTGGGGTTCCCGCCTCCGCTGTTTCCTTCCCACGAGTTAGACCTCGCTGTCCCCTCTGTTCAGGACCATCTCCGCCGATGCCAGAGCATCTGGCATCAGACCAAGGCTGCTCTGCTCCGGACTAGGGAGAACAATCGCCGTGCGGCCAACCGTCATCGTGTGGTGGGTCCTACTTACCACCCTGGTCAGAAAGTCTGGTTGTCCTCCCGTAATATTCCTATTCAGGCCACCTCCCGCAAGCTCGCCCCCCGCTTCGTTGGTCCCTATACTGTGGAAAAGGTCATCAATCCCACCTGTGTCCGCCTCCGCCTCCCGGCGGCTCTCAAAGTCCATCCCACCTTTCACATCTCTCAGGTCAAGCCTGTCGTTGACAGCGCGCTTTGCCCGCCGTCCGCTTCCCCTCCACCCGCCCGGCTCATCGATGGCGCCCCGGCTTATACGGTCAGTCGGATTTTGGATGTCCGCCGCCGGGGTCGCGGCCACCAGTTCCTCGTGGATTGGGAGGGCTACGGTCCGGAGGAGCGCTCTTGGGTCTCCCGTTCCCTGATCCTGGACCGTTCCCTCATTGCGGACTTTTTCCGTGCTCACCCGGATCGGCGTCCCAGACCGCCTGGAGGCGGTCGTTGAGGGGGGGGTACTGTCACGGTGCCTGGCAGTCTCCTCCCCCCTCCAGCTCTGCCCTGATGTTCCTGATTGCCACCAGCTGCCTTCACTCTCCTCATCATCTTCTGTGGATTCAAAAGGAGATCCTACGCCACTACTCGACGCCAGTTTGTTACCCCTTATGGTGACTGTTCTGGTTCTAGCCTCGTTACAGCTTTGTTCCAATCTCTGGCTCTGACTAATTCTTTGTTCCCTGTCTCAGGATCCCACCGCTCACGAGTGACGGCAGCACGGACATTACATTCTACGCCTCAGGAGAACGGAAACCCTCGGCAACCACAACCGCTTCAAGACCCTCCAGCCTCGCCACAGCCGCCTTTAGTCTGGACACTCTTCAACCAGCCATCTTCACATCTGGAGAAAACAATAAATCCTTACTCATCATCCACTTACCTGTCTTCCTTCTGGGTTGCAGCATCTGGGTTCCTCATCCTTGTGAAATCATGACAGGTAAACTACTTTAAAAACATAAGGAAGCTGTCATTACAAATCATTATTTTTATCCAGACAAGAACTATTACATGCAAAATCTGAACGCTAAAGGCTGAAAGACCATCAAGAAACAACTCAACTCACAAGCAAGTACCTGTGGTTTTTACTCATCTGCAGCAGATGGAGGTTTTAAAGTAATTAATACATGATAGCAGTTGAGAAATAAGTGAAAATGTCCTTATTCCTGTTAAAAAAAATTACACAGAATAGAATAGAATAGAATAGATTAGATTAGAAAAAACCTTTTTCACCCCCATTTTGGAGAAATGCAGTCAGCCTGTGCCTATAACACAGAGATACTCACAAAAAGGTAAAATGAAATGAAAATAAGATAAATAATTACAATTCTTTCTACAAGATATTATAACTCATAAAATACTATTATTAAACCTTATTACAAAAATGTATGATAAACTCTTAAAAAATTTGACTTTTTTTGTGGAGCATTTTCAAACTTTTTAGTAGGAGCATTTCAATGTGTTTTTCTTTATCTAAAATGACACTTAAAAGACAAGTTTGTGAAAGAAAATAATTATATAAAAAATATCTGTTTCCAGTCATTGCATTTTCCTCTTGCTAAAAAAATACACTTAAGTGATTCTTAACCTGTGTATAGTCAATAATTTTACTATTTAGTAGGGATGTAAATACAGTCAATTTGGTGTTAAATCGCGAATTGTCGTTTTACGATACCTGTATTGATTCAAAATGCTGTCAAGCCGATATTTGTTTAGTTATTTATGAGCATCCTTCCACGTCGGACTCTTGTTTACCAATGTTTGAAATAAGCAGCACTTTCTCTCCTCAAACACTCCTTTAAATCCTTATTTGTTTGGGCGCATCCATTCTTTTTCTTTTTTCGTATTCTGAAAAATATTTTGTTGTGGGAATCAGACAATGTTAGATGTTCTCTTTGACAACAAATATATGTTCCCAAAAGTTGCTTAGGTCAAAGCAACTTGTGTATTAGATATAGTTGCAGCGCTTAACGTTGTGATTACTAAATACAATGCATTTTACCATTTTATTACAAGGAATGGCATATTCATATCTAGGTAGAGTTTTTTCCAAGTCATATTCTTTGAAATAATATAGAAAATTGTACCGGTGCGGTCTTGGGGTACATCGGGATGCATCATGGGACGATATGTATGTATTCCCAGACTCTTGCAAATACACACCCCTACTATTTTGTACTGATTGAATGAAATTTATAAAACAAAAATAAAAATAATACTTGTTGCGATAACTGGTACAAAACGAGAAAATAATAAATAAGTTTTCTGAACGTTGAATTTCTGATTTCATTTATTTTATTTTATTTTTATTTATTAAAGAAGACCCAAAGTCAGAAC
Organism: Oryzias curvinotus; assembly: GCA_023969325.1. NCBI lineage: Eukaryota > Metazoa > Chordata > Actinopteri > Beloniformes > Adrianichthyidae > Oryzias > Oryzias curvinotus. The sequence continues at coordinate 25,499,230 of CM043710.1, forward strand.
AGAATAGAGAACCTGAGAACAAACTTTCTCTTGACTGAGACTTAAAGGATATTGTTAAAAGCAAGAACAAAACCAACCAAAGGTGACTGCAAGTTTAAACAGATAAATAAAAAAAAAAAAAAAAAAAAAAAAAAACATTGAGCTCAAAGGGAGACCAACAAAGTCAGAGTGAGACCAAGGACAACAACAAACAAACTCAAGTACTGACAAGTAGAATGTCCTGAAACAAAAACTGAGTTACTTCAAAAACAACAGCTCTACAATTATTTCTAGAATAAACAGTTAAAAACCAGCAGAAAACCTTAAAAATTGCATGTGAGAGTAAAAAAAAAGGAACACTGATCTAAACAAAATGTGGGGATGATATTTATGTGAAACATTTCTACTAAACACTGACTCACTGTCAGCTCTGCTTTAAACCTTGAATAACTGAAAAAATATTAATCTCCTACGTGAGTCATGGCAACTCATAGACGAAATACTAGAAATCGCCCTCCCATTACTTTTCTTTTTTTATGGTTGTGTTTTCTGTAAGCCAGCTTTTGTCTTACAGGTGAGCTAAGGGCAACAACTCCAGCTTTGTGGCTGCAACTCCAGCTTTGTGTGCGGTTCTTCTGAACTCAGATAAAGGGACCGATATACTAGACTAGTGAAAGAGCCTCAAAAAGAAAGACTGTAAATCAAAAAAAAGAAAATCGCTTTTCACCTTTTGCTTGTTCAGCCTGAATCAGAAACTAGAAAAAGGCAGTTTTGTGACTCTTAGGAATCAGCAAGCTGCCCCATCACCTACTAGGAGCCTAGGATTTTATTTATTTCTCAGTCACCAATAATTACCTGAGCAAGAATGGTGACAGATGTTTTCAAAATATGCTGATGATAATGGTGTCATTACGATAAAAATCAGCACAACCTTTTAGTTTTTCTCATTTGGTTCAATGGTGTGACATTCACCTAGACCACCATCAATGGCCAGCTGGTAGAATCTATTAAAATATGGAACTGCGTGGGAACTGTCAATGAAAGGAAGTTTACCAAATGGCTCCCAGACCCAACTTTGACTGCAGCAGGTCCACTCCCATGGCGGAAAGTAAAAACCTTACAACAAATTTCACTCACCTAGCTCTGTAAACAACCAAGACTTTATCTTTTTAAACTGCCAAACAAAAGGTATTAGTGGTATTGTTGCTATATTTTGCTGACTTGTGCCTGAATTATAGAGAGCATAAACAAAGCCTGTGGAAACTGTGAAAGACCTGCAGCTAAAAAATAAAAAACGGAAAAGAGTCTCATGTGGGTTGCTGAATTATAAAAGGCAGAATTTGCTCTTGTTTTATTTTTTAAAATTAAATTAGCATTTCTATTTTCTGTGAAGCAAACAGGTGGATTTAGATTAGCTGCTAAAACCTCAGCATCTTCAAAACTTTCTGCATCTCAGAGAAAATAAAGGGGTCTGTGTGTGGTTCTTGTGTATCAATTAATCATGCGTGTTAGTCTGCCACAAAAAGCGGAAATTTGCATAAGATAATGGGCTGCCTGTTGTCTAAAAAGCTGCGAGGAGGCCACCCTGCCTCCCTCAGGGCCAAACGATAAACAGACCTACAAAACTCAGAGAGGCAAATCTGCCGGCTCATCTCAGGAGCTTAGGGTTCTTTGTGAAGGGGAACTGCAGCGGCGTCACGAGGCCTTTGATTTCTGTTGAAGTCAGAATGAGCCCTGTCTGCTCTCCAAACAAGGATGACCTTTCTTTGTGGCTGCTGGGATTTGTGTTTGCTCATTGGCGTGTGCCTTGTTGATGCACAGCAGTTTGCCTGAACCTTCTCTATATACTGTGTGCTGCATCTCCATACAGGTCATGAAGATTATGCAGTTTATGTTACACACGATAGACCAAATTAATCTTCCACTGAAGCATTCAACCTCTGTCATAACTTGCAGGGTTTACAAGTTTCATCTTTATTCGATTTACTTGGCTTCGCCCTTGTTCTACTGGACCCCACTCCCCTTAAAACCGGTGATTAAATCATGTTTAGTTGTTCACATTTGTTTTGGTTGATTCAGTTTACTGAAATTTGAGTTTTTCTCCATTACAAAGAGTGTTGGTCAGATTTAAGCTTAGATTAATTTTGTTTGTTGTTTATGTGTTGCATACATTTTTCAAATGTTAATTTATTCACTCGTTAACAGATTTTTTTTTTTTTAAACTTGTATCAATTTTTGATGGGGTATTTTTACTCACAAGTCGCTTATGAAGTTAGATGTTTTTTTTTTTCCTATTTTCTTTTTTATGTTTTTTTTTTTGTTATCAGACCTACTTTATGTTGAAGTATTAAATAAAGAGAGACGTGGACATCCTCAATCTTGAAAGTTTTTTTTTGTTTTTTGTGTCTATAATAAAGTCAGCTTCATGTATTTGCACAGATCTTTGTGTGCACACTTGTTTTACATACAGTATGAATATTTGATCCACATTGGAGAGCAAGCTTGAAGAGGGAGTCAGTTGTGATGTGCTTGTGCCTCTCATGGTGATGATTGGTATATTCTTTAGGGATGGGCCTCAGTTCCTTGGATTCTTTTGGCTTTATTAAAGACCCACTCCAATAAAAATGGTGTTTTTTAACATGTTCCTGTGGTATGTTTCTGATGATGGAGGAAATATATAAAGAAAATTATGCTAAAAATTGCCTGAGTATTATTTTAAATAATTTTGAATCAGGAAAAGTGCCATTTGAAAAAGAGCTTATTTGTGACAGAAAATATGCTGGGTGGGCCATAAGCTCTCTGCTCAACTTCACTTTGATACATCAACTTGAAGACTAGATCCATGAACATATTCATTTTCCTCATTTGTGAGCTGGCATCTGGCCTAAGACTGTGCAGATGAATAGCTCCAATACTTGTTGCAATTTTTGTTGCACCGGTAATATTAGGTTGGGGGTGTGAGGGGCTGAAGGCTCGAGGGAGGGAGTGTAAACAGATAGCTCAGTTTAGGTGGTGGGAAGGGAGGGCAGGAGTGTTCCACACCTATGGTCTCACCCATAACTTAGAAGCCAGTTACTAACAAACTACTGCCGCTCTGCAGAAACTATGTCCTAGAAAACTACATGGGTTTTTCATTATTATTATTTTGTCTAAAAAAGGTACAATCATAATTAAAAGACCACTGGCAGGCTTTTACAGTAGATCTAAAATGTTCTTGCTGAAGCCTTGGAAGGAATCTGTGCCTTGGGGTGTTAGGCTGTGTTAAATTGAAACTTAGGCAATGCCTCTATATGGTTGATAATTTCATACAAAAATTAGAACTAGATTAAGATCACAAAAATAAACCCCAGTTGCCTTAGTAATTCTAACCATACAGATGAATAGTTTAAGATTTGAACTGCAAGCATGTCAATTTTGCTATGAAGTTACAGCATTTTACATTGTAATATAAATAGAGATATACTGGCTTGGATGAAAAGCCACCTAGTGTTACTCAGTGAACTAACCTGGCTCCAATTATTTTTGTTTTCAAGGCTTTGATTTTCCCCTTAAGTCAAAAGAAGGATGCATTAATGAATGGTGCATAAGCATTTTTGTAGTAGTGGGAGGGACTCAGAATGTTAATGTCGCCTGTAGGTAAACAAGTTGACTTATGCTGTATGCCAAATTAGAAGTCTGACCTCCAATCAGCCTGGTTTTTTTTTTGTTTTTTTTCCTGGTTGGGCTCTAAGCTATGATAACGAAGAAAAATTTAAGTTATGTTGACATCTAGAACTAGTTTTACCAAATTTTGAGCAGTTACCATTGAAAAACACCACACCTTTCTTGAGACTCTAAAACTAACATTCAGTTGCACCGTTGTCATCACTCTGACCACCAACACTGGCCATCACTTCAGCAGTATGAATGATAGGGATGAATTGTAGGCACAGCTGCCATCTGTTTTCTGCTTCACAGGGACCCTCTGCAACCAAGCTGGACCTCAGCAGAATCTTAAAAAGGAGGGAAGTGAAATAGTCACAGACGGAAACAGAAGAAGCAAGATGAACACCAAGAAATATGATAGTCTTAATAATTAGAAAGAAAACCTCTGGTTTACTTTTATTTTTCATCGTTGATAGAAATCTGGACTGGAAGTTTGTGACTTCAGAATTTAGATTTGTAAACTGCTTTATGCAGATTAAACACATTATGCACAACAACTCAAATTACTGTTCAAAATTTCTTTTAAAACATGTTTTTGGAAGGTTTAAATCTGCAGCTATTTTCCTCTTTATTGTCAGATCAGTGACAGTTCTAGTTTTCTACACTGGGTCTCGATGCTTTGGCTCACGGTCCATTTCTGCCTCATGCAGCTGCAGCTTTCAAAATTTGACAGGATGTGTAATGAATAATAAAGGACCTACTGCAAATTCTATTGGTCATGGAAAAGAAAAACGTTTTTTTAATGCCCATCCAGTTTATAAAATATTTCCATTAGCTGAAAGAAAAATTGACAATATACTAACTTTAATGTTACTGAGTACATTTGGGTGGGACTTTGCAAGCATGTATAAAATTGTACATTTGTTTATTACAAAAATAAATTGTGATCAGTTGACACTGACAAAAATAATTATAAACACACACTTACTGAAAAAAACAAATTAACATAAAAAGAAAAAAAAAACAACTCTGAACAAATGTAATGATGCACACCTCTGAGGTTATCAGTGAAATCAGGATTGTTCTGTGACTGCCAATACAACTTCTGCATCAGTACATACATATTTACATGCACTTCTTGAGAGCAAACTCCTCTTCTTTTTTTTTGGCCATTTGTGCTCTGGGTTAGATTTCTGGCTTCAGGCAGCTTATATGACACCACAATGCCTTGATCGTCTTCTCAAAATAGTGTTTGACTCACTTTTACCTGTTAATGTATCATCAAAAATGTAAATGAAAGAAAAATAAAAGTTCAAGTATTACAAATTGGTATTTCCCAACATGTCTTTGAAAATATCGAACACTGGGGTAAAAAAAAATCCCTTTTTTTTTGGTAGTATTTGGTAGTATTTGGTAGTAGTATATATTTGGTAGTATTTAAAGTTACCTATTTTTGTCAATGGTTCTGTTAAAAAGCAATAAAAAATAACAATTATTGTGATAAATGTTACTTTTGACAGTTTCACGTTTAAGAAACCATCATGAGATATTCTTTTATTAGCTCTGTGTTTACTAAACACATATTATTGAAAATCTTGGTCTTGTTTGGACTGCACTCAGTTATGTGGTCTTACTGTGAGGGTTTTTCCAAGCACAGTTGTTTTTCTGGTTGTGTTTTCAGGTTTTGTGTTTTTTCCTGAGTTGTTTTTCTGGTTGTGTTTTCAGGTTTTGTGTTTTTTCCTGAGCTACAGTCACACCTGTGATAATTATCCACATCTATTTTCAGCTAAGCCAGTCATGCAAGTGCTTTGTCTTCATTTCAGCTTTGTAAGGTTATCTGCTATGTCACTCTTTATGGGGCCTGTTGTGTTTGATTTATTTATTTATTTTTGGTTTTGTCAAGTTTCAGTTTGTGAACTTTCAGTTTGTCCATTTTTTTGAATGAAGATTTACATTTTTGCATTTTCTAAGGGGGGGTCAGCTCTGGTTTTTGTCAATCATATAAGCATTAGCCAACAAACATCAGCCGTGACGCTGCAGAGATGCCACTTTGCTGTTTTTCCTACAGCTGTTTTGCAATCTGTGAAAGTGTAGCTGTAGCAACATAGTAGTAGATGTGCTGTCATTGGAATTCTGTTGAAAATCAGCTTCATGGTTTAACAGAAAGCTGCATTTGACTTTATCTGTATTAGGTATATTATACGTTCAAATACCTTATTTCTTACACTGAAATTATGTACTCATGAGAAGCAAAGCATGCAAAACAAGTTATTATCAACTGACGATTTTTTTTTTTGTGTGTGAAATAAAAAAAACCAGGAATAATCGTGGAGTTTTATCAGAAAGGAATTTCTTTAGAAGACAATTTTAAGTAAGTCTATTTTATCTTTATTACAACTTGGCCCATTGAGGCTCAAAACTCACATTATCCCTCATCATTGGGAGCAGAGTGGCTGCAAGCAGCATGATGATGCAGGTTTTTATTTACTGTTATCCATCAGATGGTTATCCGTCAGGTTTCATCTTCAGACTTCTTGGGAAATAATATAAGTGGTAAAACAGGCTGTAGGCAGTCAGTATGGCAAAAAAGAGGAATTTTACTCAAATGAAAACAATAAGTCATGAAGTATCGCTGACATCCACTTTCTAGGGAAGATATTGCCTGAATCCTTCAATTAACGCAAATGATCTGCGTTTATCTCATTATGTAATTAAAGAGCCATTTCTCTGCCGCTAAGCACTAATTTTTACAACTTGCTGATATTTAGTGTCATAATGCTGAGATTGCTACCACTCATCCTGTTTAACCCAGAGGAAGAGGAGAGCCTTGCAAGAAGAGATGTTTAACTGGTTTCTCATGCTCCAAAAGAAATGATAAACTCGTCTCTGCTATGGCCATGGAAAAAATATGAACATCCTTCTTTTTACACAGCTTTAGTTTTTTAGTTCTGACAACTTATGATCAATGCCTAAACCAGGCAGAACGTCTTCTCTTTTTCTCTGACAACTATTATCTGAATTGTCATAATAATTAAGTGGCTGTCATTTAAGACAAAGACAGAGTACAGTGTGGACTTAAAAAAAAAAGTTATTTTGCAAACTGAAAGGCTTAATCAGATCGACAAAGATGTCAGATCTCCTGGCTGATATTTTGAAAAACGTGCCTCTTATTATTAATCTGCTGCATCTGTCAGACTAAAACCTGTCACCCCTGCTTAGCTTTGGAGTAATCAAACAGGTCAGGCATTTTCTTCAACATAGTAGTTATTCAGTCTCTTCCATTAACTTGTATGTTGTTACAAAACTGAGTGCTTGTGTCCAGTTTTGCACTTGGAATTTCTATGAATTTCTTTAAGTGTCACAACTTTGTTTTTTTGTTCTTGCAACCTCAAAAACACAAACAACTCTGCTTTTGCATAGTATGGGAAAGCTTACCAGCAATGGTGGAGTTTATGCAAAATACTATCAGGCTTTCTTGGAGTTAAAACACTTTATTTTTAAATTTGTTTTTAAAAAATCCATTGAAATTAAGCAGAAAATATTTTAGATTTTTGAATTGTTTTCGTTTGTCTTGTGAATTAAATTTTCAACAGACTTTACTTAAAAGACAACTCTCAAGTGAATTTCTATTAAGATAATCTTTGAAGGTGTCATAAACATTATAATGTGAGTAATTGTACATGTGACACAAATTTTGTAAAGAAGAAAAAGAAAATCTCTAATCTCTCAAAAATCCTGTTTAATGCCCAAGCAGTTTCTAATTGTGTTTCCATGGATCCTATAGTGGCCAAAGTATTAGGAAATAGTTTCAGGGACTTGACACCAACGTAATTTGCGAAAAACCTAGGAAATAAGTATTTTGCAAACTGAATTCAAGTGCAAATAAATTACTAGTTGTGATCTCCAGATTGTTTGAAAATATTGTAGTTAAGTAATATATAATCTTAAAATACATTTCAAATCATTTTTTTTTATAAATTTCAATCTCAAAATCGAATTTGAGCTTTATTAATTACGATTTTTTTTTTAATCTAATTCAGTTAAATCAGTTTGTCCTAATTGCATAACTGCAGTTTAAATAAATAATACCAAATAATTTAGGGTGTATTCTGACTGGGCACATTCGGTTCGCATAAAGTGAACCAGCATTCGTTTCTGGAACAAATTTTCAGTCTTAATTCACCCAAGCTGATAATGGTCTGGCACCAGTAACCGCTCTCGGACCAATCTTTGGAGGTGGTCTCGGTTCATTTCCAATCGAACTGAGCTGAGGCTCATCCCGGGATTCCTCATTCATTGTCCAAGCGGAACAACTGGACCAAATCGGCCACCGTAGGCAATGTAAACATAGTAGGAATAAAGTAACAGATGAGCAATGGAAAATTATAAAGCATGCCTCCACCGGACGACAAAAGCTAGTAAAAAGTTCATGAATCCTGACCAATGAGTGGAGAGATCTTTAGCCACATGGTTTTGTTTACAAGCTTTAGTGCAGAACAGGAAACTCCCCTTGATGGCAATCAGAATACAGACCAAACACAAGGTTCAGGACTCGATCCGGAGTGAGCTGGGTCCAGATCAGACTGGCTTTCCCAGTCTGAATACAAATTACAATACAAAATTTTCATTCTAATCCCTAATCATTTTAACACAAGCAAAGGGCTGCCCCAGCAAAAAGATGTATCCCCCCTACTTGGCCCCCATTTTTTGTCAATATTAGTATCATTATTGACAAAGAGTAATACATTATCATAAATAACAAATGTAATATTTTTTTAAATGACCCTCAAAATTATTTACTTTAAGCAAAGGTATTTTTGATCCTTTCATTTGTTAAGGCCTTCCACTCTACTGCTCTCATTTGGCACCCTTCCAAAGGTAATGTAGCTCCTCACACAGATCTGTGCACTCAAGTGGATGAGGCAGCATCAAGCAGTAACCTCCTTGTTTCTCCTACTGTGTTTTTAGAAAGTAAATTGATGTGACGCAGATATGCAAAATATGTCAACATGTTGAACAACTCCTTTCTTTATGAGTTGGCAATCCTATAATTTTGTTTAGTGCTGTTTTTAAGTGAATTTGATCTGTACATTGACCCAGAGAGTGTGAATGCTGTATTTGTTTACCCTGGAAGAGATATTCTCTTCATATGACCCAGTTTATCAACTTGTCAGAAATTAATGATCAAGAACAAGAAGCCACTGAGGTATTAAATAGACAATTACAGAACATTGCCTATAATCATCCAGAATGTCTTTCTGCTTGTTCATCTGCCCATCCGTCTCTTTGCCTACCTCTGTGTCCGTCTCTAGGAACTCCCAGTGGCACAGCTGATAACTTGAAAAAGACAGCATTACCAACTTCAACTCTGCATAATTTTTCCAGTGAGTTGGATGTCTTGTTGCAGTTTTTTGCACATTAAAGGTACCTGGCTCTCTTATCAGTTTTGCTAAATCTCTAACAAGGTTTTTATTTTTTTTATCTGGGCTCTGTCAAATGCTATCTTAAGTTTAGCCTACACAAATAAACATATGATCAAAAAGCTGTTTTGAAAGAATTGTGTTCCGGCTTCATGCAGAATTTCCTTCACTTTGTCCTTTATTTCCACTGGGAGTATTGTTCCCTGTAGGGATGGTAACTTCACAGTCTACTGGCTACAGCTGCTGCAACAACAGTGGACCTTGGTTTTTCCGGAGCCCCACGAGACTATGAGTTTTTCCATAAACACAAACTTTATCACATGAGATGGCAGCTGATTTTAGCATATTTTCAAATGTGAAAAAATTATATTTTTAAATGGTATGATATAGTAAAATTGGTATTTCTAGAAAATGTCTTGCACTATTTAACCATTCTGAACTCCTTTTTGTCAGAAGGTCTGACTAAATAAATTTGCGTGATACCAGTATGTTTATATAACCACAAGTTTCAGTTTACTATTTGTCTCCCACCATAGTTGCTTCAGTTCAGAGAAACATATTCTTTAGAATTTTTCACCATAGTTTCAGAACTAATGCGAAAGCAAGATACATCCTCAGGCAAATATCATACACTACTTACAATAAGTTAAGGATATTGTGGGAAAATTCAGAAGATTTCAAATAAACAGTGTTTGTTTCACTTCACAGATATTTGGTTTAGGGAGGCCATTGTATGTCCCCTGACCTGACCTGAACCCCATAGAGCTCATCACATTATGTGTTTTACTCATAGTGGTTTCACCCGTGTATACAGTGTGGTTTAATTATTGGGGCAAAAAAAACCAATAGGTTTTGAAAGAAAACCCTTTTCAATTTTGCATTAACTTCAACATTCTGTGGGTATAAAACAATAGTTTTGACTGAGAGTAATTCCAAGGTCAGTCATTAAAAGAGAAATGAACACACAATATGACTTAATGGACAAGCAGCACCACCTGGACATTCGGTCTTGGTAGTTGGCAGTCAGATGTTGAAGGTGAACTTGATGTGTCAAATATCATCAGCAGACTTGTGTCAAGACACAAAACTAATATCTGCATTTGTGACAGACCCAGGAGTGGAGCCCCACCCGTGACAGACCACAGCTATAACCACCTAAGGACTTATGGACTCAGACATCGTTTTGCAAATTCCACACAGCTGATGTGTGGAATGTGAGAAGTGCTAGAGTTTCCAGACAAACCGAAGGTGTTTATTTTCCTCTGTCTGACAAACAAATGTTGCGAACCTTTCTATTTTCATCAACAGCAGCCAAAGGTCAAGCTCCTGCTATCACTTCATTAACGTACTCCATCAAGAATCCCCTTTAAGTGCTGCTTAAATGCCACCTTTCCTGCCTTTTAATAATGTGGAAATATTGACTAACACAGCCAACAGATTGTAGGTTATTGACGCACCACATTTCCTGCAGACATGCTATCAATGAACACAGACTCTGATGAGGGTGGTGACTAAATCAATAGTGTTAATGGATGACCTTAGACTGTGGTGTCTGACTGAATGAGCAGCACTTATCAGGCTTCTGACCGGACAGTCATTCTCAGAGGGATATTTCTCCCCACAGACTTGATATTATCATCACAGTCAGATTGGATTTATGAGCAGCATTAGAGCCTGCAGGTAGCAATCCATTTGACACGTTCATCTCATCTTGATTACTATAAAACACTACATGAACTGTATCTGTTCCAGCTATATTTTAGTTGGGGCAATCCAAACTTGCCAGATTAATCAGAAATTCTGCTGCACAAAAATGGGGCTCTGAGGCAAGAGTCTTCTGCTTATAACCTATCTTAAATAAATCATCTCATTCTTAACCTGTTAGTATAATTGTCATGTCTGAAGACAGGACAAAAGTTTTCTGTTTTGGTTTAGTTTGATGTTATTTTTAAAGGGGCCTATACAATGCTCTTCTTAAACCTTTCACAGCAAACCATATCCATTTATATGACAATATATTACCTTTTGCACACAAGAGAACACGTTTTTTTAATTAAATATTACTTATTTTCCTGAGCTCTTTTCCAACTCTGGCTCGTCTCTGCCTCTGCTCCTACACTAGGTTGTGGACCCTACCTCTGGCTCGTCTCGCACCCCCAGCCGTCCCCCAACTCATCTGGATGAAGCCCAACTTCTGGACTATTTAATCATGTAGATGTGGAGTTAGATAAACAAATTCTTCTCTAAGAGTTCTGGTACATCACCTGGTCATCCTGGGGAGGTTCCCTTCTTCATGTGGAAACTCCTGAGGTTTGTTCTTTTTTTTTCTCCCAAAATCTGCTTTTGTTTAGGAGTTTTTCTTTACAGGGAATGAGGGTTTAAGGGCAGGGATGCCCAGTTTAGTTTAGTCTGTTTTGTTTAGCCATTACCTATTGAATTCTATGACTTCATGTTTTTTTTTATGATTTCATGATTTTATGTTTCATTTCATTACACACCTACCAGTATGAAGCCCATTGAGACAACTATTGTTGTAATATTGGGCTATATAAATAAAACTGAATGGAATTGAACCCAGAAGTAAGACGACTAGATCTCTGAGGCACCGGCTTTCACTCTGTGTGGGTGCCGCCCATGTCAGGAAGTCACGATTAAATCGCTTCCGCAGCATGTCAGTGTCTCGCCCACAAAAACAAACGACATCCAAACTTTTGATTAGATGCTTTTGCTTGCACTGCCCACAGGATTTGGGAAGGGGAGGGAGGTGAAAATTTTCAATTTCAATTTATTTGTTTGTAGGATAAGCCCCTTGAGATGTGTCATCTAGTTTTCAAGGGGGTCCTCGACATACAACAAACAAGCAAATACCGACAGATACAGTTGAGCAAAATGTACACATGTCAAAACAATGAAGAACTTAAAATATACAAGGCAATAAACCACACACACACAGACATTTATTGCACCTCTTAGCAGTTAGTTTAAAGGTAAGAGGGAAAAAAAAGCAGGAAAGAAATCAAATTAGATCAAAAACAGTTACATGAGTGTTGAAGATGTTCTAAACGGGCATTTTTAAATGCAAAGAATGAGGTTAAAGAACGAATGGATGGAGGAAGATAGTTCCAGTCAGTGGGTGCTTTGTAATAAAATTAATATTTTTCAATTTCTTTTTTGACTCTTGGAACAGCAAAAAAAAGATTTGATCTGCATGACGTATTATAAGAAGACTGAAAAGGAATTAGATATTGTTTAAGATATTCTGGATAACTGAGTATAATACATTTGAAGATGTACAATAGCCAGTGAAGTTGACGTCGGGAGGATAGGGGAAGCCAGGACATTGAGTGCTGAATGTCAATAATATTAGATTTAGATAAGTAAATGACAGTGTCATCAGCATAGAGTTGAATCTTGCTTTCAACGCATTTAGTTGGAAGGTGATTAATGAAAATTGAAAATAAAAAGGGACCAAGTGAGGATTTGTATAAGAAATCCACACAACACGCCTGCATTTTATCTACTTCATCTTTACTTACCCTAACGTGATGTTTAGTGTTCACTACAACCTCTCACATGCAGCATGTCTATAGGAAAAACTGCATCCCCAGTACACGGTTGCCTATTTTTTGCAGTTTACTCATTTGTTGCTTTATACTGATAGGACTCTCAATTGGTGTTTCAGAGGGAAAAATACACTTACAACAATAAACTAAAAACTTATAAATGTTAAAGTTCTTCTATGGCAACATTACCTTGCAGAATACAAAAGTCGAACATGTAAACCTTTTCTTGAAAACCCCTTGAAATGATTTGAATAAACTGGGTCTTTAAACTGAGTCTATAATTCTCTTGTTTGTTGATGTCTGTACTTCCTATCTCTCGTTAAAGATTGCACTTCAGCAAAATAAAATGCACACATAAAAAAGATCCTGATCAAAATTGTTACTTTAATCAGCTTGATACATCTTTCATGCAGCATTTATGTTTTGCTATTGTGTAAAATAATTTGAAGGCTCTGACAGCTTAAGTCAATATGTCAGAAAGAAGAACTGTGACAACTATAAGCATATGAGTTAACAAACAGACACTAAACTAAACTACTTAACTTGGCAGACTTTTATGGAGGCTCTTAAAGTCATTTTCTGGTAGTTTACCTGCACATGTTTTATGGATTTCTACAATCACATTCAGACATGACTGTTGTTGTGAATTTGGATTATACAAATAAAATTGAATTGAATTGAATTGAACTGAAAGAAAATCACATTTGGTCTAATCAGTTGTTTTAGATCCCTTGGCATTGGACAAAGACTCATGGGAATGCTTGAACTACAACTTATTAAAAAATAATTTGTAAATGGTTGCTTTTATACTTTTTTAATTGTGTTTCACACCAATTAGATGTAAAATAAATCTTTCGAAAATGTTTTCTTTAATATTTTATAAAATATTGAAATGTTTAAATCAATGAGTGCATTTAATGCATAAGTGATGATGAAGACAATAGCAGGCACTTAACACCACTTGTGTTTGCAAGGCTTGTTTGTCTGATTCAATTCAATTCAATTTTATTTGTATAGCCCAAATTCACAACAACAGTTGTCTCGATGGGCTTGGTATAGGTTATTGAAGAAGTAAAACATAAAATCAAAAGGATCATGAATACATGGAATTCAGTAGGAAAACCTAAATTGAACTAACAAACTGACTAAGCTAAACTGGACATCCCTGCCCTTAGACCCCCCTTCACGGTAAGATTAAACTCCTAAAAAACAGGATTCCGGAAAAAAACGAAGAAACCTCAGGGGTGCCCACGTGAAGGAGAGATCCTCCCCCAGGACGGACAGGATATTTACCAGAACTTACTGATGATGTTGTGATTCTTGAACTTTGGCCTCTGCAACCTTAAATATTGATAAAGGTAAGCTTAATCTAACGTATTCCTTTTCACTGGACATAACTTCGAAAAAAGGCATCAATTATACATTAAATTCCTAAATGGGCAGTCTTCTTTGCTTTGCACAAAGGTTAAAAAGGGTTTAATTTTTCAAAGGGCAACTGCCCAAGCTTTTTTGTTTTACTCATGATAAGAAGAAAAAGCAGTTGCAACCTTCAGCACATGTGCTATGTTGCCATGGTAAAGCTGGGGCTTCTTTATCTAGCAAAGGAGTAATGGAACTTGCATAAAATATATTTTAAACGTCCACAGTATTTCACAAATGATCACTACTTAAGCCATCAAAATGTCACCTCTTACCACTAGTAATGGCATGTAACCCAATAACCATAATAAGTGAACATATCAGTATGCATATGAGTGCTGTCCTGACAAGTATTATCTATCAAAAAGTAGTTGGTTATGTTAGGATATATTTCTGAGATAATTCTGAATTTAAACTGGATCACAAAAATAATGCCTATGCCATGCTAACATAGGTGGTAAAAAAACTGCCTTACGCTGCGGTGACTGCATACCAAAGACTGCCGCTGCAGTCACTGACAATTTTAGTGCATTCTCATTGATTTCAAAGATGCCCTTTCCATATGTTTTGCAATATGCAGTACATTGCAGAACTTTCAATATGTTTTGGAATTTTGCAGAACATATTGAAAGTCCCAAGAGCTAAAACTATCCTGCTCCTATAAGCCATTTAATTCACTTTTTTAAGAAACCAATGCTCTTAAGGGCCCATTCCTCCAGATCTCCTCTAGAGCAGTGATGTTTTGTGGCTGTCGCTAAGCAACACAGGCTTTCTACTACCTCCAAAGAATTTCTGTGGGATTGAGATCTGGAGAATGGCTGGGCCACTCCATAAAGCCACTACTTTGTTACCCAGGCAGTGTGTTTGGGATCGTTGTCTTGCTGAAAGATCTAGCCATGTTTCATTGTCAATGCACTTGCTGATGAAATGAGAAGTTCACTCAAAATCTGAGAATACATGACCCTGTTCATTCTTTCCTTTACACTGATCAGTTGTTCTGGTCCCTTTGCTGCAAAGCAGCCCCAAAGCATGATATTTCCACCCCCATGCTTTAGGTAGGTATGGTGTTCTTTGGATGCAATTCAGCACTCTTTCTCCTCCAAACATGACAAGTAGAGTTATTCCCAAAAAGTTCTATTCAGATGTGATCTGACCCAATCCTCTTCTGGATTGGGAGAATGCTCTCTATCAAATGTTAGTACTGGCTTTAGCAGTGCCTGCCGTGTCTGGCACTGCAGGATTTGAGTCCCTGGTGGTGTAGTGTGTTACTGATGGTAGCCTTTGTTACTTTGGTCCAAGCTCTCTGCAGGTTATTCACTAGGTACTTCTGTGTGGTTCTGGGACATTTTCTCACCTTTCTTGTGATCTTTTTGACCTCACGGTGTTAGATCTTGCGAGGAGCCCCAGATGAAGGGAGATTATCAGTGGTGTTGTATGTCTTCCATTTCCTAGTAATTGCTCTCACAGTTGATTTCTTTACATCAAGTTTTTTAACTATTGCAGATTCAGTCTTCCCAGCAACACGCAAGAAACCTTGCTTGTTTTTTATTGACAAAATACCTTTTTCCACCATCATTTGCTAAAACATTATTTAAAAAAAATCTGACAATGTGATTTTCTGCATTTTTTTTTTTCATTTTGTCTCACATAGTTGAGGTATACCTATAGTAAAAATTACAGGCCTCTCTCCTCTCAACTTGCATAAGTGGTGTCTGACTAAAATAACTTTTTTCCCCACTGTATACTTCAACTGAAAACAAACAAAATAAAACATTAAACATCATTTTATTATTGTGTTTTCTATCTCACATTTACATTTTGCTTTTTATTCAAAATTTTAAGTGTTGAAAAAAAAGTTTCAATTATGTTTACCAAGGTAAAATACATGTTTTAAATACTTAGAAAAGAACAGGTATGATATTTTTGTAAAAGCTACTATCATGAAAAATTTTAACATGAAACACAACTGAAGATTTAAAAGTAAATATTTTAAAGTAAAGTGACATTCTGACCTGTGGAGCAGCAGCACAATAATGCCCCCGATCTTCGTTTTCCACGTTTTACCTCTGAGACTTTTGAACATGAGTGGGAAAATAATCGAGAGGAACTCAGTCAGTTAATGAGATCATGCGAGTGCCTGGAGTGTCAAGTCAATGTGGGGGTGTGCATGCGTATATCTGCACTCAGGGGGCACCAGTTATTGATGCAACTAATGTCTGTTTTATTGACAACATCACATCCGTGTGTTAGAAGATCCATTACAATCAAAAAAGGCAATAAGAGTGAAGAGAAAGGCTTAAACACCTTTTAAGAGGCTCCCTTGTCTTTGTGATGGTCTCTGATGGTTGTGAAAGAAGAAATGTGGAAAAATAAATGACCAGTGAATGGCTTTGTATTTTTATTAGATTAGCATGTACTCCTCACTGTGGCACTGTGTAACAAGGCACATCAGGCTTTGTGTATTTGTTCACAATTGTTTTATGCCAGCAGGATTAAACCATTAAACAACAGGATGCAATGAACATTGTATGTTTGGTTTGTCCCTTGCTGGTAATAATCCCATCATGCATCAGGAGGCCTCACATGTTTGGCCACTCACTCAGCAGGTGGATGCTTCATAACCTGTTTGAGTAGGCGTAACATGTGAATTCATGTGGAGGGATCAGTTTCTATAAAATAATTGCCATTCATCAGATCAGAACAAGACTTAGCAGGGTGCTTCTGATGGAGTAGGTGTACATGCGATTGGCAGCAAACAGTGCGTCTCTGTTTAAATAAATGGTCACCATTTTTTTCATAACACGTGATCCCACCTTTTGTAGCCGTCCACACGCAAGGCAGTTTCGGACCGGGGGGGTTGAGGTGCAAGCAAGACGATTTAGCGACGGGAATACATAATAAGTTTCCCCTTGTCAAGCACTTTCTAAAGATTTGTTTTTGCTCATTTGGTGTTTGTTTCTTTAGTGGGTTTATCACCGAGTTTGGTGTCGCAACTTGACGTGATTAGTGTGCAGATGTAACAGAAGATCCGTCACTTTCAAAATAAACGTTTTTGTGAAAAACGAATTATTTTTCTTCTCTGTGCATCCCGGTCCAAAATTTCCCGCGCTAAAGCTCGGGCCCTGGTGCCAAGTGTCCCGCGGCCCACGTCCGCGCCGGGTGGTTTGGGCCATGCTTAACAGACACAATATTATTATAGGTGAAGCCTGCTTGAACTGAAATGAATAAGACTAAAAAATATGTGTGATGATTTTTTTGACAAAAGAAGCTTTTTCTTCTGCAAACGGAAAAATTAGAAGCCAACATCCAAACTGATTACATTTTACCCAGAACAGGGTTATTGTCCAAAGTAGAGCTGACTCTGAGTCAGAGTTTGCAGGGACAATGTCTGTTTTACAGTAAAGGCCACACCAATCAATTTGACATCCCCTCACTTTTTAATCGAACACCAAGATGCTTTAATTTTTCCATCTGTGGACGTGGTCACCATAGTCTTAGGTTGTTGAAAATTACTATCTCATCGTGAGTATCATCAAAATATAGATACCCCTACAATTGCACAATTTTGGTATTGCCTACTCTATTAAAATATCAAAAACTGATGAATAAATGAGAAAATAAAAGTACATGTGTCATTCCAAAATATTTTTGGTTATTAGTTGAGTTATTTCAGTGTTTTGTGCAGAAAGACAACCAATCCCACAGCATACTGAACTGCTCCATCAGTCACTCAACCACAGGAGTTGCACATTGTGTGTATAAGCAACAACACAACACAGCATGAGTAGGGTATTTTTAACCTTGCATATTAAAGTTACTTGGCCGGTTTTTGATGGCATTTATTTTAAAATAATCAACAATATGCTTGCAAAAATAAATCCGTGCCAGATGCACCGGGTGACACCCCCCCAAAAGCTCCAACAGGACGGCTCGAGGAAGTCAGAACCAGCTCATAAGCCACTCGTCCTCGTTTGCCAGCAAGTCTTCTTGCTGTCTAAAGATACGTTCACTCCGAATTATTCCATTTGCCACATCTTCTAAGAGCGCAAGATCAGCCATTGTGCGTCATTACGCATTGTGGGGCATTTTATTTCCATCCATTTAATTGCATCTGACAAGCTACAGATGTCGGTAATAATCGACGTGGAAATGGGAAATTGTTCAGCGCAAATGTAATTTCTTGTTGCTTTCTGAATGGTTGAGACATACGCCATACATTGTTTTATCAAAAATAAAACAAACTAAAGGCATATGCATGAATACCATAATTCCGTAGCTTATGAAGAAATGTTTTACTATGAAAACAACTTTCCCCAGTGGACAATTAATACGTCTGTCTGTCTGTCTGTCTGTCTGATTCGCACGCACCGACACGCAGCGGCTCTATCGGCTTTATTGTTTTTAAAAGAGTGTATTTTTAAGTCGTTTATTTATTATTTTATATGCTGCTTGCACTGTGGGGTGAGAGGAAAGCAATTTCATCTGTGCTGTATGTCTTACGGATGCAGCATATTTGACAATTAAGCTGACTTTGACTTTGACTTTGACTATATCTGCTCCGCCAGACGGACACATTGACGAGAATATCAGTTTTGTACATTATTTTGCTCTGTTAACTATATTATTTATGAGGATGAATTGCATAACATGCCAATATTGCAGAACATATTTCACTTTTCTTTTTGCAAATATGTGTTCATTTGAATTTCTGTTGTAATTTTCGTGTGATTTTTTTTGTTTGTTTCACTGCTGATCGATCAAACGGGTGTTCGTGTAGGCTGTTAATTGTAAGACTTGCTTTGTGAAGTCTTCATGTTATTTATGAGAGGCAGTATTGTCATTTTCACTTTCACGTGTTTCTTCCATCTGCCGATGGTGTCGCCGTTTCTCATTTCACCTGTTTTTGTGCGTACGCCTGGGTCAGAGCTTGCGTGAAGAACCGCACATTTTCCCGTCAAGTTTGCTTTTTATAAATCTCAATTTTTGCGTAGAGAGTGGCGTACGCCTTCTTTTGTGCGTACGCAACGTTTATAAATGAGGCCCCTGATCTCTACGTCTGTGTGACGCTTCCATCTGAGGAAGAGCACCTTTTGGGATTTTCAACGTTCTAATGCTAATATAACAGACTATTTTCATTCATCTTTATTGTTATATGTTATAACGGGACGCGTCATTTGGAGGAGGGGGCGTATTTAACACTGTTTACGTCCGCATTGGTGTTCGGATGACAGGTTCATGACGTAAGGTGACAAATGAACTTCAGGGTGTAAATGAAAAGGAAAATAAAGGCTGCATCGGTCCTCTACAACCAAACGTGTCTCTGAGCTCCTAATTTTACATATGAAACTCCGCTTTACTGACACCAAACCCCGGAAAGCTGGCTCCACTGAAAATAATCTGATTTTGAGTCGCCAAAAGCTTCCGAATCTCTTTGTTT
This sequence comes from Oryzias curvinotus, assembly GCA_023969325.1. Classification (NCBI taxonomy): domain Eukaryota; kingdom Metazoa; phylum Chordata; class Actinopteri; order Beloniformes; family Adrianichthyidae; genus Oryzias; species Oryzias curvinotus. The sequence goes on from CM043710.1 coordinate 25,518,693, forward strand.
TTTAAACCTATCCTTAAATTAAGCTTCACAAAGGCTCCACATATTTCATCTTCAAGCTAGGCTCCGATAAACAGAAAACTTTGGTGTTTTCTCCTTGTTAATCTATGACTTTTTTCTCGTAAATTTACAAGATTTTAAGTCGTAAATTTATGAGACATAAACTCGTATATTTACGAGTTTTTATCTCCTAAATTTACGAGATAAAATCTCGTAATTTTATTTTATTTTTATGTTTTTGGTGGCCGTAAAACTCCTTCTTAGTAATCACTTTCAGTAATTGGTGCAGAATATTTAATCCAAAACGTAATCGGTATTGCATCGAATCTAAAAAGCATGGTGTCGTCCATCACTATTATCTCTTTTCACACTCAGCCACAAACCATTCAGGAGAGCTGTACCTCACAGCTTGAGGAAGCTAAAATTAGAACACCTTGCATGACTAAAATATCACCAATTGGCTGCATTTAAAATATCATTCACAAATCTATGAATAAAATGATGACAAAGGGCAACCCTGGTAGAGCTTATATCTCATCAAAAAGGTTCCCTACTTTCTTCTGATTCTCCAAACCAAGCTCCTACTCTGCTTGTAAAAGCATCAAATGGGCCCCAATAGTTGACCATGAACCCCATTCTTTGCTCTCTTCATGCCCCATTCCCAGCCCTAAACCTACAAATGTCCCCCTAATTCAGCGTAAAAAAAAAAAAAAAAACAACCTCTGAGTCAAATATTTTTTTCAGCACATCAAAATAGACTTAAAAAAAGGCTGAGAGGTATTACTGTCATGAAAGAGCCAACAGTCTTCAATTTTGAAGGGGAACTACCACTCAACTTTGCCCTCTGTGTCCACCCAATACAGCAGAGACATGTGAACCAAGACTGTCCGCAAGCATCCATAGTCTTGAGAATCATCAGATAGATTTTGTCCACTTTGAGTCTTGACATTGTACATTACTTTTTTTAGCATCTTTGTGATTTCACTTCTGGCAATGGCTGCCCCAGCCCCACAATTCGCAGGCTGTTTCCTGGAAGTGAAAGATGTGTTGTTGTGATGGAGAATAAAGTACTTCTGTCACCAACAGACATCATTTGAAGTGCAGACAAATGGCTTTTATTGCTTTTGGCCTGAGGCTCATGGAGTTTTTGCCATCGGGCTACTCAATCAAAGTTCACGATTCAAGATCTAACCTGATCTAACCCAAAATATGTTATAATCTGAGAAACAATAAAAAACTTGGTTGCTTGGTCAATCGTTATCTGATCATCTGATGCCACTGCCACTATCTTTTGGAGAAATAACCAAAGTGAGAGCAGTTGGGGGCAGCAACAGAAAAGGATTTTTTTTTTTTTGCAATGACCTAAAAGCCTTGTAACCCTTGTGCCCAATTTAAAACATGATCTATTGAGTTTCTTTCTTGTAAAGAACTTGTAATTCTGAGCAATGTCTTCTGTAAAAAAATTTCCTTTGGCACTGCAATCTTGTAATGACTTTGGCACAGGTGAAAGAAATTTGCAACACAACAGTGTACACTTTATACTGATACATTTGAATCCCCCTCCCAAGTAATCCGATTTATATGGTTAGCTAACAGAATATATCCAAGTAAGAGATGACAGGACTTGTAAATCCAAGGTTTGATTTACAAACTGCTTGATTCTGACAAACAGAACAAAATACAATACAGAGTCAGCCTTTACAAAACCATTCTGAACTAAAATTAATAGTTTAACTCTGAAGTCCTGCCTGTCATTTTCTGCTCTTTTTCTTGTCACTGTTCAGTTCATATTTGCATTTTAGACATTTAGCTGCCTCTATTTATCTTCCTTGGCAGACATTAACTCCCACCGTCATGAGCTGAAAGGAAGCACAAAATGCAAAAGTGGCTACAAACCGACAGAAGGCCCACTGCATGCAGCGCTCGGATCACAGCGGCAGCCTTTTAGAAGATACTTGTTATGTGAGGCAGGCATGCCAAGAAATAAAATAATAGATTCCATTTTGCAGTTGGAGAGCGATTACAGTGGAGTGACAGGAAAAAAAAATGATGTGAATTACTTTTTGAAATCATGAGAGTTGTGAAGAGCAATTCACAGCAGTGCTTTCTCAGAGGACGATTTGACCGGACAAAGCTGCTGATGGACAGCTTTACAACTGTGCCTCCACCATCCTTCTAACTATATAAGATGGCGGAGCTTCATTACAAACGCATTCTTAAATGTTCTTAGACAACACACTCAGTCTAATGTGGGCTACATTTGGCTCTTTTTGACTAAGCTACAGTAGGCCAAGTAGGCCTGACATTTGTCCTCAACATCAGATTTTAAACTCTTGCACTTTAGGCTTTTGCTTTTTTAAATTTGGTAAAATAACTAACAATGGTTTCCTTGCACAAACTGTCTGGCATATAGGCACTTAGGGTATATTCAGACTAGAAAAATCTGTTGCTCTGGACAGAGTCTGCTTAATTTGGTCCAGGTCAAGTCCTGACCTTTGCATTAGCTCTGTATTCAGACTGTCTTCAAGCGGACTTTCTTGTTATGAACAAAAGCTTGTGACTAAAGATCTCTTCACTCATTGGTCGGGAATTATGAGAGTGGGGCAAAGCAACTACAGACAAAAACTATGGAACTCCTGTGCTTTGCAATCCTTCAAACGTTTTATTTTGCTGACCGATGTTAAATGTCTATATCATTGTCAGATACTGCACTTTTTACTGCTATTTTGATTCAGTGGAGGTGTGCTGCAAGGCGGTTGCCAAGGAGATGTTGTCTCAGGGGTGCAGGGCTGTGGTGTTGTGGCATTATTTTTAAGAGAATTTTCTTAAGAAACTACAAGGTAGCTTTTAGGATGACGGCACAGCATCACCGTGGTCATGCAGAGTAACGAGACAAAATCAAAAGTTTTAACATGTGAACAGTTTTTTTCTGTTTGATAAAAACATCTGTTGCTTTATATTTGTCCATGGCTCATCGATTCCTTCATTTCAAATCTGTTTACATTCCGTGAAAATCAGTGCAGTGCAGTTGCTCTGCTCCGAGGACAGATTGAACGTTCTCAGTCTGAGTACAAAGTGAATTGAAGCTCAGTTTGATTGGAAATGTACCGAAATCTCCTCCAAAGATGAATCGGAGAGCAGTTTCTTGTCCCGGGTCAGGGTTAGCTTGAGTGTATTCTGACTGAATTTGTTGCAAATTATCAGGGCAAACAAACTCTGGTTCACTTAAAGGGGATCAAATGAGTCCAGTCTGAATACACCCTTAGAAAAACAACCTCTTTGCATGGACTGTGACCTGGACTACAAAACTCCTTTGAAATCCAAGTATTTCAGGAATCTGTGTATTGTCAGAATTTAGGTGCTTCTCACCAAATAAAACAGATGCATCCTGGTGTTGAAAATTCCTGATGTCAAAGTAGACTAAAGTTCACAGGAGTGGAGTCAATCTGAATAAGAACAAGTGAACAGATGTGGGATTTTGTCTATCTCTTTACTTCTGCACTCTCCAGCTTTTCTGACTTTTTTATTATTATTTGCTCTTTTTGTTGGATACATTTTGAAAAAAGATGTTTACACTATTTTCCTTTATTAAACCTTTAGGATTTAAGTGGAGTGGACATTTGTATTATTAGTTTTTTTTAACCTTTCGCCACTAAAGCTTTAGCTCCTGTGTTGTGTGTGACATTCTTTGAACTACCACAACTCGTTAACTGTTTATGAAATTAATTTCAATGAATTCTGAAATGCAGAAAAGTAGCAAAGCCGCTTTGTTCCGCATCATAATCAACTGATTCATGTTGGTTGTGTAAGCACTTCACTTCTTTACATTATGAATATCAGGTCCTCCCAGGAATGATACTTTGCCTCCACAACAGCCTAGGCTGCAGTTTGCTTAGACTGGATATTGTGTGTGGTTAAAGAAATGTTGCTCATTATAAGAAGATGTGGAAACGTTGGCGGCACAAGTGAACACTGATTAAAACAGAATGTGATAGTGAAGTTTAATGTTACTATTTTTCTTTTAAGAGTTTTTTAGTGTATCAGTAATGAAAAAGTAGTCACCTATAGACCCTAAGAAGAAAGAAAAAAACTATAAAAAGTGAAGGGTAGTATCAAATGTCTGTTTAGAAGGAGATTCATTAAGACTTTGCAAACCTCTGCAGCTTATCTCGTCACTGTGTGGAGTGAACTTGTTTTTAATTAGCATTTTTTTTTACACTTTGAACACACTGATTCAGAACTTTAGTCTGCCACTTACAGCTTTTCATCATAAGTGACTGAGTTAGACTCTTAGAGGAGTTTGGTGTTAGAAGCTTTAATGTAACTGAATGAAAACTTCAATTCCAATTGTTTTTTCAGGTAATAAGCACCAGGTAGGACAGGTAAATGAACCGAAGAATAACCAGGACATTGGATGTTTAGTAGTGGGCTGAAGACTCATGTCTTTAAATCGACCAACACTTTTTTTCTACCGATTACCAACAGTTGGTTGGATTCTAAAGCTCTCTTACCGTGAAAAGGGAAACACTTTTACCAATCTTAGGGGGTTTTGTGTCATGATACGAGCAACATAGCAGACCCAGGCGCTGGAACCCGGAAGAAAACTCAAAAGGTTATTAGAACAAAAAGATTTATTTTTTCCAGAATGGAAAGTCTTTTGAGTTCGTAACTGGAAGGTGGATGGCCAGTGACAGCAGTCTTGCCGTAGCGAGAGTTTCAGCGTGACTGGAGACGAAACGAAGCGGGAGTGGTGGCGTGGCTGGAGTGGTGGCGTGACAGGTGTGGTTGGAGTAACGTGGCAGGAGACAAGGCGTGGAGAGAGTAGGATCAGGCTGCTCTTGGAGAGGATAGTTCCAGGTGGACACTGGTTGAAATGGATCTGAGAGCGAGGCGAGGAAACGAGGTAAGTGCAAAGTTAACTTGAAGACAAGACAAAACTTGGCGACCAGACTAAGCACCATTAGGAGCAACAAACTGGTGATGAATGCTGGAGCTGGATCTCCCCATGAAGGCAGGTAGTAGATGAGGTGAGTGTCCATAGCTGGTTCCAATCAGGAGAGCAGAGCAGAGAGGGGAGGGGAAGGAGAGACTGCCAGAGGCACTGTGACACTTTGGCTTTGAGTCAACAAATAGCCAAATGTCTTACGCTTTGCAATTCTTGTCGGGAAAGTTCACCTATTAACTGTATTTTTCGCGGACCAATTTTGAGCTGCAAAGGGGGCTATTGAGGAGAAGATGACCAAGAAGGTATGCTGATAACTGTTTATGACATATAGATTCTGAGGAAATCAGTGTGAGAAGTGTATTGCGTTAAAACATGAGTGTATCACATTAAAAGTAGTTTTAATGAGCCTGCATTCATCCAAGTGAATTTCAGTAAGTTTCTGTGTCTCATCACTGCTCTACATTTGTCTTCAGCTCTCCGTTTACAGTCAGCAATGCCCAGCTACTGTGGCCGTTATGTCCAGTTGTTCCACTCCGAGCACAGAGCCTAGTCAGACTGAGAAAAAACGGCAGAAGTGAAAACAGAAAAAACTTCTACAAATTTTCCACTACTGTATCCTCGTCATCTGCAAATAAAAAATCGACTAATGCTTTCAGATTTTTTTTAAACTAAATTTATTGTAGTAGCATTTGAAAAACAGCTTTTATCAGAAACCAGAAACTAAAAATTAAAGTCAACTTAGGCCCCGTTAAGACAGTCCGCGAAAGTATTGTCTGACATTAAGCCAGCCTGAAAAAGGTTAGAGACCACTGCCTAAGTTTATTTAATTATTACCACTTTAAAATACTAGTTTAGCTTCGATATTTTACAGCATCCTGCTGTAAATTGGAAACACAGTGCAATATTGGAAATATACCCTGTTAAAATGATCACTGTCATTTCAATTATTTGCAGGCAGTACTTTCACTAGTACTGTAACGTAGGTATTGACAGGCTCCTTACTAAAGTTTATGATTACAGTTATCAACGTGTTTAGTTACAAAACTGTGAAGTAAAAATATTTTGTACTTTAAAAAAATTGAACTCATTTTCTAAGGAATGAACCTAACAATCAAATGATATTGGTGGGATTGACTCAATAAGAGTTTGCAGAGTTTTGCCTTGTCTTTCAGCTGATCCGTAGTGATCAAACAAACAGAGAAGCTATGGCAGATGCGAGTTTCACAATTAAAAAAAAAAAAACTACTTGAAAGTAATAGCAAAATGTTTCATCGTGATTTCTTTTCATTGTCCTCAAAATGTGTTTACTTGGAGTGAAAAAAAAAAAAAACTTTTGGTGAACTTCTGCATAATGCTTTAAATAAATTTATTTAAAAGAAGTGTATCTTACATTACAATACTTACATTTTGTATTTTGCTTGACCTCCTTTAAAAGAGCAATACAACATTTCCACATGTTGCTGCTTTGACTTGACCATAGAGATTTTCATAGGGAAAAAGCCCAGATTCACGCTTGCGGTGGAACACTGAGACAATTTGGGTCCAGTCCACCACAGGACTTGCTACCTTTATGTTTCTCCTACATTGGATTACAGCTGGCCTATAAGGTGGCACAGTGATTTGTGCTCTTGGCTCGCAGCAGGAACGCCCTGGTCCAGCAACCCAGTGATCCCGAAAGGGATACAGCGGGGTCTGAAAAAGGATGAATGGACTACAGTTAAAAGTATGGCACTGTATTGCTAGAATACAGCTAATTTCTGCATGGATTTTTCTATAAACTTATATCAAAGATGCGTAGGTTGGTGAAAATCAGTGTGAAAAAGGCTTTGCATACCAAAAGGTAGAGAAGTGCTATTTAAGTACAGCCCACATGCCTACTACTTGCTACAGTCATAATTGTAGATTAAATGGAAGTACCGTAATATTTGATTGGACTATTTTAAGACCCAAGTTGCTTTTGGCATTATATGATTAATGTATTTATCTAACTGTATTTTTTCATCGTGATGGTGCCTTTTGGCCCAGGTCTCCTTTGAAAAAGAGATCGTATCTCAATGGGTACCCAAAAAAATGTAGTACTGTGACAAATACAATTGTAATGGCTCTGGCTGGATTAAGCATGTTTTAAAATAAAAGTCATCCTTAAAATCTTTTAGTGAAGCACGGAACACAGTTAAAGCAAAGCTCCTTGGACTGGTACATTACATTATGCCTTAGTTACATATAAAAAAAAAAAAAAAAAAAAACAATGGTGAATGCCTTCGTTACATTCACCATTGTTTTGTTCCAAATGAGAAACGGGTGGTGGTTTGCTCCAGCCAGTCCTAAATGTGATTTTCCATCTCTGCAGGAAAGCAGGGCTTTGAGCCTTGGGTGAGAATGTGAGATTCACAGCTCTCTGAAAGCTTTGGAGACAAAACAGTCAGAGTGTGCAGTCAGGAGCTTATTTACCCAAGCTGAGCTAAGAGTGGAGATGCGAACAGTGCAGGGAAATAAGAGAAATGTGGAAGTCTGACAATTGGAATGGCAGCAAAGATACAGTTTAACAGAGGTGAAATGGATGAGGAGGAAATGGAGAGGAGCAGGGGGACTCAAAAGGAGATCTCTAAGGGGCTTTGAGGCCATTAAAATTCCTTAGCAGTTATTACACGCTTCTGTGGCTGAAGCTTGGATCCCCGACCCCCCTGAAACACAGTCCTGGGAGACAACCCATCAATCAGACTCTTCTTCCACCATTTTTTCTGTGTGCATGTCAGAATCACTCACTCACACTCCCACTATTAAACTGCATGAATTCCCCCATTTTTTCCTAATTTCCTCATCTTCCTCACATTTCCACACACATGTTGGACTGACAAACAAACAAAAAAGCTAATGTTTAAATTATAGCATGTAATGACACTGTGCAATGCTACATTCAGACAGCAAAAACACAAGAAAAACTAAATTCAATTAAAATGCTAATAGATACAATCGTATTTTTATAGTGCACACAGTTGTCAGATAAAGCCCAATTCATAGTTCTCAGTGCACCTTCAAGGTTAAAGCTTTGCAAATAAACTGTTTAAAATTTGAAAGTGTGTGTTGTCAGTTGCTGTTCTTCTTGTGCTGTGGTATTCTCTGCAAACAATATGACTGCACCACAACCGTGTATTATATGAAACCAGAGACCGTTATCCTGTATAAAGATAATTAAGATTAAAATTGCATTAATTACACACTTTTTATTGAGGCCTCTGATTGGTTAGTTTATAACTTTAATAACTTGCAATGAAGAAAAAACAAAGAAACAACAAAGATAATGACTGCAATAGCAGTTTTGTTCTCAATAGAAGGCTTTGGGATTTCAGAACACACACACACATATATATATATATATATATATATATATATATATATATATATATATATATATATATATATATATATATACTGTCCAAGAGCCTATCACCCGTTTGAGCTCGTCTACATGCTGCCTTGATGTGTTACCCACTAGATTTCTAAAGTCTGTCCTGAACAGTGTGTTGCCACCAATTACTCAAATAGTTAACATGTCTCTTCAATCTGGAATATTTCCAGAGGCCTTAAAAACTGCAGTCATTAAACCCCTCCTGAAGAAGAGCGGTCTTGATCCCACTGTACTGAATAATTACAGACCTATCTCTAATCTGCCATTTTTAGGAAAAGTCCTTGAAAAAGTTGTCTACCAACAGCTCACTCACTCTCTCTTATTAAACAATTCATTTGATGTTTTCCAGTCAGGTTTTAGACCCCATCATAGCACAGAAACTGCTCTTATCAAGGTAACCAACGACATCCGCCTGAACACTGATGATGGAAAAGTCTCTGTCTTAATCCTGCTAGACCTGAGCGCTGCCTTTGATACTGTTGATCATGGGATCCTTTTGCAAAGACTCCAAGACTGGGTTGGCATCTCTGGATCTGCCCTAAGTTGGTTCAAGTCTTATCTAGAAGACAGGAAATACTTTGTTGAATTGGGAGTTGTGTCTCAGACTACATGGGCTTGAATTGTGGTGTGCCCCAGGGATCGATCCTGGGACCCATTCTGTTCAACCTCTACATGCTGCCACTAGGGCAGTTAATACGCAGTAATAACATATCTTATCACAACTATGCAGATGATACTCAGATCTATGTGTCACTGACAACAGGTGAAAATGGGCCGGTGGATTCACTCAGCCACTGCCTCCAACAGATCAGTGCGTGGATGCAGAACAACTTTCTCCAGCTAAACTCAGACAAGACCGAAGTTATTGTTTTTGGCCCACAGAAACAAAGAGAAAGTGTCAGCAGCTACCTTCATTCTTTGTCTCTTAAACCCTCAAATCAAGTCAGAAATCTCGGAGTAATCATGGACTCTGACCTGAACTTTAACAGCCATATCAAGTCAGTAACATCAGCGGAATTTTACCATCTGAAAAACATTGCCAAAATCAAAAACATAATGTCAAAGCGAGACCTGGAGATATTTATTCATGCATTTGTCTCCAGTAGGTTAGACTACTGTAACGGCCTGCTCACTGGTCACTCCAAACGAGCTGTAAAACAGCTTCAGTACATCCAGAATGCTGCTGCTCGAGTCCTGACCAAAACCAGGAAGTATGATCACATTAGTCCTGTGCTCAGGTCTTTGCACTGGCTCCCTGTACCTCAAAGAATAGACTTCAAAGCAGCTCTGCTTGTGTACAAGTCTCTCCATGGCCACGCACCAAAGTACATCTCTGACATGTTAGTGCCATATGAACCATCTCGTACTCTGAAGACCTCAGGGTCCGGCCTCCTGTTGATTCCCAGAGTCAGAACTAAACAAGGGGAATCAGCGTTTCAATATTCTGCAGCTAAAATCTGGAACAGCCTCCCTTAAGTCTTAATACAGGCCTCTTCTGTGTTCATGTTCAAATCTAGACTTAAAACATATCTGTTTAGCCGTGTATATGATTGAAAGGTCCTATCTGCACTTTTCTTTCCTTCCTTTCTTTTTACATAAATTTTCAATTTTTTTTTTCTTTTCTTTTAAAGTAAATTTTACGTTGATTATTTCTATGATGTATTGTGATTTTAATGCATTTTTCTGTTTTGTGAAGCACCTTGAATTACTTTGTGTACGAATTGTGCTATACAAATAAACTTGCCTTGCCATGCCTATATATATATATATATATATATATATATATATATATTCACCATCTCTTCTGCCGTAACTGTTAATGTCTGTTCATATTTGCAGAGAATGCTTATAAATACCGCCACTTCGTTTAGCTTCATTTGATTTTACACATGACTGTCCCAGGAGAAAACTAAAAGCTGAAGTGAGTCAAAGACTAAAACTACAAGTCACGTAATTCCAACGGGTGCCTATTCAGGGAACAGTTTGCCCGAAAGTTAGCTCTGAAATAGACGGGGGAAAAAGCCTAAAGCTACGTTCACACCACTCTCGACATTGCATGTTCAAGCGGCCACTTTCAAGGAAACGTCTATGTTAGCACGGGTAAACGTGTGTTTCCCACTTGTGTGACTCTAAAGTTTAAAACTCAAAGCGCGTCACATGGCCACTTAGAGCATTGCATAAGAAAACCATTGAAAATACAACTCTGATGATCACATAAATTATGAGGACGTGTGTAAGCTAGGACGGTCTCCAGCAATCCAGCACATCTTGAAAATGGACAGATGGGTAGTGTTCACTTAGACTCCTTGATGCGTGGGCAACCTGAGATGTGTTTTCCTCTAAATCTACACAATATCAATAAACAGAAGTGAAAGGAATGGATTTCCAGTCAGGGAAAACTGTAGCCGGTGGGAGTTGGCATGGAAAAAAGGAGGAATGTAGGAACGGATGGAAAGGTGGAATTATAACTCATTGTGTGTTCAAACTCTCCTCTCCTGCAGACGTCAAAGCCTCACCTACACTGATGCCTCTGTGGCAGTGAGCTCTGATGCCATCACATGATGCCGTCTCCTGCCGGGGCGGGTTCTAAAACCAAGGTTCAGTTCATCACAGCTGTGAAGAAGAAGAAAAAGGCAAGCTGCCTCAGAGGAAAGATGACTGACAACAGCAAGTCAGACCATCAGTCATCGTCCAAAAACCTGAAAAAAAAAGGAATCTCTCAGAGGGGAAATTTCAATAGAGGAGTATTTTCTTTTCGAAACAGATTTATTTTTTTTTTACATGAAAGGTTTTACTCATTTTTTTCCCGTCACTTTTTTTAGGTATAGTTCTGTTTTACCTATAAAGAAGACATCAACAGACCATACGGCTGTTTTACTTTCTGCTATTCAAAGCTGTTTCATTAAAATACATGTTTGCATGTTAAGAAAGAAGTCTGGTGTTTGTGTTTTGTTGTGATATTGTCCTGTTTATTTTTTTGCTCCTCTGCCTTTTAAAAAGAAAAAAAAAACTGTACAGCACAAAGGTTTGATAAATTGCTTTCCTTTCTCCTGCTTTACCATTTGATGTTGCTCAAAAAACTATTTTTCATAAACTATAAAAAAACTGCATTTCAAAGGTCAAGGTGAGAATTGCACAAAGTATTAATAATAGTGTAAATTATAGAAAAAATGTTCATTTCTTTATTATAGAAATCAGATAAAAATATAAAGAAGTGGTTAAAATGTGTGCATGTAACTTTATTTAAAAAAAGCAAACCAGTGAAATATTTTTTAACCTGAGAAAGATCCATGTTTATTATTGCTGAGGCTCAACTTTTATCAAGGACATTTTTTGCTGCATTTGCCCGTTGTACCCACAATTTTTCTCAGCAAGAACAAAGATCTGCTAAAAAAAAAAGACTTTTGGCTGTTCTCATCTTTAAACTACAATATAGTCATTTTTGTTGGCACAGCGATTCTTCAGAGAGCCTTGCAGTTTCCAGCTCCTTTGTCTTCAGTGTTTTCATCCTATTGCATCACAGTTTGGCACGTGTTTTGCACCTTTATCTGCTGGAGAAAACGGTCAGGGAAGGGTAAATACTCAATTTTTTCTAAATTTGTTCACATTTTTCACTCAGATCTGTAAAGGCACGTATGCCCTTCATTGTTATAGGACCTTGAAAGTTTTTTCTACTATAAAAAAAGTCTGATGGAAAAAAAATGGATGAACAAAGATTATGCTGAATAACCACATTTTTCTTTTGAATTTCTCAAACATCTATTCTTTAAAAAAAACATTTTTAAAAAGAAAACCTTATTTCCTGAAAGCTACGTCCTTGACATTTTTTGGAAATGCTCTTAAGTTGTTTGGATCCCAACAGGAGGCCTGAACTCACCATTATCAAAATGGAACTGAATCTGTGGAGAAGTCACATGTGGCACATGCATCAGGTACTTTAGTATTTCCAATCCCTGGCCCCCCTCTTCTAGAAGGCTAAAATGTGTCCTGTGAAGCAAATAAATAAAATTTAAAGCAATCTTGCTGCTCTCGAGGGCATACATAGATGGAGACGGAAACGGGAAGGACACACAATCTGCTTCCTGTGCTGAGTCAATGTGCCTCTTTTAGTGCAAATCAGATTTAAAAATAAATAAATAAAATATATTTAATAGACCATTAATTCCAGAGAAGAAATTGAAAGTTGTGATTTTTAACTTTTTTTTTACATTCTACAGAGTGAGTGGTGGTTATGGTTCTGGGGAAAAAAGGATGGAGAAACCCTATACCACGAGTACCCACCTATTCTTGGCATCTATGCTACTTTTGAGACGACAAGCTCCAAAATATCAATGTATTTATCTAGTATCTTTAGTCTAAAATGCTTTGTTTATGTACTAATAAGAATCAAAACTACACAGTAAAGGTTAGGGTCTGTACACTTTTTTAGCAATGGTTTTCAATAACTTTTCATAAAATTTCCAAAACCAAAAATAAACACATTTCAGTAAGACTGTGGGGCGGCAGTGGCTCAGGCGGTTGATCGGTTTGATCCCCGCTCACCCCAGCCAACCGTCGTTGTGTCCTTGGGCAAGACACTTCACCCTCCTTGCCTCCAGTGTGGCTCCACTGGTGTGTGAATGCGTGTGAATGTCCCAGTGATGGTCAGAGGGGCTGTAGGCATGAATTGGCAGCTGCGCCTCTGTCAGTGTGCCACAGAGCAGCTGTGGCTACAACAGTAGCTTACCATCACCAAGTGTGAATGAATAATGGACACTCTGTAAGCACCCTGAGTGTCTGGAAAAGCGCAGATAAATCCAATCCATTATTATTATTATTACTGTTTTAGTTGGTGCCGCTAAATCAAACCAAGACACATATTGATACATTCAAGTTTTTCTGCCTCCCTTGCAGCCGCCGTATCAACGGCTGTTTCTGTTGGTATGGAGGAAATTGCAGGAACGTATTGAAGCGTACTGCATTCAATTAAAGAAATAATATGGGTGATCTTAGTTCTATTTCTTTTGGTGATTTTCATTCTAATATTTAACTCACTGATTCTTGACAGTCAGGACAAAATACCTTCAAAAAAACTGAATCAGTTCTACTTACTGCTTATACTGTCTAAAAAATTTGGATGTTCATGATAATTCTCGCTTTTATATTTTTTCTCATGCTGCTTATGTCAAAGGACTTGGAGAAAAGTCTGCATTTTGCAGATGTAAAATGCATTTCAGGGTCTTTCAGTAGCCATTGTTGATGCCTCTACTTGAATTGCCACTCGTTAGAGGTACATTTTCCCGACATTTCTTAGCATTTCACCATAGAAAGCTGAAAGCACCATGCGCTGAAGTGACGACAACTAAAACTGCTTTAAGGTAACGTAAATCCCCATCACAGATAGATAGCATGAGGTTGAACTTCTGCCACAATTTAAATTTGAATCTAATGTTAAACATCAAAATTTGTGCCTTGTTGCACTTATAAAATTTACATTTTTAGCTGCATCTAGATTTTTTTTTATTTAGCTATTTTTTAGTATTGTATTTAAAAAGTTTCCCTCAACGTGTATTAATAAATGTTCAAAAAACTTCGCAAGCTCATTGATTTTTTTATTTTTTATTTTTGCTTTATAACTAAATGAGGGTGACACATAAAAATCATTTAAATCCATAACACATCAGATCACAATCGCTAGATTTACAATACAAGAGGTCAAGCTAAAATCCTCACAAGGTCTGTAGAGCCATCATCTGCGGAAACATCTCGAAGCAGTGAGGCAACATTTTCTATGTAATGGAGCTGTAAAGGGCGAGTAATGTAGATGGCGACATAAAAGCTTTAATCGTGCTTCATGAGCCATGCTTCATGAATTAGGGGGAGCTCTTAAGTTCATCCCTACGCCTGATTTTGCTGAACATTTCAGGCAGTGATGGTTTCACAGTGACTCTCTCACTGCAATTAGCAAACTGTGACGGAATTTTTAAACTCATTTACATCAACCCGTCGTCTTCGTTTGACCTTTAATCATTTCCCAGCGCTCCTCGTCACTGCATTTATGCATCTGTCTCCTATCAGTTTGCTGTTGTCAGCAACACGGTTGCCCGGTGACAAAAAGTTATTGCATTGTTACTTGTCAGCTGCAGCTCTTGCTTTATTGGTAACTTTGCTTACAGAGCTTATGGATTTTATAATGTGGCTTTAATTTTAATTGGATGTAGGCAGTGTTTAATTAGCCATACATTTCTCAGTGGAGCGTAACACAATGGAAAAATGGAGAACAGTGCAGCGATTTAACATTAGCATTCAGTGAAAAGGACTGACTTAGAAGCATGTTTGCCTCCCCTGAATCATTTTAGCTTCTGATTTTAGGTAATTTTTTGCTTGAAAGATGGTTTAGGGACCTTTACTGCCTGAGTGTTCTCATTGATTCCACCTGGGTGTCTCTGCAGCAATTTAGATCTTTAGAGTCTGTATAGCACGTGTACTATCTCACAGCAATTTTGTAGTATAGGTAGATATTGAAAGGCATAGTTTTACATATACCATGCAGATATATAAGTAGTGATGACCATATGACTATTTAATAATCATTATATGATTATCATATAATTCCATTCTTATACTTTTCAGTATGTAACTGTTCATTATGATATTTTTGGCAATAAATATATGCAGATTTAAGCATTTGTTCTTGCAGCACTTCTCTCATTCCACATTTTTGTGTCTCTTGGCTTGTCAGTGTTGGTAATTGTTCTTGAACTGCTCAACAATAGGTCTGTGATTATGCTCAAAGCAAGGTAACACCACTACTACTCTTTAGATTGAGCTGACACCCGCGAACTTTACAATGCTAATTTTAGTTTGCATAAGAATGGGGCACAAGTAGAGAAACTTGAAAGAACTATACCATACAAAATCAACTTTTTTGAGCTTTAATTGTTTTATAATGTCAATTCCTCATGAAAAACACCCCCAAATACTTTAATTTTAAATGCGCAATAAGCACAAGTCTTTGCAAAAGTTCGAATGTTGTTTGTTTTTGTGGGCAAAACGCAAAAATGCTGCGGAGGCCGGCTCTAGGTTGATGTTATGAAATGGGCGGCACCCAAAAGGAGCGAAAGGGAGAGCTTCAGAGATCGAGTTGTCTTACTTCCAGGTAGGAATATAAGCTCGTAAAAATAACTGATTTAATAAAAAAAAAAAAATCATTCTTTAGTGTGCCAAAGGTAGTTTATTATCAAATGGATATAAATGCCGTGTAAAGCAGGCTATAGGCCTTTTAAGAAAAAGTATTCATGATTTTTTTTTTTTAGAAAATAAAAACATTCAAATTTTCTTATTTCAGCCAAAGCTTTAACCCTTTAACACCTGAGATGTTGCTGGCGACATCTAACTAACAAGTTGTTTGATGTATCATAACTCCTTGACTGTTTATTGTGAATCAGCTGATTCAGACGCGGAGAAAAGCCACTTTTTAAATTGGCTTTGCACTAATATGCAACACATTACAAACAAAAGGTGTTGCATAAAATGGCACAAAGTCACTTTCCTCTGCAACAGAATCAGCTGATTTATGTTGACTGCCTTCACACTACTACTGTAAAGTGTTGCATATTAGCACAAGGCTACTTTTGTCTACTTTAACTTTTTACTTAATTAGTGTAATTCCAGCGCATTTGAAGAGTTATGTCAAGGATTCCAAAAAATGTATCTGTTTTGTGTCAGATGTACATTGGATTTATTACTATACAGGACTCTACAAAGAAATTAATTCATTTTAAAACTCACTCAAAACCCAAGAAAATAATCAAAATCTCCTAAAACGTTTACCGTCATCTCATGGTGCCAGTTACATACTTGTTTTCAGTTTAAGCCCACTTGAAAAATCAGTTTAATCAGATTCTTTTCTGTCACTTTATGTAAAACATCATCGAATGTGGGTATGGCTTTGAAAATTTCAGTGACATACATCAAAACGGCAATCTTATTTGCTTCAAAATTGTCTACTTTGACATTTATGGCTCTTCAACTGCAGCAGCTCATAAAAACAAAAAAACTGTGTGAAAATACACTATTTAGTGAAATTACTATGAAGCTAAATCGCATTAGGGATTCAATAGAGTTTTATGGGTCATAAACTTTTAACGTTTCACATATTTGCTGTTGCTGACACAAAGACATCCAAAATAGAAAGGTTCAAGACCCAAAAAGTCTGGGAGGTTTGTTTTTCTTACTTTGTATTTTTCTTCTTTGTTATGGTGCATAAACATATGTTTTTTTCAATTTGACATGAAGAAATTAGAAACACCCGCATAAACATTTTATACAATTTGTCATTTGGATCTGAAATCAGTTTGGTTAAAATGTTTTTTGTTTGCCCCACCTTTCTGCCTTATGAAACCAAATAAAATATGGTCTAAAATGTCAAAGAAAAAAAAGAAATTGCTGATTAAATAGTCTTTTATTCGTATGCAGTGCATCAGGAACCAGGGTTAGGTTAGTTTCTCGCAAACCGTAAGAAACCGAGAACTCTGTTCGATATCCAAGTTTTTTAGAACTATTATAGTCTGAACCTTTGTTTCTTTAATGTGCATATAAATAATTCATGATGACCATTTTTGGACACTAATAGCAAACTAAATAAAAAGAAAAAAATGATTTATGTCAAAACCTCACATTTTTCCAAAAGGATAAGAAAGGGCATAGCTTCAGAGTCCAAAAACATGCTTCATAGGTTAATTGGTTACTCTAAATTGTCCATAGGTGTGAATGTGAGTGTGCATGGGTGTGTGATATGTGTGGCCTTGTGACAGACTGGGGACCTGTCCAGGGTGTCTCCTGCCTTCGCCCACAAGTGGCCGGGATAAGCGGTGGCAGCCCCGTGACTCTGAAATGGACAAAACGGTTAAGAATAGGAAAAAAAGTTCCAGAGCTTTGGAGCTGCGACTACACCCCTTGGAATATTCTTTGTCATTGAGACATTAAGCCAAAGTCCCACGAAATATGTTTGCAGGTAATAACTACCACAGTAGATACAGACAAATGGAGACAAAAAATGTTATACATTTACAGGAGACTGACTTTTTGTTACACAGGAGCTGCACTTTCAGGATGTTAAATGCTACGTTCACATTGGGCTCAGAAATGCGCGACCAAGCAACCACTTTTGATAAAAAGTCTATCTAAATGTGTGTAAATGCCCATTTTAGGCTCTCACGATCACACGTTGTGACGCAGACTTCTAAGTCTGTTTGCAGGCTCTACATACAAAATGTGCTGCAATTAAACACGCATATATCTGAATAGAGCAGGGAAAGATAAAGTCTGGAGCAAGATTCATGAGATTTGCACTGCTTCAGCATTGCACACCAAGCCTCTTCCAATTGTGAGAACAAGTACTTGTATCGGGACAGACCTGTGTTAACATCAAATGCTAATAGCGCATTCAAAAACCTGCCTTCAGCCTCTGTCACAAGACTGCCCCCCAAAACTGGTAGCAATCCCAGTACCTCAAAGCTAGATCAAGCACCGCTAAACACCAAGCTACAGCAAGGAACGCTTTTAGTGGAATTGCACAAATCACAGAGTCGAACATAAAATAAAAGTCTTTGTTTTGACTGGATCTTTGGATGGAAACTGATCAGCTGATCTAAGATGCTAGAAAGGAATACATGAATGTGCTCAGAAAGATGTTAAGACACTAAACTATTTAGAGATGAATAAATACATTTGGATTATGTGATAGAGCAGCTCTGTTTCTCTGTCTGACTGAATAAGCACGAATAACAAGCAGACGTGTACACACCCACATGTCAAATGCCCAATCCATCTGCCTTCAGATGCAATTTAAATTAACAGACTTTTCCACCATCAATTTGCACCTTTTTTTTAGTTGCACTGCAAATGATAGTTCTTAGATTAAAAGCATACATTATAACATGCACAAACTCACCGCTGTCATGTTTTGTGGCATTCCAGCAATGCACTAACGTGCAACTTGGAGACATCCTGGGGAAAGAACCCATGGGTCTAGGGTGTTTTGGATCTTTGATCTTCAGACACCCTCACCTGGTTTATATTAGGTTTATGTTTACACTGCTTGATAGTGGTGCATACAGTGTCTGCTATCACCACCACCAATGTGTGCATGGATAAATGACGATTCATAATCGTATTTCGGGCAGATGACTCGTAGCAGGGTTTCTTAGCTAATACCCTAGGGCGGTTCAGTCAATTAATGCACCTGCTCAGCGTCCTATTTAAGCCAGGTGCGCAGGCGCTCATTCTCTTTCTTACCTTCAGCGCTCATTCTTCGCCGTTCCCCGTGCTCGCGGATCCGGCGGGTCTCCTTTTCTTCGACGTCTTGCTGTATTCCCCCCATCCTTTGGATGGTTATTCCCCATTTCTGATGTGGGTTTCCGTTTTTCGCCGTGTCTGCTCTTTTTGCGGCTCTTGCCGGGCAGCTAGCGGCGATCTCCAGGCGGCTAACGGCGCCCAGCGCGTTCGTTTCGCCGCGGTCGCGTGCATCTGCAGGGGGTGCGCTTTCCGCGGTATTCGGGTTGTCCGTGGGCCCGGATCTGGAGCTGTCCGGGTCTATCGTCTGCCGTGGTCGGCCGGTCTTCTCAGGTGAGCGGCCTACGGTCTTTCCTGGTTCGTTTTTCTGGGCTGAGTCTTGTTTTGTTTACTTGTTTACTTACTTACTGTATGGTGACGTCGCGCCCCTAAGGACCCTGGGAATTGTAGTTTTTGTGACTCGTGGTCTGTTCCATGATCACTCTGTTTCATTTTTGCTGTTATTCTGCGTCGTCCGGTTATTGTTTCAGGAGTTGTGGGGTCTTTTTCTGTAGTTGTGACGGCTGGCGGTCCTTGTCTGGCCTGGTTTCTCATGCTGGCTGAATTATTTGTGGCTTTTTGCGTTTTCTTTGTTGCTGTTTTGTTTTTTAGGTGCTGAAGGTGACTCTTGACTATCTTTAATTAGATGCTGGCTTTTTTGTTATGGCGGCTCTTCTGTTTATTTTCGTCGTTGTTGTAGCTGTTGGTTAGTCTTAATGTGAATTTGTCTCTTGAACCCGTCTCTCCTCTGTGGACAAATTTCTTGTGCTTGGTCTCTTTTATGCGGTGTCTTTGGCTCATTTTAATCACTCGTTCGTTGCCCCCGCACGTTCTGCATCTGGTTCTGCTTCGCTTTTTTTTCCCTGCTCCGTGTACCCCAGTAGGTCCTGCCCTGGCTGGGGACTTGCGTCGGCCGCATTAGCGTGTCAGTCTCGTCGCTGCCTTTTTTTTTTTTTCTCGGCTGGACAGTTATTGTTATTCATTTCTCTGGTTTGGTCTGGAGGTTTGTGGGGGCTGTGTGATGGATTTTTTTTTTTTTCCGGGGCATCGTTTTTCAAAGCCCCCACTAAGGGTGGCCCTTCGACGGTTCAGGTTCTCGTGACGTGCTCTGGACCCGTTGGCGCCTCACAGTTCATTTTTTTTTGGGCATCTGTGGCCTGGTTCCTCATGTGCCTTCAGGATTAGTATATATATTTTCTTCAGCTGCCCAGGCTGTCTCCACGATTTTCCTCCGAGCACGACATAACGCTGAGGATGTCTTATCGCTGATGTTCTCCCTGTTCTGCCTCTATGCCTCTCGGCGTCTCTTGGCATTCAGTTGGTGCTCGACGCGTTTGTCGGTTTACCTTTCAGCTGCCGTGGCAGTCCTCATAATTTCAACTTTCTTAGCAGAAGCTCTGTACTGGATATTTGTAGGCAATGGGTCTCCTTCACTTTGCGAGTTATTGATGGTTTCTCGGTGGCCGAATTTCCTCTGTATCCCTGGTCTTTGGATCTTTGTGGGGGGGATTTATTTTCTAATCTGAGTTCCACGTTGTCTATACTGTATGGTCCTCCACCCTTCCGGATTTATTTTTCTTCTATGGATTGGATGGTTCATTGCTGCTTGTCTCTCCCCATTATGTCATCTTTGGCTTTTGTGCAGCGTGTTTATTCATTTTGGTTTGCATATGCTTTGTCAATGATTGGGCCACCTGACATTTGCTGTGGCTTTGGTCCTATGGTCATCTGTTCATATTGTGTTCATCTTGTTCTGGGTAGTTCCATCCTGGGCCCCGTGTTCCTGTTCTGGATTTCGTGTTTTGCGTTTGTTCCTTCCCTCTCTATGCTTGGAGTAGTTATGTTATGATGACTGTCGTGTCTTCAGGCTCCATCCACTTGTTGTTCTGTGGCTGTGCCTTCTGGTTTGGGGGAAAAGATTTAAGAGTGGTTTGTGTTTGTCCGGCCGCCAGAATCTACAGCTCTGATGATTTATAAGATGTCGTCCGGTTATTTCATCCTTGGAGATTAAATTAGGGCTGTTTCAATAGTGAATGACAGTATCGTGTCATCAGTTGACTTGGTTAATGTTTAAATAACACCTTGAGCAATTTCTACCCTGACCGTAGGAAATCATCACTTGCGCTGTCAAGCTTAGTTCAAGAGTTAAATCTTGTGTCCACAAGTCAGTCTTCTATCTTCCTTGCTTAAGCAGATGACAGTCTGCTAGATGCTTCCCCATTTAGTGGCTTATACTCCGCCTCTAAATGCTTAAGGTTCAGTCTAGCAAAAATACTATCAAAACCTATGATCCCTCATGGCTCTCAAGTTTTCTTTTTCAGTATCCAGACGCCCTTGGCTAATTACAATTTCAGTAGTCTGTACTTTGTTGTCCACCAATTTGAGAACCACTAATATCAGATGCAAAGCATCGAATCCAGCCGGGCTGCAATCCTTTGCTACGTGGGATGTTGACCTTCCTCATCTACAAATCTCCTTGGCTACTCTTCCCATCACCTACTCCTCGATGGCCTCCTGAAGGTGCGTCCCTCTGAAACTGTCAAAGGTTACTTTTCTTATTTTTGGAATGTTAAAAAATTGGTGTTAAGATTTTGTGCAGGTTATATATTTCACTATCATTTCACTGTTGGAATTTGTAATCATGATGGTTTCTAGGGTGCAATAAATCCACAATGGGTCTTTACTTTAACTGTCTACTAAATTTCACTTTCTCAGATTTGTTCTTTGAAAAGCACTGTTATTTCATTTATCTCAAGCATTTTGAAACTGCTCAGTTTCTGGGATTTTTATATATTCTTGTCAAGACTAATACTGCTTTGTTTTATCTATGCACCACATCCTGAGCCTGAGTACCCCTACGCCCCGATCGGCTTCTCCGTTTCCAGGAAGTGATGTCACCCCTGCATTCCTTGATCTGATGCTGCAACGATGACTGCTCGACGCACCTATTGCTGCACTGAAAGTGACGGGGCGGTGGACCTCCTCTGCATTCCAATGACACTTCTGACTGAATTAATCAATCAATGTCAACAGCAGAATGAATGTAAATTCTTCGATTATAGATGTTAAAAGAAAATTATAGCCGGGTGGAAGCCTCAAAAATTAGGATGTTCTAAGTTGTATCATAGTATGCGCTGGAGCTCGAATTTGGTTCTTAAGCCAATTTTGTAGTATGCCAATGAAGCATAGTAATTATGGGCGTTGAACTCGTTCTTAATATTTGGTTGGGATCTCAATTAAATGATGTTCCTTGAGCGTTTATGTTATGCCGAATGGAGAAAATTATGGCTACTATGCTCGTTCGTTGTACTGTCGTTGGGAGCTTCGAAATTGTGGATGTACTTAAGCTCGTGTATTTATAGTTGCCACAATGGCAGAAGTTATGGCCATCAAGCTTGTTCTTGGTTAATAGAAGTTCAAATAATGGCTGTCAGCATGCCTAATACGCCATCAAAGCTTTGGATTGGATGTTAAGTTTTGTATCATACGGGTTGTTAGGCGGTACAAATTAGTTTCGCACGGCGTTTTGGGGGAAGTGAGTTACGTTCTATGATCAGGTATGAGTAATTTTATGTTGGCTCCTCTTTTATTTCTTTCCCTCTCTCTTTCAGATAGTATGTTCCTCTAGTGGTTTCCACGAACGGGAGCGACCCTACGGTCAATGGTGCCGGGTCACACATAGCAGATCCACTAGATAGCATGTTCCCTTCGAGGCGCTGTACTCGAACGGGGGCGGCCCAAACGGTCAATGGTGCCGGGTCACACATAGCAGATCCACTAGTTAGCATGTTCCCTTCGTGGCGCTGTACTCGAACGGGGGCGGCCCAACGGTCAATGGTGCCGGGTCACACATAGCAAATCCACTAGATAGCATGTTCCCTTCGTGGCGCTGTACTCGAACGGGGGCGGCCCAAACGGTCAATGGTGCCGGGTCACACATAGCAGATCCACTAGATAGCATGTTCCCTTCGAGGCGCTGTACTCGAACGGGGGCGGCCCAAACGGTCAATGGTGCCGGGTCACACATAGCAGATCCACTAGATAGCATGTTCCCTTCGTGGCGCTGTACTCGAACGGGGGCGGCCCAAACGGTCAATGGTGCCGGGTCACACATAGCAGATCCACTAGATAGCATGTTCCCTTCGTGGCGCTGTACTCGAACGGGGGCGGCCCAAACGGTCAATGGTGCCGGGTCACACATAGCAGTCATACTGGGAAATGAAATGGAAATGGAATGCTGCCGAAAACACACCCCATTTTATTACACACTGATTATACATACACATTTTTTCTTCTTCTGGATAATTAAGTGTTGGGGGTTTTTGTTACCCGAAAGTTTTATGGAAATCTCTCATGGAATTGAACGGAGCCTTATGCCAAACCAAAAGATGTGAATGCCAACTAAAGTATGTGGAAAATGTCAAATAAATATTTCTTACTGCAAGAGTTGTCTGACTGAAATGACGATTCATAATCGTATTTCGGGCAGATGACTCGTAGCAGGGTTTCTTAGCTAATACCCTAGGGCGGTTCAGTCAATTAATGCACCTGCTCAGCGTCCTATTTAAGCCAGGTGCGCAGGCGCTCATTCTCTTTCTTACCTTCAGCGCTCATTCTTCGCCCCACCCTCCTCCCCGGCTTCCACCTGTGGGCTCCGTAAGGGGGGTTTTTGTTACCCGAAAGTTTTATGGAAATCTCTCATGGAATTGAACGGAGCCTTATGCCAAACCAAAAGATGTGAATGCCAACTAAAGTATGTGGAAAATGTCAAATAAATATTTCTTACTGCAAGAGTTGTCTGACTGAAATAGAACTGTGACTGTAAAGCACTGTGGGCCTTCTAAGTAAATGCCCAACAAGGTGTCCAGTCAGAAATGATCAGAAATTAATGGAGCCTGAACCCTCCAACATGTTTTTTCTTCTGCCAAATCTGTTAATTTCTGATAATGAACACTTTGTCTGCCATTGACCCATTTATACCTTAGTCACTTTCAAAAGACATAGATATTCAATCAATTTTTAGTACTTTGTTCTTGTTATTTTTTGGTTTAAAATAGCTTTTTTCACAAAAAGCGGACTATTATATATGTGGTGCAGTGCGTTGTCATTGTAGTAGAAAAGCCAACACTGACCTTGACTGCAAAGGAAAAAGCAAAGGAAAAGCGATACATATGGTTATCGTCATGAAATAAGAAATGCATCAGTTCAGATAAAAAGTTCAGTGATATAGAACATTTGGGTTATGTGACTGGAACTTCTTTTTCTGGTGTACTTTATAAGTCTCCATTATCATTTTTAATTGACACCTAGCAGATTTGAGTATCACCCGGACTGGGTTGCAAAGCACAAGAGTTTAAAAAAACATGGATCCCTGTTTGGAAGGTTTTTTAAGGAAAAATAGAATATGTTTTTAAAAACTAGTCTTATTGTTTGTAAGAAGTCATTATGGAAAATCAATAGGTAGTCCCAGTAACTATTTTATAATTTTCTTTAACTAAAGATTAAAATAATCCTAAATCATACATTTTTAAGCAAGAAATTACTTCCTTTGTTTTTCCTACCACTATAAAAAAAAAATTAAATCTGTTTCAGTAAGAAGAAATTCATTTATTTACTTTTAAAAGTATATTAGTCATAAAAGTTCGAAGAAGAAAAAAAAAAGTTAAACATTGTCATTAATTTTTTTTTTTTTATTGCACATTCATTTTATGGCATTATTAATAGTTTTTCCCACTTATTTATGTTGACATTAATAATTTCTAATCATTATTTAGAGCAAAAGGGCTGTACAAAGAAGGATGACTGTGTGTGAGCATTTGCGGCATTACTCACAGCTGACATGATTAAAACCTGCAAATAAGGAATCTGTTTAATAGGACGAGATAAACATGAATCATCTGAGAATGAAGAGTTGCAGCCTGCAGATTTTAATAATAGCCTCAAACACTTGCATTTATTCAGTTTTGCAGATGAGTACATGTATATTCATCTATTTATGCGATACTCTCATCGTTGACGAACTGCAAAGCAGAAGACCGGCTTTAATCTACAATTTAAAATGAGTTGATGTCATTTTCGGGACGCCTCATTTACTGCCCAACTACATTTACATATAACTGAGGAGAGAATTTAGTGTACAAATGCAAAGCAGTCTTTGATGGGTGTAGTCATTAGATGTCACTACATGAATAAACAAAATTCTGTGGTAAATGTCACCACATTTACATACTAATTAGCTCAAATTGATCTCTCAGATTCTTAACAGCGGGGCAGCTGATAACCAATCAGTTTCTATTCCTCTGAATGTTTATTGTCATCCTTAATGCTTTGGTACAATTTTAAGCTCTGTTATGTCTTTCTTGCTCTAATAATTTTGGACATTTACAGTCTATCAATATGTTGTCTATATAAACTTTGGCCTTTTGGGTTGTCAATTTATGTTTCTTTTTTAAAACCATATTATTGTGCTGTTGAGAACCAACCCAGGTTTGCAATAGCTACCACCCTGCCTGTTTTCCAAGGCTAAATCCTAATTGTTTCCCTACCCCTCTGGCTGCTCTTTATTGCTACAATTGTATGGGACATTTGAAGCTGTAGTGGGTTTTTTTTTCTTCTTTCTTTTAAAGGGGAGCTGCAAAAACACTGGACTGACAATCCCTCCGCCGGTAGGGTGATCCATGTCACATGTGAAGGCGTAGGAGAAATGCATTTCTTTGCGTGGGTGTCCTCTGAAGTACAGATGTTTACATTTAAATTTAAGCATTTTGTTAATCAGTGTGAGCCTTAAATTAACTTTTGTTCAAAGTAAAAAAAAAAAAAACAATGTTGTAATGTATTTTCTGAGCACTGGCAGCTATGCACTAATGTTGATGAACGGTAGTTGTTGATGATATCATCGAATAGTAACGTCCAAATTTGAAGACACCATAACTCTCCTCTTGGAGGGATACATGTAGGGATAGGGAGAAGCCTTAGGGGTAGGGATGCAATTCGGATTCAGACCAGCTCTTTGTGGATTGCTTAATTCAGACTACCTAAATCCAGTGCGTTCAGCCAATTAGGATAGGGAATCACTTGAGTTATCAGTAGCAAACTGGGCAGAGAGAGCTGGAAAGCAGGCAGGGTGGTATATGTTTAAGACCAGGATTTCTCTGCCCTGCTATAGAAGTATGCAGCTTTAGCCAAACCAATCCCTTGGCGATGTTCTACTCATGGCTGTCACCCATTACACCTCCTCTGAGCACCTATTGTCTCTCCTTTGGCCCTTCTTATTTGTTTGGGACTTGGTACCTAGAGGCAAAAAGGTCACGTTTGGTTGGACTGTTACTGATGATGGTATGGATTGTCAAACCTGTGTCAACATTTGGTAACGCATTAATGGTAGCATATCTTTTTCACACACATGGCTTAACGGATTTGTGATGGCTAGCATATTTGAGTTTTGTTCTGAAACTGTTCAAAATTTTAGGAGAAATTGAAAAATGTTTCGGTGTAATCTATGAGTATTCATTGATGTAATGTAGCTTTAAATATGTTACATTGTCAGAGTGAATCTGACAAAGGCAAAACAATTAATTAATTTTGTTCTTAATTAAACAAGTTTAAATTAAAAACAGTCAGATATCATGGCACAATGTCAATTACAGTTTATCATGAGCTTTTTTAAAATATCAAAATAAACAACAGTTAAATTGGGCTCAACACAATAAAATACTTGACATGCATTTTTTATGAATAAATAAAAATGTAAACTCATGTCTGGGAATAAAAAACAAAAATTCACATGCAGGATATTTGATTAAAACAAGGTCTATTGAAAGTCCATTTGAACAGGCCACAAAGTCAGAAAAATAGTTTAACCAGAAGCTTATTTCATTCTAAAATTTCAAGATGAGATTCTGCAGAAACTTTTACCCTGCCAAAAGTTTGTTTTACCCCGGTGTTTCCAAATGCAAGCCTGGAGATGATAATATTATTAATACTAATTCCATTTAGGCATTTAGAAAGTAATGGCAGCACTCTGTACAAACAAAAACAAGACTATACAATAAAGAATGATTTATACAAAGGATCACCGATGTTAAAATCATAGTGAAATATTCAGAATGAGCAATGGTTTAACCAGTAGACCAATTGAAACAGATGTGTTGAGATTTAAAGACAGATGGAGAATCAATGATTCTTACATCTGTGGAGGCTCAGTTCCAAAGTTTGGGAGCAAAGCACCTGAAGGCTCTGCCCCCTTTGACGCCAAGGATCTGAGTCAGTGGGAGGATGTGACAATGTGGATGAGACTCAACAGGTGTAGAAGGGGAGCAATGTTTTAGATGAATTTGAAGATGAACAGCAGGAGTTTGGTGTCAGTTCTAAATTTAACAGAGTATAGAGATATTGAGTTAAAACCACAAGCATTGATGACTTGAAGAGGGGAGTCAGACCCCCACTCTGCAATGTTGTTCCTTCGATTCAGTCAGGGAAATGATCAAACTCTGATAATTAAAAGGAAAATAAAAACTCTAAAAGGTCATAGGCTAGACCATCAGTGTCTAAGTCATTGATGTCTTTATTAGCTGTCTCTCTTTTGGATAAGGCCTCTTTGTTGCTGGCTTGATCACCAGCTTCCACTTTGAGCTATAGCATGTGGGGACCACAGTTACCAAGGCCAGAACTCTTTCAAATACAGTATCCTGCTCTCTGTTAGCCAATGTTCTTGCCCTCCACATCAGAGAGAATGCTCCTAACAACCCATGACAATACCCTGCTGATCCCATAGACGTAGTGTCAAGAAGACTTTAGATTCCAACACCACCACAGGACTGCAATCATATAATCATCAGTGTCTCCAGGCAATATAATCCAACTGTGAATCAGTCCAGATTGTCTTCTTGGTAGATGCTGCATCATTCGGAAGCAAAAAATTAAACACATGCGGCTCACTCCATAAGTTTTCTTAAGTCTATTCAAGTTCAAGGTGTCTTTATTTTTAGTTTTCTTTTTATTATGAAATAAAGAATGAATAGTTTGGATGAATTTTTGCAGAAAACATGCCATAAATGTGAGGGTTTTTTTTTAATAGGCTATAAAATATTAATTTTTTGTTTTCTTTCTATTGACTGGACAGTGGTTTATCGCAGGCAGGCAATTGTGTGATGAAAGAACTTGTTGTCAGACAAGTTACTGCAGACTTCTTTGAAAAGTAACAGTTTGATGTTGCTGCTAAGAGAACAGGTTTGATGCAGGTTTGCATCCAATATATCATATCATAATCTTTATTGCAACTTTCACTGCAACTCTTTAGACTGATGGTACGCTTTTAGTGAATTTTGTATCTTATTTAAGAACCTGTAGTTTTTTCATTTTCACTAATATCATTCACAAAACTGTTCATAATTTATATAAAAAATAAGGTTTTAGAAATGCTATGGCACTGCTTTTGCCACTTCCTGCAAACAAATATATACCCAAAAAAAAAAGTATATACAGATATAACATCTTTCCTTATATTTAAACATGACCGGCCCTTACCTGTGTATGTGGGTGTTTAACATCCCTGGGCAAGAAAAGGGTTTGTGTGTAGGGATGACTCACCTAAGGTTTTCTCTCTCTTAAGCTACGTTTACACCAGCTTCGCCAATGTAAGTTTAAGTCAAAAAATTGGATTTACGACCTGGATTCCAAAGGGTTAACAAACTCTCACCAAGCTGAGAAATCCTGTTTTTGCTGCTGTCATTTTTGTCCAGAGTTGTCCAGCAGGTGCAGGTAACGACAGGTGAGTCAGAGCCACCACACTCTCAAGCATGTATGTTAGGTACTAGCCATAACCCGATTCACCTGCAACCTTTACATGTGAACTGAAGACTCCCCCATGCTGATCCTTTGTGGTCTCATTTATAGCATCTCATTAGAACCACCAGCAGAAATGTTTGTTGACAAAAATACAAACATGATCTGCAGTTTTGGAGCCCTTTCAGTGAGACTGAGCAATGAACAAGAATCAATGGAGTGCCATTTTTTTATGCTAACCAGTGTACTACACTCCCATTTTTTCAAGCTCACTAAATTCATGTGTGTTATTATGTGTTAGTATGTGGATTATATGACAAACACCTGATAAAGAAGTAAGGCTGTCGTTTCAGTTTTTTTGTCAGCAATTCTTTGGGGATACACGCTGAATTTGTTTAGTCTTTTTTTTTCTTGACTGAGGGAGCAGAGTTCTGTTTGCTGTGTTCCGCAAGCAAAGTGCTAATTGAGCTCAGTCAAGATGAGAGGTAAAATATTTTTCTTAGGGCCTGTGGTGCATCATTAATGGAGCATGATGCTAACTCAGGCAGATGGGGGGTAGGGGGTTCAACCTCCCACCTAGACAAAAGCAAATGCAGACACCTGTGTTGGGGAAAGCACCTTGGATAAACTTCACTAAGCAGCCAACATCTTCATTCAGGAGATTTTCAGGACCAGCAGCTTATTTTCCAAAAGCAATGTTCATAATTCTTTACATTTTTTTTTCTTAATATTTTTCTGACTTGACCACAGTCTAAGCTAGGCAACATAGAGAACAATTAACCATCTTTTGTCATATATTTGCAAACTGCTGTGTTTTTATTTTATTTTCTCAATAAACTTTTGAATTTAACCAAGGAAAATGTGCATGTCAATCAAATGTCACTTTCTGCACAAATAAATGCCCATTTTAAACTGCATACCACAACTGTATCAAACCAATCATGTTTAGTGATCCCTGGATATGTCCTTCAGGAAGGAAAGACATTCTATTTATTTTCGTTTATTTAATTTTATAGTTTTCAAAATCTAAGTGTTAACAACACAAATTGACATCCAGAACTGATAGGTTAAACAGTCTTTCTGCTTTTTGTGAACTTTCAAGTTGGCATGAAGCGTGCTTATGCTTCTTTATATCTACTTTCTTCCCATAACTATATGATGAAGAAGTAAAGCGAAGATTTAAGGCCGAGAAAGAGTCCTTCAGTAAAAATTTGTAGAGTAACTCGGAAAATGAATACATTTTTTGCTATTAACACAACAATATTTGAGTGTATAAATATGCACGTCACTTTCATAAGAAATCAGTTATCCTAAGTCAAAAGGCTTTTTTCTTTGTTTTTTCTTTTTTTTATGTAGCACCTTTAAAGTTCTTTGCAGCACACATTGCTAAGGCAAAACAATCCGGAACACAGAAAGTCTGTTTTGTTTGTGAACTTTGTTTGCTTCAGTGTTTTACTTATCCTCTTAAAAATTCCATTCATAGTTGCATCCCTGCATAAGAGCCTTGTTTGCTGTGTGCGTTGCACTCATGTCATTTAACATGACAGCTGCTTTTCGTGGGCGGGGGACAGCGGGACCCGCCACCTTCATCTCTGCAGCAATTAGCTTCATAAAGACCCACGAGGCTCCCCGAGAGTGGAAGACAAAACTGCTAATTATGTGGAGCAGACTGCAGAGGTGCTCCTCTGGGCAGAATCATAACACTGAGACGCTGCCATTTAAAGCCATTAGTTCAGATCAATATGTTAATTTAGAGATGAGCAACAAAGGTTTAAAATCCCATGGCATGTTTTGATTTTTGCCTGTCGAGTAGACACTGAAGTAAATGTTTCTCTTCTTTTGTCCAGCAACAATTGGGTTAAAACAACCTGTAACATCATCTTAACAACATAAGGAAAGAAAGACAACAGACCAAAGGTACCTTTAAATAAGGAGAGCGAACAGAGATAATACCCAGCAACAATCTCTCTCCACTCTGGCACATATTCTGTCGCCTCCTCTTTTATGAAGTTTGTTGGGTTTTCCCTAAATTAGACATGCGGTGTGCTCTAAAGGGAGGGGGAAACAGAAAAAGCACAGCTGCAACACGATCAGGAAACATTTATTGCAACATGTGTGTTTTTCACAGCCTTCCCACATCATCTTTGGACCTGCAAAGCCTTTTCTCACGGATAACTAACACAGAGCGTCCTTCGATTCAGGTCTAGACACAGATAACACTTAATCCTCATGTTGAAGACTGGGAAGACGCAAGTTCTCATGCTGATGCTGGGAGGACGCTAAGATAGGAGTTTCCCCCCAAGAGTTTCACCTCCACCTTCCTGTGAAACAGAGTTGGACACACACACTTCTGCAAACATGATTATATCACCGATATAGCTAGGTAATGCAAGCAAATATGAGCTAACTTATATACATTATTCCAACAAAATGTCAGCGGGAATTCGGCAAGATTTTGTTCTGTTTACTCTCAAGATGCCGCTCTGATGATGAGAGATGGACATCCTGAACAATATGTTGTTTGGCTGACCAAATCCAACTGCTGAAAGGCCATAAAAAACGTATCTCTAAAGCGACGAATACACCAGGCATGTGATGTGCATTCAAGAACGCACTAATTAAGAGTCCTAGAACGCGCATTTAGCTCCTGGTGTTAACACTGGACAAACAGAAAGGAATTCTTCTTTTACTTTTTCTACTGTTTACTAGTGCACGTCCACCACTTACACATACAGTTAGAAGAGGCTTGTTGCAAAATGTCAAAGCAGTGAATATTTTGCGACTCTTTCTCTATGCTTTTTCTTTCACAGCTCTTTTCCAATATATGAAAGACTTGATGTATTAATTCCTCTTTCATGATTAGTTTTCAAATGGTTGGCACTTTCCTGAATTGAAAGGGACGCCATCCACAGCCACCTTGAGATGCTTAAACATGTCAGGAAAATAGAATGTGCAACTGTTGCGATTGTGGTAAATGTATCATGAAGTACTTGTAAGGATAATGTAAGTTGCACATACGGGTGATGCTTTTGTATAGTGTCCTTACACTGCACTCTAGTCCTTTGTAAGGTGCACACAGTGGCTCCTTAGTGACCTTGGCCACACCACAGGGTGTGGATCCTTGCATAGAATTTGGGGAGGATAAAAAATGGAAAAATCCATACATCGTGCCTGCATCTCACCTACTTTACTCTATACCCCTTCGTGTTGTGTTACTACAGGCAGCAGGCCCGTAGTAAAAAGAAATATGCATGAACACTTTTGCTGTACTCACCGAGTGGTCCACGTGTATGATATTTCATGCATGCCCCATACAAGTCTGCCCATTATTTGCCCACACATTGCCTGTTTGCACCCTGCTGTCTTTGGCTGTTGTATGGGCAGCTGGAGTTTTTGCCTAAGTTTCCTTGTGTTTTGGGAAATGTAGTTCTGTGTGAGCAGAAATGGGTGCATGCGCTTAAACTTCACAAAGCATAGCTCTGGAGTTTAATGAGATTTCCTTTAGAGAAAAAAAAAAGATACCTGAGAGAGCAGGAATGATAAATGCCTGACATTCATACAGTTATTAAACGAGAAGCTTAACAGAACCGCATGAGTCCTTAACAGACAAATACAATCAGTCTGTAATACTATTCTTAATCTAACTTGGATAATTGTCTTAAATACCAAAGATGCAGAATGCATACTGATCAGAGAAAAATGTAAATTTAGATTTAATTTAAAGGTCAAAACTCGACAGCCTCTTAGTGGAGTTTAATCAACATATCATTTCAGGAAAAAGGCATAAAATGCTGCTAAGCTCTAATAATTCTGAGCACTTGAGGGTATTATAGTAGTCAAAAGCTGAATAACTTGAATCAGTTATTTTGCAGACAATACTGATTCCTTCAGCAGCAATTGACCACAGTCCGCATTGATCTCCATTTATCCAGGTCTGTCAGTTGGGAATGCCTTCACAAGTTTATGTCTACTCTGTTTTGCAAACACTTTCAGTTTACGCTCTTTTATATCAGTGGGAGCTTCTGTAAGATAGGTTCTATTTTACCATAGGAAAATAGTTTAAAAATCCATTAAATACATTGAGAATGTTCACACAGATTGCATGTTTTATAAGGTTAAAAGCCTAATACATCACTAGTGCATCATTAGGGTCAGTAAATAAAATTGCTGGGAAATATCACATCAACATGTTCTGTCAGACGGATGGATTCACATTTGACTCTAGATTAATATTTGCAGGATAAGCCCACATCATCAGTTTTCCATCACTGTGCTTAAGAGTAGGGGTAATTTTAAGTTTAGAATTGGCCAAATTGCTGTACATTATTACTACACTTTACTTCTATAGTTTTGTCTATAATATTTGACATTCAAACTGGTGTCATTTGGTGTAAAACAAATAAAGGAAATTTAAAAATTAAGGAGACCCAGCTCCAGCATTATTCGCCAGTTAGTTAACCCTGATGGTGCCTAGTCTCCTGAGCTCTACGTCTGGCCCCTTGCCTTGTATAGTTCATGCTAATCTTGCTTTGCTGTGCTTCAGGAACTTCATTCCACGAGTCACCGAGTAATCCACCACCTCGAGCAGAAGCCGAATACCTGAACTTCCTGAAAACACTCCGCTCCTCAAGAACTCCAGCCACGCCCTGTCTGTTTCTCCGGTCACGCCAAGACCAAGATCCGCTGTCACGCCCCTCAACTCTACTGAGGCTACGCCACAAGCTCTGAAAACCCTCGTCCGTACCTCCAGCCACGCCTCAGCCTCAGCTCCGCCAGAGTGCCCGCCTCACTATACATCAAGACCCATTGGAGCTGCAAATAAAACTCATTACTTACCTTAAAACTTACCTGACCATGACACACTGCCTTATAACTCCCCTTTGATACTGCTGCTGAGCTCAATAACAACACATTTAACTTAATTTCAGTTAACCTCAATAAAGGGGCATCCATCAGTGACAGCGCAACATAATTTTTTTCAAACCTGTTTCCAATTTGTAGTTATAAACTGATTCTTTTTAAAATTTGGTTTGTGTCCTCTAAATTTGAAATGTTTCTTCAAGTCTTTCATTTTAAGCATGCTTAACATTCTGCAAGCTTTATGACAATTTAGACAACGATGGATTAAATCCTGTCCTCTTGTTTAGAGAAATGGATGAAGCAGCAATGACATTCAGCTTCTTGCTTCCATAGACAATGCATGAATGCAAAAATAAAAGCATTCCAGGAAGCCTTGAGAAAGTAAACATTGGCTGCTGCCTAACCAGCATGAGTACGCACTCAATCAGATTTTAATTTTGAAAATCTCTGAGCAAGAAGAGGTCCTCATTTTCAAGCTATTTTACCGTTGAGAGAGGAACTGGTGAACAGGAACAAATCTGTGCAGTTCCTGCTGTACAGCTACTGTGACCCATTTTACTAAGAACTGTAATCACCTGATAACCTGCAGAGATCGGGAATGAGGCAGCCGAAACATGAATGCTGTTGCACTTCACCTGTGTTGACTGCTTCTGACTCATCTTTGTCTGCTGCAAAAGGAAAAATTGCCACTCAGTCTCATCATGAGGTTGTGGATTTCTTTGAAGAAATGGGGTGTTAATGCCAAAGCTTATTATCTATATGCCAGCAGTTTCCTGTGGTTATAACTACACATCTGTGATATATCAACCATCCAACTAAAGTTCTGTGCATATAGCAACAGGTTTTTAGGGAAGAGTCAGCTCCAAACCTCACGTCTCTTCTTTTCTTTTTTTTTTTTTTTGCTTTAAAACGTAGTTTTTTTGACTAGTCTAAAATGTGCTACATTTAAACCATTTAAAAGTTGTACCAACAACAAAAGCAGCTGTAAATCAAATATACAAAATAAAAAAAACAAAAAGATTATGTGTCATTATGTGGATACATCTATTAAAACTAAAGACTGCTTGAGAGAATTATCACAACCATAAATAAAATTAAATAAATACATAAAATAAAAAGCAAAAAAATAAAAAAAAAAAAAGATACTTACATCGTTTAATGCTACAATTATTCTAAAATAGCTTAACTGATTCTTCAAATAAAGAAAAATAAAAACCTTTATTTTATCATATTTACGGTGCATGGCTAGGCCTTTAAACCAACCAATAATCGTTAATGTCTGCTTGTTTTGTGTTGATGGTGTCCAAAACCATAACTGGCCAGATACAAACGAAAGCATATAAGTAAACTGCCTAGTCCTCTTACTGTCGTATGTTGACATCTTTTGACCAAAGTGCATTTACTAATGACTCAGTTTTCAACCTTTACGTAATTTGCTCGTGTGCTCTCATCAAAAGAAGGCAGTTCCCTGTTATCACTTCCACACTAAACTTAAACAAGTCCCCAACATACACTGTAAAATTTCTTCAGATGATTCAGAACTTTGCAGATTATCTGGTGCTCCATCAACTAAAAAGGTCACATCTGACTCCTCTCTTTAATAAGTTTCCTATGGCTGTCTGAATACAGCTCACACCACCTAATACTGATGCATACAAAGGAGGTGTTGGTTCTGCAGCAGCTATTTTTATTCAATCGCACAGGCAGGTCCTCTTTCAGGATCACTGGATTCTTTCTGGAACATCGTATAATTCTTATCGCCAAACCCCCAAGACATTCTTCTTCCATGGTGGTGGAACAAGATACCAGATGGTATAAGAGAAGTGTCATCCCTCTCCATTTTTTTCCCCAGGGTTTTTTTTTTTTTAATATCAGTTTTATAAGTAAGCTTCATCACCTAACCATCCAAACCCACTCCTACTCCCTACTTTTGAATCAGTTTAACCTGCACTCTACCCATGACATGGATTCAGTACACTACTTACAGGTCATCCCAGAGCGTTAGTGTGGTTCTTTTAGAATAACCTTAGAGCAAATTAACAAATGAAAGCATAAATGTAACTTTGTGCTAAGATAAAGTCGGAGTTGCCTGTATTAATATTCCTTGAGGTGTGCATGTTTGATCGGGCACATATGTGTTCCTAATCAGACCATCAATCAGGCTTTTCAGGGGAAAAAAAGAAGAAGAAAAACAAGCAGCAGAGTCCTGCATTCATCTCTGCAGAGGCAGTTTATTGACACTTCCCTCTGTGTCTCATTAGCATTACAGTCTGTCTTGTTCTCTGTGATCACTGACAGCTAATAAATACACAGATCAGATTCCTCTCCAAAACCAACTCCATTTCATGCAAATTTTAATGAGAAGCAAATGAGGCAGCATGAGAGAGATGTCGATTTGAATACTGACTGGCACATTAGAGCGAAGCTGAGCCTACAGCGAGGCATCTTCTTGCTCGTTTGTTAGTCTATCGCGTCTTTTGTAGTGGAGGATCAATCACCAGCCGAGACGGAAAAAAGGCAAACAGATCAACAAGTCATTTGCACATATGCAGAGGTTTAAGGGAACTTTAGTCACCTGCAACTTCAAGTTGACTTCAAGCAGGCAAGTGAAACATTATACTCAATTATTTTTACCAAGTTAATTAGCTGTAGTGAAACAAATAAATTAAAAAAAAAGTCATTTTAACTTTTGACAAATAATTAGATATAAGACGTATGTAGGTGTGTCTTGACAATGAAGCAATAATAAATCCATGCTTTAATCAAATTACCTTTAGAAAATGTTGAAAAAAACACAACTAGCCCTTAAAACAAACGAGAATACAGCACGAAAAGATTGACACTTAAAAAGATAAAGAAAAAAACCACGAAACTGACAAGGCCCAGAACCAAACTACCATCAATAAAATATTCACATTGCATCTCCACTGCTGCTGGTGGCAGCCACAGTTTATACATGCTTCAAATGTACAGAGAAGAGTCAGCATGTAGGATATAAAAGCTGGTGTTAAACATGCTTGATAGTGTAACAGGAACCGCAAAACCCACCTGTTTACAACCTATGAACAGAAATGTTTAAAAGGGAGTTCATGAGAAAACTGACATGACCTGAAAATGATCATTCAAAAAGCAGTGCCTGAATATTATCTTATTATATGTTTTAGTGGTAAAACAGTATTTTCTTTTTAGATTATAGTTTTAGTTAGTAAACATCAAAGTTTTACCTCCAGTGTTTACCTTCTTTCAACTACCATAACTCTTTGAAATTGCAATTAACATAATTCCAGTGCATTCTGTGGCGGAGAAAAGCATACTTGTGCCATTATTTATCACCATTAATAAAATACGTTTATTTGTTGTATATCGAAAAAGCCAATACAAAGATCTGCCTTTTTCCCTGTCAGAATGAGCCGACTCCCGTTAATTCCATATATATTCGAAAAACACAAACAACGTGTGTAATTTAGGTGTCGCCGGTGACATCTTTTGTTTCAGACAGTTAATTGAATATTTTTACTTTTTTTTTTAAGTGTTTTATCCCAGCTTCTGATCATCCAATCACAAGGTAGACTGCAGACCAAGTAAACGGCCTCTTGTCCACATGTTAAATCTGTCACGTTTGTGAGAGTTAGAACCTTTTTAGGTTTAATTTTTATTCTTTTGTTCAAGCCATGCTTTCTCTGTTTATTGTAATTTTGCATTTGTATTCTGGTGTTTAGGTTTTCCATTATCAATAGCTGCTTTGATATTTTTTTTTTTTTCTTTACCTTTGTCAGTGTTGTTAGAAGCTTCGCTTTCAGTTTGTAAAGGACAGATCATTTTTCTAGTGGTGAGCTGTCAAAGCCTTCAAAGCCTAAACCTACTTTGAAAAGGAAACATCCGTTTTTTCCCCCGTTAAATATGTAATTAAACTTCTTTAGAATGTAAAAGTAAATTCTTCATAATCTGGACAGCCATCTATTTCTGGAGCAGTTGCTTTGATTCCCAACTGTACAGATTGGAGCACTCCTGACAGCACAGGAGCACAGTGGTACATACAGTGCAGTCCTCTCTCGACCTCATCAGAGCCTGCAACTGTCATGTAGCTGCACTTCTTCCAATGCCACTTACCTCTGGGAGACCTAAATCGTTCTTACCCTCGATCAAGAAAGATTTATCACGGCGTCCAGCTTCCAGTGTCAGTACCCACAATTTATCTATGTAACTTTTCAAAGTCCTCTCATTCAGGCTGGTTTTCAAAAATAAATAAAAACACACTTTGAATAATGGCCAACTTTGTTTTCAGATGCCCACATTAGGTGCAAGCTACTGGGAGAGTGTGTAAACAGATAGTTGAATGGATAGATGGGTTTAGAAGGGAGTTTTCATTGAACTACTGCTGTTTTGGAAAAACAATGTTCTAGAAAAAAAACAAAAGTTTTCATAATTTTGGCTCAAATGGCACAATTAGAAAAAAAAGACAACTGGGAACACCTTTAAGAGATGTTTGGAGTGGGGCTTTTTTTCTGTTTTTTTTTTAGACAACTTTGGACACTTAAATAAATCAGTTGACCTTTTTCCATCACCTCAATAAGCCACCAATACTGCTCAACACTCAGATTTCTAAAGCTCTGTTCTTGTTTTTTCGTAAATGCAGTGCTGCATTTGTACACAGTTTAGAAAATAAACTGGAAATATGCACTGCAAAAATGGAATCTTAAGAAAGTAAAATTTCCCTCATTTCAAGTAAAAATGTTTTGTGTTAAATATCTTAATATTACAATTTTTCAATAGCAACATAATCTTTGTTTGAGAAAACATGGTTTGGTGACCAGAATAGCTTTCTTAAAATAAGAATTTTTAGTTAGTACTTTTTTCTTACCCCAATGGCACATTTTTTTTGCTTGTTTAAAGATTTCTTTTTATTATTATTATTATTTTGAGAACAAGGGGTTTAGTGTACCAAAAAAGAAAGAAAGAAAGAAAGCAAAAACACACATATCATTAATAAATTCTTAAGTTATGGATCAGTTTTGCTTTTAAACAGGTTTGGTGGTCCGTGGGAGGTTTACTAGGAAGCTGCTTGGTGTTCCAAACTGATGAGCCACACGGGAAAATCTGACAGAGTGGAGGACTTGATTAATGATCTCATCGCCTGAGAGAAGTCCCTTGAGCAAGGCACTTCATCATTGACTACTGAAGCAGCGCAGAGGCCAGAGGGAGACTTTTCATTGGGCGTCTTCTGTCTGCGCGAGCAGTTCATGAAAACTTTATATGCTGTTGAAGCGCTCGATGTACTGATAATTGTTTTTAGAGTGAAAACACAGAGTTGGATCGGAGAAGAAAAACGCTGCAGGTCCTGTCTGCCAAGGGTTTTTGTTTTTTTCTAGGTGAAGCTCAACGGAAAAGGTGGAAGAACTGCAGATTGGGTGGTTGAAAAATAGATTTAAATATGGTACAAAAAAGTTCTGAACAGGGGAAACATCAAACTCTTGTGTTAACCCTTGGTTACACATTTAAAAATCTGAAATGTTTTTGAGGGAAACTAATGAACAACTAACCTTGGACTCAATTCCAACCAAACATGCTGAGAGATGAAACATTTATTTAGTTCATTCACTTAATTCTCATTTTCTCCATTTCGTCTGTGCCCTTACTCCCTGTCTCTAACATCCCTGTCTTCTTTCCTCTTCTT
This sequence comes from Oryzias curvinotus, assembly GCA_023969325.1. Taxonomy (NCBI): domain Eukaryota; kingdom Metazoa; phylum Chordata; class Actinopteri; order Beloniformes; family Adrianichthyidae; genus Oryzias; species Oryzias curvinotus. The sequence goes on from CM043710.1 coordinate 25,557,675, forward strand.
CTTATGTAATCAATATAAATAAAGTTTAGCCTACTTTACAAAAGGGATTTATACAAATATACACCTTATGTGTCAGAAAATCCACAAGTAAGAAAATCCCCCTGTTGTAACAGTAAAATATGTCCAACACAAGAGGGATTTAGCTCTCTTATCTGTCTGCTCAGCTGTTAGACAGGACAAGTAGACAGAAAAAAAAAGCAGGACAAATTACTCAACAGGGCAAACCTCTTTTTCGGGAGCTAGGAGGGAGGGGGGGTAGATCAGAGGCAAAACTGAGACTGGGTTAACTAATTAACGATCATGAGATGGGACTCCCCAATGCAACAGAGATTCTCCGCAGACGGACCAGTGCAAATCCGCTTATAGTATAGAAAGTGATGACCACATTCCTGTACTCAATCAATCCCTGCAAATATCCAAAAATCTCCAATAAGTAGGAGTAGAATGTTTTCTTGATGATTATGCAAAAACATTTATGGACATTTTCTTCTTGCTTTGACACCCATCATCTATGTCAAGAATGTGTGCTTTTGATTTGTTGTTACAGCAACGGATGACTTGCTTGTTGTAGAGAAGTTTATTATGTTAGCAAGAATTGGGAAGTTGGTGAGTCATTCACATACATGAATACGGAGACCGAGCTGTGAAGTCGTTTGTGGACAATGGCAAGACTTCCTGCAGTTTTCTTGTGTGCAACTTTTTTAGAACAAGCTATACAGGAGCGTTAAAGGGAATAAACAGCTGTGGAAGTTACAATAAAATCCTTGAGCTGTAGACTAACCTTGAGTAATAAGAAAATGCAATTCTTTCTTGATGTTTGGGCAGATTCACACACAACACAAGTGGAAGAGAAAACACACAAAAATGAATAGACAACAGCATGATTTGTAATTCCTTAGGAGTGATGCAAAAAATAAAATAAAAAGAGGTACAAGATGCCTTAAAATAAAGGGGAAGTTCCAATGAACAGACAAAAGACAATGGTTTGAGGAACTTCCTCGCATTTTCAAAATAAGCCCAGCTGTTTGTCGCATCAACACCATTGAGACGGACAGCTATACAGACAAGGTTTCATAATTTCCCGTTGTTACACTGGGAAATATTAGGCTGTTAAATCCGACTTTGAATTAGCTGTTTGGTTTTTTTTTCAATTTGGAAAAATAGCAAGATAAATGTTTTCCCGACAAGTGCAGTGCAAACTGTTTTTGTTAAAAACTTCGTCCCACCCTTGTGCTTTCTGGCCTATGGGTGGAGCGCTTGTCACCACAAGCTTGTGTTTACAAATCATATTCCCATGGTAAAAAGTGCAAAGACACTACAAACCAAAATGCTAAATAGGCTACTGATACATCATGTCACATTTGTGTTATAATGAGAGCAAAATAAAACACTGGGATGTGGATTAAACTCCTGTTGTGCATGAGTTTATCTTCCCTGGGGCCCAAAATATCCTTATAAGAGACAACCTGCTTCAGGTGTGCGACTGGCTCATCTACTGGGACTACCTGCTCACAAACAAATTTTTGTCAAGCGCACTCTCAGAAAGCTCCTCTTGTGAAGTTATTTTTAATGCGAAATTGACTTTAGACAATTGGGGGTGGAGAGTTGTGTTAGCCTTCTTCTGAATGGTCTAAATAGAAATTTAAGTGAGCATTATAGATGGATGAACGAATGACAGTGCACAACGAGTTTGCGAGCATGCAAATAGTGTCAGTGGGGGGTCATGCATGCAAAGTAGGCCATTTGTTGCAAAAGAATCTTTTACGCTCCTGGGTGGATGATAAACTGCAAAAGTTTATTTAAACTGTACTTGTGCATGTATATTTTTTGTTTATTAATGAACCAAAAAACTGAACCAACTGACCTTACTGGTGTTCCAACAGGTTTGAACCTTTTTCAGTATTACTTTTTTTATATTTAAAGCACAGCCAATAAGAAGGGTAGCAAATATCAGCAAAAGTTAAAGATAAAAAAAGGTAAATAAGCATTATCAAAACAATAGATGATAAAATATAAACCTTTTCTGAAAGCTTAGAGATGGTAAACATTTCAATTACCCTCTCTGTGTTTCTAGTCAGCACTTGGTAATAAATGAGAAGTATTTATGCCTGGCAGACTGTAGAAGACCTTACCATGGGGCTACATTCAAAATGAAGTGAAGAAATCAGAGACACTGAAACACATAGATGTGTTAGGTTTTTATTAAACCAACAGCCTTCCAGAAATGTTTCTTCCGTCAAATCTTTTCTTAATCATGGTAGGAAATTCCCTTGGAAAACATGGTCTAATGTGCTATTATGTATATGTAATTTCAGTTGAGGAATCAGGCAATCACTTATGGGTTTTCTAATTCTGTTTTCCTTTTCCTCCAATCGTTGATCAGCTCTTCCATTTTAGCAATGTGCTCATGTCTCAAGCATGGAATCTGAGGCTGGAGAGAGATCAGTGGCATTCCAGAGGGAAGAAATGTCTGTCAGCCAGGTTGTTGAATGTTTTAGACTGGACTGTCTCATCCTTCCATTTGGATCAAGGAGTCTTGCATGTCTCTTTGAAATAATGAGCAGGTAGTCTTGACTCTGTTTAGGTTACTAAAATGAAAATTATATAGAATGTAATATAGGTTTAATTACATAAAACACAACTGTACTGATGTCCTACTTGTTTATTACAGATGAATATTAAACATTAGGATGAATATTTGTACTTCTTTGTCATCCTATCAATTCTTTGATACCAGCTGGAGATTTTTCCTCTTCTTTCTTAATTTATTTTATCCAATTTATTTTGCCACTCCAGTAAATCGACATTATTACCTCTTCTCTTTGGTTAGTCTTTATATCTTTTATTTGTGTTTTCACATCAAGGTCTTTTTGGTCTTCATGGTTCCCAGTAGAGACTTCAAATAGAAAGGCTTTTATTTTTTTAATCCATTGATAATGACATCAAGAATATCTCTTTTAGGGTTAGTTTGTTTGGCCAATTTTAAAATTACGACGGTGTTTTAGGCAGTCATAAAAAAGAAAAAAATAAAGAAAACATATAAGAACAAAGTCATACAATTTTGAGATAAAAGTTTCAAAGAAAAATGCAACCATTAATGAGGAGAAAGTTATAGATGTATGCTTCAAAAAGTTGTCATTTTACAAGACAAAAGTCTTGCTTTTATTAGAACAAAATGTTACATTTAGCTTTTAAAATGTTTCTACAAAGACAATCAAACATTTATATCACAGACAGTTCCGAGTTTGTTGTTTTTTTTTGGAATAGTACAACTTTATTTTTATTAAATTAGAATTATTTTACAGTAAAATAGTTTGGTTAGGGTAGTTCTTATTTTATTTTACAAATGATGATACATCTACGACTTTTTTTCTTCCCATTTTATGACTATTATTGGCTGTCACAGGGCTGCTGGAGCCTATCCCGGCCACTCGTGGTTGGAGGCAGGGCTGCACGGTGGCGCAGTGGTAGGCGCTCTTACTTCACAGCAAGAAGGCCCCCGGTTCAAGTCCTGGCTGGAGGACATGATAAACAGAACATCAATGGGGGAGCTTTCTGTGTGGAGTTTGCACACTCTAAAGAAAAATACACTGGGCCAACTTAAAAAAATTGAGGTAACAATTTGCATTGATCTTTTTAAGTTATCCCAACTCTAGTAGTATTGAGTAAATGTCCTTTGACTTTTTGAGTTTGATTAACTTAATTTTATTTAGTCCCACAAACACAAATTATTTTTTATTTTTAAGTAAAAGCTTCTGGTGAATTTAAGTCAGCAAATTATTGAATTTAAGCTACTTCAACTTATTTGTTTTCTTTTACTTTTACTCAAAAAAGTCCATGCAAATTGTTACCTTAATTCTTTCAGTATTGTAAACTTAATTCAATCAGTTGAGACAACTCCACCATTGTAGTTTTTTATGTTTTTATGTTTATTATGAGAAGAAACAGTATTTTTCAAACATACATCTTTTTTCCAATATTTCACAAAATTGAGAAAAGATAATCTGCTTTTAAAACTAATTTCTCGTTGCTTCTCAAAAATTAAAGATTCAAAAGAATGTAAAGATTGGTAGTGACTTTAACTATATTTAATCTCCTGCATTTTGTACAAAGTAAAAGAAATACTTCAGTGACAAATATAACCGCCAAAAGTCAAACATAAAACATTTTTGTTAGGCTTACTATTGAAACTAGCTGCGTGCACATCAGCAACAAAATTTCAGCAGCACAATAACAGATTTTAAAGCACAGGTGTAAATATTCCAGGCAAAAGGGCTGATGCCCTGCTGGTTTTCCAGGTTTCCTTGTTGTACTTCTTTTGATCACTTGGTCACGTGTGTTCAGCCAATCAGAGGCAGAAAAGAGGACGTTGGTAGAAACTGAGGCTCTCACTTCCTCCAAATGTTCTTTTTTTCTCATTCTTGCTGGACACACCAGACTAGGTGAACATGATGCAGAAAGATCTGGAAAACCAGCAGGACGTCAGCCCTCCACGCATGAAGTTTGACACCACTGTTTTAGAACACTTACTGCCAAGTAGTTCTTCACCCTTTCAGGGCATCAATCTCAAAGAAAACTTTCTGAAATACCTGCAAGGTGTTCTTTAGACTTTATAGACTTTATATATCAGTCCCATAAGCAAGGCACAGGCTCTGGGTACATCCAGGTCTCCAAGGACTTCTGTTTCCTCGATCACCACTCCTGCATGAACTGGTGTAGTCCCTCTTGAGATGGCAATTTTCAGGACTTCCCTGGTGATGTCATCATCTTCATCCTAAAAATAGTTTTAAAATAATAACAATGTTTGAAGTCCAAAGAAAAAGGGATCAAGTGTCTTACAAGTATTCTACCTACCACCAGTTCTTTGAAAAGATCCTCTTCCTTTTCATTTAGGTAGACAACCAAGGAATGAATTGCAGCCTCCTTTTTCCTTTCAATGGAATGATCCTGTAGAGAGAAGAGGAAAACTTAATGTGTATGAACTGATTAAAACTTACAACAATGTCAAGTGGCAACTAATGTGTTTTTACCTCTTCCACCATAGTCTTAATACACTGAAAGTCCATTTTTGTGGCTCCTCCTCTTGTGGAAACCAGGGACATTATTTTTGAAGAGTAATGGTCCACTTTTGACATGAATGTTGCCCCCATAGTGATGATGCGTTTAAATCCTTCATTAATCTGTTTAGAAAAAAGTAAAACATGAAAAGTTACAATTCATTTTTGTACATTCATCTACACAGTAATTGTTTTAAGTAAAATATTTCCATGAGCAGCACTAAAAAGAGCATGCCATGTGTCTCTGACATCACTGACTGGTGGCTCTTATTCTGAAATTAATTTACATAAACATCACTGTTGATAATAGGGATTTACAGAGTAGACCTGAAAAACTATAAAAAAAACTGTTTACAAAAATAAAAACAGTTAACATTTCTATCAAACTGGTTTACAAAGGAGACAAAAAACCTTAAAATAAAACTTGGAGCTGCTTTTTAAATGCTAAACTATACGGTAAAAAAGGTATTTTAAACTAAAGCTGGGATGAAGAGTAAAAACAGAACAACAATTTTCCAACTGTTCAAGAATGATCTTTCTGGAATTATTATTTTTTTTTTTTTTTTTTAAACTTTACAAAAGAATATACAACCACCACCTAACTATGGAGTTCAAATTTTACATAAACATCCAGGACTGTGCAGAACTATTTGGTCTCTCTTTTATTTTTCCTTTTTTTTTTTTAAAAGTGAGTTAAGACCATAAACTTTCTTGCCAAATATATTCGCATATGTTTTAATATAAAATGAGGGTTTGCAGTAAAGGTGCGGATAAATGAGGCGCTGGACTTTCTCGATACACGTTTTCTATCTGCTAAAAATGTATAATGTATCACTGATAGCTGCCTTAGTTGGAGAACAGATAAACTGTACTCAAATATTAACCAACAGAAAAGCAATGTTGTCCCAGATATGACTCATTATGCAGTTAATCTTAAGAGGAAACTAATTAACAGAGTGAAGTAAAACATTCAAACTTACAAAAAGTCTCTCTCCTACAGGCAAATAACACCAGAACTGGATAAATAACCCCACCGAGCCGTTCAATTTGCGACACCTAACGCAGGCAAAAGCCGTTAGTGTTTCTCCCGCCAGGGATATTCAAACGCTAACGTTGTGTGTTTGCAACAGGAGGAAAAGTTACATTAAAACTCAGTGAGATGAATTCAACATGTAAAACTCTACGAGGAGGCAGTTCATTCTTGCCGTTTATTCAGTTGAACTTGAGATCAAAATGACACCGAATACTTAGTTCTAGTCTTGTTAAAATATAACCGTCTCCCGCAGCACACCAATGAAGTCAGTTGCTAGCTAAAATCGAAGTTAGCAAGAAAACAACATGGCAGCTGTAGTTAGTTGTTTTCTCCCTGCACCTCTTGCGACACAATTGAAAGATAATATTTTATTTGAATTAGTTTAGTCAAAAACAAATTTTAAAAATGAGAACTTACCAGAGAGGACAGTCCTTCATTTAACTGCTTCATGCTTGCTCCGTTTCTCCTCGAAGGCGTGGCCTCATATTCTTTCCGGTGTTGTTGCACTACTAGCTTATTTAAGAATGCTCAACATAAAATCAAGTTTCACCAACTTAATATTTTGTCGTTGTTGAGTGAACACAAAATTGATGGTTAAAAATGTGCAATATATTAAGTTCTCACAACTTTAATAAATTTTTAGTTCAACTCACTTCTTTAAATAAGTTAACAACTTACTATTGTAACTTTATCGAACAAACTTAAATATTTGTGCTTGAAATGTCATTGTTTTTTAAGTTCTACATACTAACCCCATGAATCATTTGTTAGAGTGCATGATCTCCCCATGTATGTGTGGGTTCTCTCCGGGATCTCCAGCTTCCTCCCACCATCCAAAAACATGCTTCATAGGTTAATTGGCAACTCTAAATTATGAATGACAAAAAAAATGAATGGGTTCCTCAATTATAATATTTAGTCATATACATATGTATATGACTAAATCTTAGAATTTTGCCATATTGTGCTGGCTGGATGATTAACATTACAAAGTAAGCGTGACCCTCTCTGTGATGTAAATTGCAGCACTGGGAGAAACTGGAAGAGAAGATTTTCTGAATCTAACCTTCACCCGGCGAGTGGATCAGTCTGTTACTGAAGTTGCTCTCCAGGGTGGAGTTTTGCAGAGAGTCAGAGTCATGGCCCAGCATAAAGGTTAGTTTAGCCCGGAACCTTCTGTCTCCCTCCTCCCTGACTGACTTCAGGAGACAGCCCAGGACAGAACTGGACCTTTTGATGTATGGCAGCCTAAGTAGACCACACCATACACAGTAGACTTTGCCACAACAAAGGTGCAAGATTAGGAATGACTACCACACTGCAAAGGGCTGCAATCTCCTCTGCAGGTAATGTCTACTTTAGTTTTTTTCTAAACAATTTCATTGTTTAATTTGGCCAATTGTTCAGGTGAACATCCAGGTACTTTTAGGACCATGTCCTGAATGTACTCTAATAAGGGGAAAATGGTCTGATGTCTGTGGAAATCCATTTCCATCAAGTCGGACTTCCACACTGACAGAGAGACAGATCTGCAAACACCCATTCACAAAAGTATGTGTATGTCTGCACTCCAAATCATCGTAATCAGTGATGAGCCCAACAATAGTAGGCACCTCTTGACTTCTGCACTTCCATTAATCTGTAATAGTAAAAACAAAGGTTACTTGAAAAAAAGAGCGTTTTTTATTACACATAGTTTACGTTTCTAAGAAGAGAAAAACATGGCCAGGAGAGGTTAGATACAAATTTTATGTACTTTGCAAAAAAAGGCCCTTTGGAAATAAGTCAAAAATTCCTACCCCATTGGCAGATTTTCTTTAAATAAGAAAATCTGCCAGTGGGGTAAAAAAAATATATTTTTACCAAGAATTTTTATTTTAAGAAAAAAAATGGGTCACTAGGAAATGTTTTCTCACACTAAGATAATTTTGCAAAGGAAAAAATTATTTCCAATGTTATTTTTCTTGCAATACAGGAAATAAGACATTTTCTTCTTAAAACACGAGTCTTTTGACTTTCTTAAAATTAAGTTTGGGCATCATAAAATGCCTGTGATGAGCTCATTTTTATGCTGACATCATTTCAGTTTGTGAATAAGCTTTGCTCTTTTCCATATTTTGCCTCACCTCATTCTTCACTCCTTGAAACAATCAAAAAATTAGCATCAACAAAAAAAGCTTCACTCTTCTCATTTGCTGCCAATTCTGAATACAGAATAGTCTCTAAATCAAACTACGGGTATTTTCAGAACATAAATGTATTTTTTTCTTTTCTTCTGCAAAGTCGATTGTTGGTTTGAATTGTACTGCATTTGTGACCATACACTTTTCAATTTCTGAGATAACAAACAGAAACAATATGTTTTACCTTTCTTTCAATTGTTTCACATAAAGTTTCTAAAGCTCCGGATTTATTTGAAGTAGTTAACAAAGAATCCTACCTAAAACTTGTAATATGGGTCTGTAATTACTTTGCTGATGATGGAGATACATGCCACAAAATACATAAACACCATGTGTGTCATCAGTGTGGTATCAGTGTGTGAATGGGTCTGTGACTGTAAAGCGCTTTGGGCCTTCAAGGAAGGTAGAAGAGCGCTATATAAGTATACACCTTTTACCATGTCTGTTTAATAGCACCTGAGGAAGACACTGTCAGCGAAAATCCATCTGAACACCAGCCTTTTTGTAACCAAACCATCCTTCTGTGCTGTGTGTGTTTTGGTTGACGTTCTTTGATGCCGGCACAACAGAACACCCTAACAACAGTAATTACCACGCAAGCATATTTGCCTGCAGACATCTTGAGGCTGCGCTTGATGCAGCACAAAGAGCAGCTTTTGAAGTTTGCTGAGGTCTAATTTGCCCTGATCAGACAGTTGTAGGAAGCCCTCGGCTGTCCTCTGCACCCTGTTTGACTCTGGAAGGCTCTGCTGATCACCCATCACAGCCAAGACAGAGGACAGTGTCTCAAATCTCCCTGCTCCGCTTTAGCTTTACTTTATTCCAGTGCTCCTCATTGTTTCTGCACAGATGGTGGGACTGTGTGTATGAAAAGAAGCATCTATGCTGAGCACACTAGGCTTTCTTGCCTGAGTGTCATCTCGAAGATTTGCTGTGAATCTACTTGTGTCTGAGTGGGAGGAGAGAAGCATTTGGGGGTCAATAGTTATTTGGCAGTACAGTCATTTGTCTTCTATGGACTGCTGCATCACTTTTTTGTGCATCTTTCAAAAGAAAAGTGACCCCTAACGTTTTGTCTTTTTGTTTTTCCCTGATAGGTTTTAATTTGTGGCCAAAAGTCACTAAATAGAAGTAATGGTGTCTAAATGAGATCCTAAAAAACACTGATAAGGAACAACCACAAAAGCAACCAAAGTATTAATGAGACAAAAAGGGGTTCCTCATGACATGCACAAACACTCAAGCCAAAAAAAAACAAAGACTGTCTAAACAAACGACAAGAGACCCAGACTCTGGAGACAGTCGAATCTCTCCAGCTCCCTTCTACTGAGGAGGCTACGCTTCTTCAAGGCAGCCAATTGTGTCACCCATGGAGCCCACACTGTTGGAGGGACAGAAATTAGCTCAACAGCTGAGATGATCACCTGCAGTTCACAGGCCCTGACTGAGTTTTCTGCTTCTGGCTGGTTCCTCACAGTTTCTGTGCTCCAGAGCTGCCAGCTGCTGTCAGACTCATGGCTTCAGCTGCCTCTTTACCTGATCCAGCTGCATCAGTCATCAAATAAAAACTCAGGGATTGAGACCTTGCCAATGCTGATGGTGTCCTGATTGAAGAGGTAATGCAGTGAAAAGGACACACATCTGTCTCATCTATGGACAGAGAAGAGGAGGGAAATTGATATGTGGATCGGTGGCCAGTTGATTTTGAGTCAATTTACAACAGTTTGAAATGGTTCATAGTATTATTGTCAGGTGCATTGGTGGTCTTTAAGAATGCTCTTTAGTTGTTGGCTGCATTACCATAACTCCAGTGAACGCATGGAATCGTACTTGGATACAAAAACATTCAAACTTTTATGCCACGTGCACACTGGGCACGTGATATGCGTTCAAGAACGCACTACCAAATCTGAACCTCTTAATAATTAAAGTTGAACAGGTTTAAATTAAAGTGGATTCAAACATCAAAAATGTATACACAGCTCAAGCCAAAACTCTTTCCATTGGAATGAGCAACATTGGTCGCATTATCTTAAAAAGTAATTGTTTGTCTTACTAATTTATTCTCCCTGTGAGGATCATTACCTTACTGTGATGGTCTTGAAAGTGTTTTTGCTTTCCTCAAGTTAGGCTGGATGTGTTTGTAGCATCGTATTTTGGGTCACTTAGGTTGTGTCTCTATTTCCTTATGAGTGACGTTCACGCCATGTTTCAGTTTGCCACTATCTCAGGTGTTCCTGCTTGAGCAAATCATCCGTTGGTTTATTTATCAGTCTTCATTGGTGGTTCTCAATCATTTAGGGGACACTGACTTGAATCATTGGTGAAATGTTTCAAGGAAGAATTCTTAAAGGGCCAATAACATGCACAATATTTTTTTTCAGCTTTTAAGTGTATTATAATGTTCATTCCTCATGAAAAGAAACCCCAAAGTGATATTTTGTATCCATTCACACATTTCTGAGTATTCCCCTAAAAACCTGCACTCTGAGCACAAGCCCCTCCCAACCCATGAAAATGAACAGGTTCTCACAAGCTGACATCGACCAGTGAGAACAGCCCCTTCCAGGAAGAGTCTGTGCCGCCAACACCAACACCACCCCTAGGCCAAAACGCTTTGCTTTTATTTCCACAAATGCACATCCATCTTTACAAAAGTTCACTTTTTTTTTTTTTTTTTTTTGTGGGCGAGAGACGTAGACATGCTGCCTAAGCCGGCTCTTCGTGGACGTCATGAAATGGGCAGCACCTACAAGGACAGAGAGCCTATGCCAAAGAGGTCTAGTCATCTTACTGTTAGGTAAGAAAATGATCTGCAAAAATAACTAATATTTAATAAATAAAATTGCCATTTTGTGTGCCAAATATGTTATCAAATGCATGGGTATTGTTACCATAAAAGGCTAAAAAATAGCATGGCATTGGCCCTTTGAAGTCCAGTTAGTTAAACTCAACTTAAGGACAGTCTTCATTTAGTAAGTGACAGATCCTGCTTTGCTACCTTATTTTGAAATTTTCTTGATTTTTAGAGTTTCATATGTTTGTTGTCTCATGTATTTTCCCACACTTAAGCTTGTGGGTGTTGAGGTCAATTACTTTTTTTTTTAACAGCTTGTGCTTTTTTCAGCTTTTGTGTCTTCCTCATTGGTTTCATGACACACAAAAACTGAGTAAGTAATGAAATTATACGATTACAAATGTTACAATTTACCTGTAAAAGCAACTTCATTTTTGTCTATCATTCCTCCTCACTTTTTACAACACAACTAACCACCACATTGCATCCATTTATTTCCAAACCAGCTTAATTCTTTTCAGGATCACTGGGTTGCTGCAGCCTGTTACTGTTGGGCAAAAGCGGGGCACACCTTGGATAGGTCGCCAATCTGTTGCAAGGCCATATACTCACATTTACACTTAAGGACGATAATGAAGCATGTTTTTGGACTGTGGAAAGAAGCCGGAGTCAGAGAAAACATGCAAACTCCAAAAAGGAAGTTCCCAGCTGAGATTGGAAGCTAAGAGTGCTAACTATTACATCCCCATGAAGCCCATCCATCTATCCTCTGATCCCACGGAATCCTGTTTGAATGTCGCAGGGTGGCTGGAGCCTAGCCCAGCTACTGTTGGGCAAAAGAACTGTATACTCTGGACACCAGTCTGTCACAGGACCACACAAGCTTAAACACACTCACATTCACACCTAAGATTAGAATTATCATAACCTACTAAGCACGCTTTTGTACTGTGGCTGGAGAAAACCCTTGCATGCCTAAGGAGAGCATGCAAATTCCACACTGAAAGAACCTAGCTAGGATTTGAATCAGGGCCTTCTTGCTGTGAAGCCAGAGTGCTAACAACTGCAACACTGTGCAGCCACCAGACAGACAGCCATGAACACAAAACGGGGCTTTTCTTTTTTTAAATATTTAATTCCCTCATTGTATTGAGGAGGGACTTTGTCTGTGACAGTCCACCCATAGGTTATCTGATTAACTGACCTGGTTCCATTTAGTCTAATTTTCAAACCAGCCTAACAAAGTTTGTTTACTCTGGTTTGTATGTGTTTGGTTTTCCGCAGGAAACCAACCTCTGCCTCAAACATGAAATTAGTTTTGAGGCAGTCCTCATCATTCATGTCCCTGTCTCACCTCAAACCAAGAACAACAACAAAAAATTAGTTGTGGACGAGGGAAATCTGGAGAAAAGGAATATGGCAGCAACAGTAATGACTAGAATGACACTATTACAGTAATTTGTCAGATTTGGGGAAAAAACTAACAATGTTTAATTGCAGCACTGTTCTCATTACAGCACAGGAAACATAACTTTTTATTTCTTGCAGTTGTTTTAAACCTTTATCAAGTAAGCTGAATGTGAGATGCATATTAAATCCCAAAAAGTGACAACACCTGATTTTTTCTCAATTCTCTTTGTTTTGTGTATTGTTTATGTCTCCATGCAGTCATTTATTCCATCCCACCTCTCCTCTGCTCTGTCATTTCCTTGTTTTATAGTAATTATCTTCCTTCTCCCCCGTCTGCTTCACTTTCACACGTATTTCCGCTCCTTTCCTTCTTTGTCTTCTAACTCCTTTATTTATCAACCATATAATTATATTTTGTTCAGTCAATCCCAGCTCCTTAAGTCTGCCTCACAGATCTTCCCATCTTTCTATTCAGCTTCTCCTTCCTTGCTGTGCTGCGGTTCCTCACGTAAAATGTAAAGAAGATTTCCCTCTCATGTTTATTCACACCCACACAGATACTCACTAAGAGGGACGCACATTTTCCCACAGATGCACTTATTGTTCAGATTTGCTTGTGTTTTCAGAGAAAGAATCTTTCCCTCATAGACACAAAGTTTTACAAACGACTTTTTTAAAGGCAGAGCAGAATGGATGCATTCTGCCTTCACTGGCCCCATGGGTGTGCTGAATGTGTTTCATAGATGGGAGGTTTCATAGCAATGAAGCATGTCAGTGAATGTGTCATCGAAAAGAAAACATTGGTTTTCACTCTCACACAAACACCACACAGACATACACATACATAAACGATAATAATTGCTACTCCCACAGTCCAAAAACATGCTTCGTAGGTTGATTGGTGAAACCTAAAATGCTTCTAGGTGTGCATGTGGCACTGCGACATATTGCTAACCTGTCTAGGATGTAACCCTAGAGATACTGTTGATACTGGGCTCTGGCAGCCCCATGACCTCGAAAAGAGTCCAGTGGATTAAGATTTTTGATGTATGAATGGATCTTAAAAGAACAAGTCTTTCACTCCCTGCCTTTAAATACTAAAGCAGAGTATTGGGCAGCTAGAGGTGGACCAGATCTTTATTCTGTGGCAACTGAGATTTAACAGGATTTTTTGCATTTTGTGACACTATCAATACTGCAAACTACAGAAGGCGCTATAGTCCATTTATGATTCCTAGCTTTATGAAAAAAAAAGTTATGCTACGTTCAATTCAAGTCCGAATTTGTGGCTGGATGGTTTTCCTGAAATGTGTTCATAAACTTTGCTGCAGATGTGTTTGGGAGGAGCTACCTTAAAAGTCTTGAGCCTCATCACTACATAAAAGCATTGACCTAACATCCGTGTCTAATTGACGGCGCTTTCAGCTGTACTTCCCCCTCTCTGTTTGAAGCCAGTTTGAAGACTTGCTGTTCCACATACGTCTGAGGAGGGAAAAATAAATAAATAAAAGTAGGGCATAAGTTTTTTGTAAATTAAAAAATATCATAACGTTTGGGAGAAGAAAGATCATGTTGGTTTTGAACTCCAACCGCTGATTATGTCATCAACATATAATGAGGCCAAAGTTGAGTCCCTGATTGGTTGACATGATGCAAATTCTTTGCCAAAGTTGACATTTTTAAACACTGAAAGCACAGCGACACAATACTAAAAACTGTAAAAACTGTCATCTACCAGACCCCAGCGCCACGTCTCATGCTTCAAACAGGTTCAAACGGGCCACAGGATCTCTGATTACCTCTTACATTGACTTAACATCGAATCTGGATACCTCAGATGTAATATTGCATTTTGCAAAACTCAGCTTTGCACCCCTTATCATTAAAAAAAAATGTTTCTGCAAAATGTCAGTTTCCATTAGAAAACTGTCTTTGAATGGGATCAGACTGTTTATTAGAATATTCAGAGTTTAACAAGGACAGTAATCTGTTTTAACAACAGACAATTGTTTGGATAATTTGAACTAAGAAACCAAAAATATTAAAACTTGAATTACTGTGACAGAATTTTTAAAAAAGAAAAATAATATGCATCATTGAGGCAGCATAAAATTATCATGATAATGTTGTTTATTTGGCACAAAATTCTGCAGCACAACCATGGCTTTCATAAAGAAAGATCCTTTACTCTCATTGCTATTGTTACATATATAATTAGAATTTTTTTTTTTAATGTAGATTTTTAGTCTTTTAGAAAAGGCTTACGGTACTTTATATTTCCAATACATTAAATAAGACTCCGGCATTGATTTTGTCTTTTTAATATACTTCAACTAAACATTTAAACGTAAAGAAAATCCTAGCTGTTATTTTACTGGCTTTTTATGTAATTTATTGGTTAATCTCTATCAGAGATCACTGATAATGGTATGTTTGTAAGTTGTAGTTATTGAATAATCGAAAAGGATCATTAAATAGTAACATCTTGTTACTCAAACAATATTATCTCCTTCATCCTTAATAATTAATTAATGAATACCACACTATTACATTTTGCAGTCAACAAATCAATTCAATGCAATTACTCTCAGAAAACAATGTGAATATTGACTATATATATAAAATCGCCCCTCTCACCCTTCAGCGGGTGGTTACTAACACAAGCTCGGGTCCTCTACCAGAGGCCTGGGAGCTTGAGGGTCCTGTGCAGTATCTTAGCTGTTCCTAGCACTGTGCTTTTCTGGACTGAGAGGTCTGAGGTCTTTCCAGGTATCTGTTGTAGCCACTCCTCCAGCTTGGGGTTTCCACCCTGGGTGCTTCAATTACCACAGTTACCACTGTCACCTTCACTATCCATCCTTTCTCCAGTTCTTCTTAGAGTACTTGGTATTTCTTGTTTCTCATGTTCCTTCTTGCTGATGTTTCCATCTCTTGGGACTGCCACATCCATCACTTTAACCACCACTACAATATCTGGTTGGTTCGCCATTACCATCAGTCTGTCTGTATCTAAAAGTCCCACAGGAATTTCGCTCTCCCATTCTCTACCACCTTTGGAGGTGTTTCCCATTTTGACCTTGCAGTTCATATTCTGCACACATGTTCCTGTATATTATTCCAGTCACTTGATTGTGGCGCTCCATGTATGCTTTACCTGCCAGCATCTTGCATCCTGCAGTTATGTGCTGGATTGTTTCAGGCGCCTCTTTGCACAGTCTACACCTTGGGTCTTGTCTGGTGTGGTAAATCTGAGCCTCTATCGCTCAGGTGCTCAGGGCTTGTCCAGCAGCTCGCTCACGCAGAACTGCCAGATGGACTGCGGTCCAAAGCCTCCTTCAGAGCGCACACCGTAACAAACCACCTTCCCCTGCCCGCAAACACAAAACTACGAGTCTGGCTGCTATGCTCAGAGCCATGGTTTACACGGGAGGAGCAGGTGACCAAAGTCTTCTCTGGAGCGCCACATTGTATGCATGACACAAAGCCAGCACAGTAATGACCCACGATCGGAATAAACTGTTTATATGCACCACAATTGGATCAACAATCGGCACAACCCACCTATCTTGATTGGAAAGAGATTTTGATCCGAATGAGTCCAAACGGCGTGTTTTCATGACAGATCAGATTATTCAGATCAGACGTTTATTCCGATTACTTGTGTAAACACAGATATTGATGCACCCCATCCCACTGATTCACTGAAGTGCAATGCTTCTGGAAGCTTCAATAGTTGCAGTAGGACATCTTGAACACAAAAATAGCAGTTGGCATGAATCTGAAGTGTGTGGCATTTTGCAGAAAGCCTGTAAATAAAACTGTTAGCAAGATAAGTTCTTATTGTAGAGATGGCAATATACTGTGTAAATAAATACACTAAAAGTATAGGAAATTTGGAACATTGGAATTGGTATGTTTCAGGCAAACAAAACAAAAGACTACAGAGAAATATTTGTATACAAAGATTTGATAAATCAGTTTGGATGCTTAGTCAAAATAAATAGGTAAAATATGAAGGAATACATTCACATACACATAAATGATCCTCATAAATTAATTATGATAAAAAAGATGAAGATTACATTAATCCAGATGTCATAATTTTGTCATTAGAAGTTGTAGTAGTTATTTGTTGTAGAAATCAGTGTCCTGAACCATACAGATATGTTAGATGAATAGTCCATATACTGTAGATGGTACAAGATGACTGCAGAGTTGGGCACAGTTGGAAATGGTGAAACTCTCCAAACTTTCTCCAAACTACTTTGAATAGAACCTGAGGAATTCACATACATTTCAGCACGAGCACCGAAGCCTCGATAAAGAACATCACATCACTAGTTGATGTTGTTAAGAGTTCTATTTCATTCAATCTATTTACTTTGTTTAATGAAGTGATACTGTCTTTCTCCTGGCTTGATAACTGGATGAGTTAAAAAAAAAAATCCTTAGTCATGTCAAAGTTTTTAAATGGTCTTCATAACTTTAGTCCTAATTGTAATGAATAGATGATTCAGTTTGTGTAAATTTGTTGTTTGCTTTTGAATTATTGAAGGTTTTCTTTTTTTGCATACAACACATTTATGTTATAAAGAGAAACCCTAAAGAACGAAGATTAATATCCAACTTATCAGGCCTTGTGTAGCGTTCGAGCATCTTGCCGCTGCAACAAGTAATGAAGACAAAGTTGGGTATATGATGAACACTGAGATGTAGTGAGAATTCTGCCTGAACCGCACGTTGTTATCTCCAAACACATTCTGTCTTAATTCAAGCTTGCAGTTTCGCTCGAGGGGTCAAACACCAAGAAAGTCATCCATAATTCAACAGAACTCAATTTGGAGGAAAAAAATAGGAAAATGTACGGGGTGTGCAGTCATTCTAGCATGCTACATCTACATAGGACCTTTTTTTTTTTTTCTACATAGGACCTCTGCATTTTTGTAGTTGTGCTTATTATCAGATGTGGTCAATTTTAGGAGAACATTAAAAGGATAAATTCTCAATAATCAATGGAGTCTCATTTTCTGTTTGAAACTTTTAAGAGCCAACAGCTTTGTGGTATTTTTGTCCGCACAGCTCCAGACATCCAGAACGAGCTGCGAGGACACAACTCCAATCCTGCAGGCGGTGTGCTGCCCTCATGATGGATAGAATAATGTGTGAGAGAAAAGCGATGTGTGAAGAGGACAATAATTAAACCCTGAAGATTTATCAGCCAGCAGCACTGTGTCCATTCATTTCCACCTTCTTCTCTGCTGGTCTTTTCCTGTTGTGGTCACAGCTTTGAGCGCTCCATCCTTCACATGGGATTTACGTTTTTTATCCACATCTTACTTTAAGTCATGCTTGCGTTTAATTTTCCACCCTTTTGTTAAAAACTTGTTGTCTGCTAACTGTTTTTCCAAATGACTGGAAGGGTGTAAAAAATGTATAGTGCTTCAGTTTTACCACAAAAGAAAATCCCGAAATGAGACTGATTTATTTTCCTTTTGGAACATTAGTCATGATGTTATGAGGAGGATCTGCATGAAAATTAGGTAAGTAAAGATGCATTAACCTTGGTTAATGAGTCATTAAAGTGTTTTTAATTGGCATTATTATAGAAAAAAAGGATGACTAAACACCTTCACTTTCACTTCATCTATTTCATAATGAGGCTTACTTTTGCATTTGCAAAGAAGGTTAAATTATTACCAAGTCAAAATATGTATACATTTTTTTATGATCAACTGTTTTGCTTGCAGATAACTGCTAATATACCAGTTAAACTGGATCTTATCTTAGCATGTTAGAATAGTTAATAACACCAAGATGGAGTTGAAGAAAATGTCCCAATGTTGAACTGATAACTCTTAAAGCACCTATTAAAAATAAATGATAAAAGAGCCCAAATAATCTATAAATACTGGTTAGTGACTAGTAAAAACCAGAGCCGTCGCCCAACAGTGGTTGGTATAGGTGCCTGTAACCCCAAAAGGGAGAAAGTGGGTTTGGAAAATGGATGGAAAAGTGTATAACCTGGTGGAGCCATTGAATGTATTTAAAAACTGGAATGAGTAAGTGTGATGTCACCTATAAAAAATGACTTGGTTGAAATTCCAACAAGCTGAAGTTAATTCAGTCGCCAATTTTTCGCGATACAGACGTCGCATTGTTCCAACTAGTCAGTCCGAGTCAACATTTCTGTGGAAACCTCTCTCGTCCATCAGGAGTAAGCTTGTTGGAAGTCCACGCCCCTCTCACTTGAAAGCCACCATTTCAAATGTTCAACACGAGACCACATATTTTTATTGAGACATCTGATTGGTCACTTTATACTGTAGCTTGAATAACTTCCGCTAAAGAAAATTTACCATTGAAAATTAGGATTAGCAAGAACAGGTTAAAAAAAAAAAGGTAGCAGAGCAAGACTGGTCATTCTGACAAATATAATGACTGAGCAATAGCTGTTTATTTCTATATAGAGGTCTATGGGATTTTGGCTTTCTGAAACCAGAGGGTCAATCAGTCCAGTGGGTGAAGCTGTATAACAGAGATTTCAGCAGGATTTTTGCTATCAAATATTTTATTTTTAATGACTCGCTTAAAGCAGCTCTCACTCCTGTCTTTTTTTTTTTTTTATTTCAAACAAAGATCAATTTTGTACAGGAAGTGGAGAGTTAAGTTTTTGACCTGAGCAGAGTCACTCTTAGATGAACAAAGCAAAGGGGACGTCAGGACAATCAATTCAATCAAAGAGTAATTGATGTGTTTGTTCAAGGAAATTAACATATTTGATTACCGCAGCTGAGAGGAGACTCAAGACAAGGTCGATGTTCTGCAAGCTGCAGCCTCTGACTGCTCTGAAGGGGATCCGGAGACTGATGTTAAGTGTTTGCTCTATGGTCTGATCAGCTATTTGCACAAATGCAACCTGGGATTTGTTTCAGATGACAACAAGAGATGGGAGCAAGGTTCAAACGGAAACCAGTCACGAAGGCGCAGTCCTTTTATTATAAAACAGAAGGTTAAGATATTGCTTTACGGGCAAAAGCACCACAGGGCAGGAATGATTTAAAAATTGAGAAATTGAGGTGATCAGGTGGAGGAAGAGGTGACTGGCATTCCTAACATCAGAGCCAATATCTAGCTCACAGTTCTCCAAGAATGAGCTTGTTAATATTGAGATATTTTTAACAAAAATTACATTACTACCCATATATCCTCCATTGAACTCCCACTTTGAAGGGCCTATATCATGCAAAATCAAGTTTTTGAGCTTTTAAGTGTATTATGTTTATTCCTGAAAAAAAAACAAAAAAAAAAAACAAAGCTTTATTTTGATCCATTAGTGTATTTCTAAGCATTCTTCTACAAACCCATGTTCTGAGAACCAGCCCCTCCCAATCCACGAAAATAAGTGGGTTCTCACATTGTGACGTCACAAAGTGGGGAACAGACCCTTCCAGAAAGAGTCTGCACTGCCAGCACAGTCCCCAGGCTAGCACACACACGCACACATTTTCTCAGTGAAGCTAGCGGTAATAGGCAAAACGCTTCATTTTATATGCACAAATTGCACATTAATCTTTGCAAAAGTTCAGATGCCGTTTGTTTTTCATGGACGAAACTCAAACATGCTTGCGAGGTTCGCTCGAGGTTGATGTCTTGAAATGGGCGCCCATAAGGAACGAAAGCCGATGCCTCAGAGGCCGAGTCGTCTTACGTACGGATTGGAAAATGACCTGCAAAAATAACTCATAGATCATTACAAAAAATCCTTTTCTGGTGTACCAAATGTAATATATCATATATATAGGAATCTAGTTTACTCTAAAAGTCTTAAGAAAAGCATTATATAGGCCCTTTAAGTTCTTTTAAGGGTAAGATGAAGAACTTTTTTCTGGAAACTAGCATAATTAAATCAGAAATGTTCAGTCACAAAAGTTGCTGCCAACAGTATTTTATGTTTCTGTGAACATGTCATGTTGTTTTTGTTTGGGATCCTGGGATCTAAAATCAATAATATTGAAAATCTAACATTATGAAGCAGTTAAAACTTATTTAAAATACAAAATGTAACTAAAGCCTGTTGACCAGAACCTTTTTAAACAAAATATGTTTTCTTCATTTATTAATATCAATGATACAAGTCAGTTTTTTTTTTCTTTCATAAATTGAGGACAGAATAAAACATTTTTTTAACTTGATTGCACACATAATAAAATAAACTAATGTTTGGGCCTTTATTTGGGTTTCATGACTGCAATTACATGTGGAGCTGATGCAAATGCTCAAATGCATTCCTAAGCCTTTCAGCCTTTTGCGGTTGGTTAGTGGTCCTAAATCCTTTTGTGTCTGTCCCTCCTCCCAAAGACCTTCAAAGAAGATAGATTTTAAAGTTTTTCTGAAAAGAGATGTTGCCTGTCATGGATGAACCTGAGGCTCATGCAGGTCACTGGCAGCTTGTAATGAGTTCGTCTTTTAGCTCTTTTCTCTACTGAGCAGTCCACGTCAGGATTTAAGTGACTGGCGAGATAGTCCTGTCCTGTTTCATCCTTCTTTCTCTTTCTTCTCAGTCCCAGCAGATTTCACTTACTGGACTCCCACCCTGACACTCAGTGAAAGGACTGCTGCTCTCGTCTTTGCGCTTTGTTTCCATTTTCTTGGCTATTTTAAATTGCCTGAAGTAAGTTTCTTTCCCATTCGTTGTCTCTTTCGCTGTCAACTGCTTCTCTGTTTGTCTTGTCATCCTGCAGAAATCAGAGTCTGTGTTTTTCTGACCTTTTCCATTCACTGTCTCCTCCTTCCACCGATTCTATGAATAAAGCATAGAACAAAGATGTTTTCATTGACTTCAGACCGCCTTCACTTGAACATGAGTGCTTCTGCAGCTACTTGACCACAAGTCATACCAATTCAGTTGTAATGGCAAATTATATAGCAGTCCAGGTTGTTGACTATTTCTTAAGAGGAAAATAATTGAGTCACAAGCTCCTTGTAAACTCTGAATGCCAGAAAGTGTGAATTACAGTTTGTTTTGGGAGATTTTGTGAAAACTAAGGAGACATATCAGCATTGCTTTTATGAACCGAAAAGGCACCAAAAATAAGAAAAAAGTGAAATTAAATCAACCACAAGGAAAACACTGCATGGGACAAATTACAGTTTAAAGGGCAAATATATATTTATAGTCAATGAACACTTCTAAGCAGAATTAAAGAGATACTCCAATGAAAAACAGAGTTTTTGGTGTGTTTTTTTAACATGTTCTTGTAGCATTTTTCTGATGATGGAGGACATACACTAAAATTTTGGCTCACCTGACTTGACTCGCATATTTACTAAAGTGCCATCCCATTCCTAACCCATAAAGTTCAGTATGATGGTCCACCTTTTGCTTCTATTGTAGCTTCGACTCTTCTGGGAAGGCTCCCCACAAGGTTGAGAAGCGCATGAGGTCACACACAGTTGGTTGAGAAGGCCTGGCTCTCAGTCTCCGCACTAACTCATCCCAAAGGTGTTCTATCGGGTTCATATCAGGACTCTGTGCAGGTCAGTCAAGTTCATCCACACCCGACTTTTTCTTCCATGTCTTTATCGACCTTGTAAAAACAGTTTGCTTACCTGAGTGCATTTCTAAATATTTTTTTGATTTAGATTTTTGTTTACATGTTTTTCTTTAAGCTGCAACGCTCCACGATAGTAGTAAAAATTGCAACCTAAAGCTAAGACATAAAAACGTTCTTGCTATCATCAGAGACTGCTTCAACTATTTTTTTTTCCCATTAAAGGTACTTGAGCTTTAATTTTAAAAATATCACCACAAAGAGGTGGTTTTACTCACACTTGCACCATCGGTGGAAGTTGGTTACATCTGGCTGGATGGTTTTTGATGTGACAAAAGAAACATGCAGGCTAAAATCTCCTCAAGGAACTATTGATTTTTTTTTCCCTCATTGCAGGGTTTTCTGCTCTGAAGCTTCTGCTAAATTGTCTTCTGTTTGATCTGTTATTACATTATTAATCCACTGCTAAACAGCCAGTGGGTCGTCCTCTTCTCCACATGTCCATCACCTATCTGCACTCCTAAAGGCCCGTACACACCGGGACGAATATTCGCCAGGCGTTATTCGCCAGCGTTTTTCGCCACGTCTTTTGTGTTCACACCCAGGCGATTTTCGCTGACGATGAGCCGACTGAACATGCAATTTCATTCCCTGACATTAGATGGCGCTGTAGACAAGGTAGTCGCTTGTCACTCAGAAGAAGAGAGCCACTATTTACGCGCTTGTCAGAAGAACATGGTGAGTTTTATCGACTGGTACAAGAGCTGAAAATGTCTCATGAGCGTTTTCGGGGATATTTTAGAATGTCCGTCATTATTTCTTTGCGGCAGTGTAGCCGCTACTTGGCGTCTATCTTCTTTGCTGGTATGTGTGCTCAGAAAGGCAGTTTTGTGTTTGAGCGCCCCCAAGTTGTGTTTTACTGTAACTTCAGAAGCTCCAGACACGTGAGCAAAAGCGCCATTCTCATTGGTTGAATGGATTTCGACGCGAGGCGTCAAAAAGAAAAAACGAACCCGAGGCGTTTTTTTTTTTTGACGCTTTGACGCGTGGCGTTTTTTCGCGTCGGTGTGCACACTCTCATCGGTGCCCTTTGTTTAGTCACGAGGCGAATTTCGCCGACGAAAATCGCCGGCGAAATTCGTCCCGGTGTGTACGGGCCTTTAGGCGTAGCTGCAAAAAAAAAAAAAAATCAATATATAATATCCTTGAAGTCTTGCCTTGCACATTGGTGTTATGTCTTTTGGTGGAAATATTGAAACAGAAAGGAAGCAATCTTCCAGGAAAATGTGATTGGCTCTCATTTAATTATCATTTTCAAGTTTGTAGCAATACTCAGTCTTCTATCTGATTTTGCCTTGTGAAGATCAGATAGCCTGTAGGCAGCACTGTGTTGTGTGAGTGGGGACAGCTGTCTGCTTCGGAGCATTAAATTCTGTGCTTATGCTACAATGATCCCAGTGTTCAACCAGGGATGCACTCCTCTGTGACCATCCATGCACCTTTAGTTATCCTGGGAGCTCGCTGGCTTATTATCCTGTCAGAAGCAGAGCAAGCAGAAGGAGCCCTGTCAGGCACTCAACACTTCCCTCCAGCGATTTCACTGCCAATCCTCTGTGATCACACTGATTAATCACAAACCTGCAGGGTCGCTTAGTATTGCCTTCATGACCCCATGCGGTTTGAGAGATGCAGTTTCCTCAGGGCATTCGGCTGGCTCTGCACGGCAGTGGCTGTTGCTCTCCGGAGGAAACTTTCCCCGCTCTATCAGCTCTGTGATATTGGCCCCGGGCTCAGCAGTCCATCATCCAAGGTTTCATAATGCGACAGTTTGTGCTGCCTGAAAGGATATCAGCCTCACTGAAGCTGACATCTCCTTCTTTCTGCTTCTCCTTTTATTAAGTTTTGTTTTGTAAAACACAGACGATGAATAGATAAGGAAGCATTTCCGCTCTCCCGGCCATGCCCTGGGACTTCAGTGCTGTTTGATATGGATTTTTATTAGTGGTGGTGTTATTGTTCAGCTGTGTCGCTACTGCTGTTTTTGTTTACCTGTCTTAAGTTTCAGTTGATTATATTGTTAACCTCTTTCAACCATACTTTCTTGATGTTGTGTCCCTATATTCCACAGCTAGTATCTGGATTTTTTTTTTCATCTATATTTTTTTTGCACTTCCTGTTGCTGAAGTCCTAGTTGGTTCATTCAAGCGTGTCTGGTTTTTTTTTTTTTTTTTTTTTTCTTTTACTATACACATTTCTTTCTTGGTTTATCTAATTATCATCCAATCACATGAATGAGCATGGTCTGAGCCTCTTCTCCCTGTCCAAGACATTATTTAACAATTCATGCCAAAGTGAGACTGCCACTCATTCACCCACCATTCCTTAGGCAGCAATATGCCCTCTTTTTATTGGCTTATAAATGACTGGTAAGTAAATAACCATAGAGCCAATATTTGTTAAAAAATATCTCCACAGGGGTTGGGGGTTTGGGGGGGCTGTGGGGCAGGAGGTGCTTGGGATGAGGTGTGCTTGTGCTGTTTAGATGCTCACACCCCAGCCAACAGGAGGACAGGGCAGACGGCACCTTCTGGTTTCTCCCTTCTTTAGCTTTTTATAATCATTTGTTTTTGTGTATTTTATTACGGGGGGGGGGGTATTCTAGCATTTTATGGCATGTGTAGGAATTGGTGTTTTTGCTGAAATGTTTGGAATCAATCCACCATATCCTCGTGTCTTATCCTAGACATCATTTTGAGAATGACCTGAGCATGTTTGACATTGTCTTATTTTTGGATAAGATCACAAAATTGGCCTGCATGTTAGCATGGTCAGTGAATAAAGTCTGGCATTTCCTCACTGAAATTCCATGAATATAAGTTTCACTTCATCTATGGAGAGATATTTTCTAATTTTCTACAACAACAAATAAAGTCTAACAAGAAAAAGGTACAAAGCAACCTAATTATTACTGTTTTAAAAGTTCCTGTTTGCTGAATGTATGCAGACATCTTTTTAGTTCTGTTTCCAACGCAGTCCAAAGAGCATAAGCTGCAAAGGTAGATAATGTGACAATGCATCCATTTATAACAGCTACACCCAAGTCTGCTAATGGACATAAATTAGAGTACTTACTCTGTTTTAATTACAAACCCATCTCAATTGAAAGCCTGAACACATGATCCAACATTAAAGTCTGAAAATAAAATAACAAGCTCTGAGTTTTTGTGCAGCGTGCATTTCAGCACCTTATCAGGAGTGACTAATTTGAGCAATTAGTGTTCATTAGAATTGCTGGATGCCCTTATCTCCCTTTGTTAGTCCAACTTTGACAAGTTAAGCTTTGTTCGCCTTCATTTCTTTACCTAAAGTACAAGAGATAAAAAGAGCCTTTTTACCTTTTTTCTGAACAGAACAAGCAATGAAAAGAAGCCATGGTTGTAATCTAAGAAAGACGGTTCCTAGTTGTAAAGTAATCATTTGCTAATTTTATAAACACTGCTGACTATCCCTTTACAAGACAATAATTTGAACCTTATGCTACCGCTGCAGATATTTGAGTCTTTGACTCCAAAGACATAATGTATGAAGACGGCTCTGATTCTGCTGCTTCAGAACACTTTAAAAGAAAAAGAAAAGTATTTTTTAGAGCCCACTCACAAACGTTTATTTGTTCTGAGTCCATTAACAAACTGTGAATGCATTTAAGTAATTAAATATCTTTAAAATATCCAACAGGGGACCTTTCTGTGTGGAGTTTACATGTTTTCTCCGTGCATGCATGGGTTTTCTCCAGGGACTCCAGCTTCCTCCCATCATCCAAAAACATGCTTCATAGGTTAATTGGTTACTCTAAATTGTCCCTAGGAGTGAATGTGAGTGGGTATTGGTGTGTAATATGTGTGGCCGTGCGACAGACTGGCGACCTGTTCAGGATGTACGCTGCCTTCGCCCACCAGTGGCTGGGATAGGCTCCAGCAGCCCTATGACCCAGAAAGAGACAAAACGGGTTTAGAACAGAAATGAATGAATCTTTAAAATATTTATTTTCTCTCCTCAACAGTGCAAAACTGTAAATTATTAAAGTATATCACTTATCAAACTAAACTACCTTTGGATGGGGACACAAGAGTTAATAATTGCTGCTCCAATCATCTTTTGATCAATTGTAAGTGTTCTTAGTAGGTTTTAATTTTTGACTATATAAAATTGTTTTAATAATAATAATAATAAAGGCATTTTCTAGGGACATTTCTGCAAAGTGGCAGTAGTTCATCAGAAATTTGTTTCTAAGTGAGGCTGCCTTCATTTTCGATCATGAGCATTGAGCATTTTCAATACTCCTTCATAGACTGAAGGACAAAATAAGCCTATTTGCAATGCTTTCACATCAATATTTGCTTCAATGCTATGTTTACACCGGGCTCAGAAAAGCGTGTCAGAGCAACTGCTTCCAATGAAAAGTTTATGTAAATGTATGTTTCGGGCTTTCATGTTCAAAAGTTAACTGTACACGGGTCAAAAGTTAGACCAGTTAAACTTTCAGGGACTTGGATTTGTTAGTGACGTATGAATAGCGTCCTTTCCAAAACACGGAAGTACCAACTAGTTGAAAACTAGTCATTAAGATAAAATGAATAGTTGCACTTTGTTTGCGGCTGGAATATAAATGACACCAAATCTTTCATCTATTGGAATAGAGCTGTGAAAGAAAAAGCCCGGAGAAGGATTTCTGAGATTTGCACCGCTTTAACATTTCACACCAAGCCTCTTCCCACCGTACATACATGCACTAGTATTGGGTAGCAACAGTCCAGTGTGAACACAAAATGTTAAAGCGCATTCAAGAACCCGTGTTCGGCTCGTTCGTAAATGTGCCACATCCCCAGTGTGTACGTAGCTTAAAGTTTTACTTTAAGTTGACTCTCACATTTTGATTAAATAAAAGTTTCAAACTTTGTGGCTTGCCATGGGTCCCAAAATATCAAATTCAGTGTCTGAAAATTGTTGTACATTCTTTGAAACCTTGTTCAATTTAAATAATTTAAAACGATTATTCTCAATAGAGACTGTTGTACAATTTAATTACAGCTTCCTTTTCAGCAATGGGAAGACATTTCATTTTACAGTGGAAAACTATGAGATTGAAGAGATGTTAAGTTGGATGGAATTTCAAACTGACAGATAAATGCATCTAGACATTAAAGAAAAACACAATTAGAAACAATAAACCACAACAAGAATCAAGTTTCTCATGCATGGGGGAGAAGAAGAACCAATGTGACAGAAGTCAACCACCACACTGCTCTTCTCTCTCCAAGGTTCTGTCTCTCCTCATGCTGTTTTTATTAAGAACACAAGAAGGAGGTAACAATTTCAAGACACAGAAAAAAGTTCATTGGGGGTGTCGTATAATGACCCATTTGGTGCATTCTAACTTCAACTAGTCCTTATCAGCTAAGGACAGTGTTGTAAACCCCCTCAGCCGTGCTGGGATGAGAAGCAGATGAACAAACACACAAAGCTTTCTAAAAAGGTAAAAAGGTCAATCTGAGTTAACATTTAAGCATACACATTTAAACCAATGATAATAATAAAACAATTTCCTTTACACAAACCTTTCTACAGACAATGTAAGCATTTTCTTGGATGGCATTTTGAGGATTTTGTCTCGAATGTTCTAAAAACATTCATGGTGTGGATTTGCTCCTGAACCTTTTATTCTTTTAACAGTGCAAACTAAATCCTCATAGAAATGTAGCACCATGCACACAGGTTGAGGTTGGACGGCACATATGCACACCCTAAGTTTATTTCTTCTCCCTTTCTGACATGGTTGAAATAATTTTGACTGAATTTAACGGGTGACACTTGGTGGGGGATTTGCCCGATGGCTGAGCTTTTCGTCATGACATTTCACACCCTGCCTCATAACCTTTCGCCTTCAGTGCAGGTAAGGCAACGACAGACACAACGGACACATATGGTTGTCGAATGTGTTCACAGTCGTTGCAAAACACAAGGTCACTGCTGTCCAGCACAAACAATGATGCAATGGCCAAAATTTCACCATCATAACCTCCTTCCTCACAGGATTTTCTGTGGCACAAACGCATGTGTGCGCTCCAACTGCCACTTGACGTCTGTCTATCTTTGTCAGGACAGACCTCTGGCAATAAAATGTGACTGTTTTTATAAAGGGGAGGCGGGTGATGGCTGGCTAAACGTTCTTTTTTTTTATATTCACAAACATGTTACATCATAAGTAATAAAGGAACCATTGAGCAGCTTTCAGTAATAGCATCCTTATTATCCAAGAAAACCAACAATTAACTATTTCTGAAACAATACCACAACATAAAATACACAATAATACTCCAATTATTCAATTTTCACTACAGACAACGAGCAGCACACAAGCTGAAATAAACATTTTTAAATCAGTGGAAGGGGCACATATTGAGAGGTTTTGACAAAAAAGAGAGAGAGCAAATAAAGTAGTATAGTGAAGACATTTCAAAATTATATGATTATTACAGCTACTCTTTTTTTTTTTTTTTTTATCACATTACTCAACACTCCAGAAAGGCATAAATCAGGGATTTCCACTAGTGCTGTCATGTGATTACGTTATCGAAAATCTTAGGAAAGTTGTTGGTAATTTTTCTTTGTCAAAAAAGCAAAAACTAAAGATATTTCCATGACAGTCAATATGGCTCTCGATCTACAGCTATGGCAATGATGAAAATATCAGAAGATATTTCTAGAACAATTCATGAAAAGACTATTTATCAATTTGTAGAGGACATTTGATGCCATTGATCATTCTGTTTTTAATTTCTAAGTTGTATCCATTTCATATAAGGGCATTAGCCCTTAAGTAGCTAATGAGTTATTTGCACAAAAGACTATATGTACAGTTTGCAGGTAATACTTGCAGATGTCTGAATATTGATTGTGGTGTTCCACAAGGATCAATCTTAGGTGAGGTTCTCTTTTCATTTTGTAAGTAAATTAAATTTTCTAAGTTTCAAATTTACACAACCTTTTTTTTTACTCTGGATTTAATTTAAAACAGTTAACAGAAGTTGCTGAAAATGAAAAGATAAAATCCCAAAATGGGTAAATACATTTTCGTTGAACTTGGCAAAAAAACAAGTTTATGATTTTTGCAAAAATAACAGTGTTCAGCTTCAGATGGTTACAGGTTTGGCTGTCTTTTTTGTCCCAAAAAAACCCAAACCATAATTGTTTCCCTTATTTACGCATTCAAATACTGATTAGATCAACAAAATATGCACTCATTATTTGTCTATTTATGTATTTCTATGTTTAAGTTGTTTTTTTTTTTGTTGTTTTTTTCGAATAGAGAGCATCACAGAGTTGGTAGTAGTTTCAATAAAAGCTTTCCTTGGAAAGAGCTGCAGAAGAACTAATGTCAACAGAAGATGATATAGGAAACTATATCTTTAATGTTCAACCGCAAGACATAAATGCTGGAAAGACACAGGTTTAACTTGCAAAAGCAGTTTCTACACAAAAAGAAACAGCACAGCAAACTCAGATGGACAAATGAGGATGATGTTACCATACTCTGTCTTTGTATGCTCATAAGACGTGACAGATTTTTGTTTGTGTGGAGCTCTGCCTTGGAGGTGATCAGTTATGACTGTAGAAAAGTGAAGATTTGTTTGTGTGTCTGTTGCATGTATGACACCTACAGCTTTGGTAATATCAGTGTTTAAATTACAGCCATTAATCACAGAGAGCCGTCAGTGGCTTTTCGTCCTCCGTTTCTCTTGTTTGTGGCGTTCCACCACAGGCTTCCAAACATATAATCCTATTGAGTGTTTCCTCCCATGCTCGTGTTCACAGGCTACAAAGAAAACAATCTGTCAGAGGCAGCAGCTCAACCACTGACTGCTCAGCTCTCAAAAACAAGTAGAAGAAAATCAGATAAAAAATTAAAAAATTAGAATCTTTAAGAAAACAGCCTGAGCTCAATGTAAGAGAACAAGTGAGGGCCTTGACATTGCTCTGAGGCTCAAATTCAAAGCTACACTGTCTTTAAATAAAAAACAAAAAACATTTGAAAGGGATCAGTTTTGGTGCAGACAGAAAGAAAAGGCATACTAGATCAAGTTTTTTTTTTTACCCTTCTTTTTATAAACTTAATATAAAAACCCATCAAGATCAAGATCTCGTTTTCAAGAGCAATCTGGTATTTTATTTTAATATTTTTATTTTGACAAGAACTAACTTTATTTCCAATGACTGAAGTCTGTCCACGCTGGACTGGAAGTGAAATGGTTAATCTACACTGCTCAAAAAAATAAAAGCAACACCTAAATAACTCAGTAGTACTCCAAGTCAGTCACACTTCTGGAGGCCGTTGGAGTGCAACAGGACCACTACCTCTTCTTTTGTGCAAGGAGAAACAGGAAGAGCACTGCCAGAGTTTGCTCAAACTGTTAGAAACAGAGGTATGAGGGTCCGATGTCCACAGGTGAGAGTTATGCTTACAGCACAATAACGTACAAGACGTTTGGCATTTGCTAGAGAACACCATGATTTGCAAATTGGTGCCCTGTGCTCTTCAGAGATGAAAGCAGGTTCTTACTGAGCACATGTGACAAAGATGGCCGGGTCTTGAGACGCTGTGGAGAACGTTCTGCTGCCTACAACATTGTCTAACATGACTGGTTAGGCAGTGGGTCAGTAATGGTTTGGGGTGGCATTTCTTTGGAGTGCCGCACAGCTCTCCATGTGTTCATCAGACGTAACCTTACTACTATTAGTAATCGAGGTGAGATCATGCACCTTATGCTGGTTTGATTAGTCCTGGATTCCTTCTAATGCAAGACAATGCTAGACGTCAATGTGGTTGGAGTATATCATGATTGGTCCCTCTTCCCTCACTTCCTTCACCTGGGACCTCAATTCCACCCTCTGTCACAAATCTATTGCATCATCTGAGCTATTTTCAAGACAATAAACTAGATATTCCTGACATAAAAATTTAACATCCATTCGCTGAGAGTAAGTTTCAGGTCACTAATCAATTTTCTAAAAGCTGACATGAAAGTCCTACAACGACTTATACATATACAACACTCATGAAACAATTAATAACTCCACTAACAGTTTTCACAAAAGCCTCCTCACGTAATTTTAACTTATTCTACTCCATCAGGACAGCTAGTGGTGGTTGTACTGAGTACCACGTCTTTGATTTTGGCAGCCTTTCAGTTTTATTAATTCCAGTTCTCAGAAGACTCAGCTGCTGTTTCTGTTAGTATATTAATTGAGCTTTTAACCCTTAACCATAATTGTATGTGTAGTTTGGTTCTGTTTAGTGATTTTAATTTACACATGGATATGCAGTCAGAGTTTTTCTCTCCGTCTGACATGCTCAACAGCATGGATTTTATTCAGTGCCCCACATAGCTGACAAAAGACAATCCAGACTTAGTCATTGTTAATGGCTTATTCACAAATGTGTGCTTTATTGTTGAATTGTCTGACCAGAGTATGTAGTTAATGTAAATTGTGTTGCTCCTCGGAAAACAAGGGACTCAGAAAAATAAAAAAGAAAAGCAGAAAGAAAAATCAGAAAAAAATTAGCATTAGATAACATAACATTCAATGGGTTACTTGAACAGAGGGGGAACCCCGCTGGTGGAAATTGATTTGGGCTTTTTTGGAGGTTTGATGGTTTTTACAAAAAAAATCTCAGAAATGCAGAAATGTCAACAGAACCACCACAATTATTCAGAGGTTCCTACCAGAACATCCACAGAAACCACCTGAACAGTGTGCCTGATGAATCCAGAACTTGTGAGGGACATTTGACTGTGAGGGAATAGACAGAAATCTGAAGACAGCCAGTTGTGTTTTTCCATTGTGTCATAAAGGAGGAGCCTGAAACTGGCACGGAAGCTGAAATAGAAAAAGTCTTGGTGACAGACAGATGCCTTTCCATTCTTCTTTAATAAGATTTAACTCAATATTTTTTTCAGTTTAAAATTGACGGGAACACATTTAGATTTTCTAATATTTAAAATAATATTACTTTTTTTTTACTGTCAATCCCCTGTGACATAGACATTCACTTTATTTGAATCACAATAAACTATCTAGATGGATTTTCTCCGTCCGTCTGTCCACAGAGGGGAGACTTTCGCTAAATGAGAAGATGAAATAAATGAGTTTGAACTAAAATGGCTTTATTCATAAACCCATGAGATGAAACTATGGTGAAGAGATTTAAAGCTGAAAAATGATGTGGGTGGCCATGGTGCAGAGGTAGAGCGGTCGACTTCTCATTGAATGCTTGGAGGTTTGGTTCATGCCTACCCATGTGCTGAAGTGTCCTTGGGTAAGACACTGAACCTCCCCATTGCTCCTGGTGGGCATGGATTGAAGCCACTTTTCATTGGAAGTCACCACTTCTAATGAAAAGTCTATGTATATGCATGTGTTGGGGTTTCATGTTTAAAACTCTTGGGTTCTTGCATCACAATATAAGTTTTTAAGTCCATTTAACAAGTTGAACATTGACCAATAAGGGACTCGGCTTTGGTAGTGATGCATGAATAGGGTCCTACTTCAAAACATTGAAGTGCCAACCGTTTAAAAGTTAAAAAGATTAAAGATTCAAAAAAGATTCTCAAGATTGGCACCACTGCGCCTCCAACTGTGAGAACAAGCGGCAATATCAGGTAGCGACGGTCCAGTGTGAACACCAAAGGGTGTATCACACACCTGGTGTGTATGTAGCGCTTTGAGCCTTCAAGGAAGGAAAGAAAGCAATTTATAGGTAAACGCTGATGATAATGCAGCTCTGGTTATGTTTATTCAACCAACTGGAAGCAGAAGTTCTTACATTTGCAACATCAGTTGCATGGACGCTTTGTTGCAGATGGGTTTCTTATCAGTTTTCTTGTTATCTTTAACCCTCGTTCAACCCCAAGTTTCTACACCTAATTCACAAGTTAGTCTGCTGGGAGTTGAACCAACAACCTGCTACTGACCCAAATATGTACCAAACAGAAACAATGCACGCTGCACAGAAAATTCTGTTACATTTCTAATCTTCCCTCTGTAAATGAATGCAAATCCAAGCAAAATGGAAATCCTTTTTTCTAAAAGCTGCCTTCTCCCTTTGAGTAAATTGGGGTGAATTTCAGGTGGAAAGTCTGAAATCCTGTATTACCGCAGATGAGCAGAGGATCGTGTCAGTGAGGATAATGTCGGCCTTCTAATACAGATTCGGGTTCAGCTCTGACGTGTGACGAATATAGAAGCTGTCTGAGGAAAGAAAAGGAGACAAATGAGTCATTTGAGCCTCATTACAGGAAAGCAGGTTTACCGGGAGTCTCTGCGGGGCTTTAAGAGTCACTCAGCAGTTGTGTTGAAACAAATGTGAAAGCACACGTCAAACAAAGCCTCTTTCACTCTTTGTGATGGCCCACTGTGCTATGAGAGCCGAGGATCATCAAGCAGAGATCTAAAAAGCTTTTTACCAGAACAGGAGTGGGATAGATTCCAAATTGACAGAGCATTTTTGGAGTGTCTTTCACTTTAATTCCTTTTTTTTCCCTCCAATGTGTTCATTTTCTAGTTCTTTAATGTATGTTATGCCATGTTCTGGGTAAATACTCCTTTCCTTTACCCAAGCTAAGTTTAAATTTTAGAAGCAAATATTCAAAACCTTTAATGTAACATTTGATTTTTTTTAAAGACCCCCTTCTGATTAAAATTTTGTTTTGGAAAAAGTGTGTAGCTGTGACATAGAAGCTACAATCGGCAAACCACAAGCTACAGTACCTGCTCCACTCTATTCCAATGCATCCACTTGCAGACAGATAGATCCATGTATGTCTGTGTTTTTCTTATTGCAATAGTTGGAATCTGGATAAAAAAAACTGTATGAGTGGATAGCTCCAGTATTGCTTACCATTTTTGTTGCTACGATAATGTTAGGTTAGGGCAGTGGTTCCCAAACTTTTTCTGCAGGGCCCCTCTTTCTGAAGATTAGAATATTTTCGAGCCCCCCCACACTGACACAAACATACAAATCCTTTGTTTCTAAACTCCACCGCGCCCCCCCTGCAGTACCTCCGCCGCCCCCCACCCCCCTAGGGAGCGCACCCCCCAGTTTGGGAACCACTGGGTTAGGGGTTGTAAGGTTGTTGTAATCTAGCAGAGGAGAGCATTTACAGATGGATGACGGGAAATGGGGTGGGCGGGGTTACTCCTGTCAAAACCTTAGAGGTGAATTTCTGATGATGCAGAAACTATGTTCCAGAAAACAACAGTTTTTTTTTTGTTTGTTTGTTTTGTTTTGTTTTTTGTTAAAATTGGAATAATCATCATTAAAAGACCCCTGGGAACACTTTTAAAATAGACCAGAAGATGAATAGCGTGGGACTTCAAGCTTTTATTTTTTGTTTTGTCTGATTGTTTTTCTTGTTATTGTTTTTTATTTGTTTACTTTTTTCGGAGCTATAGTTTTATACTGAGGATCAATCATTTTTAAAGTACATATAAATTTATTGTTCTGATCTGTGAGTAAAAAATAGCAGGAGGCAACATTTAATGAATATACAATTTGCAAAATATTATATATGTATATACTGTATATATATAGAAAATGAAATAAAATCTTCTAAACTGACATCCCACCGTATGAGTGAAGGCTGTATCCAATTATTAATTTTACTTTTTATAAACTTAGACTCAATATAAGTGTTTATAGTTATATGCCATCTAAAATAAAAGCTTTATTTGAAAATAAGTAGCATATATTTAGACGTGCTTCATAATGAAGTAAAGTATGATATTTTAGTTTTCATGATGCAGCATCTTGAGATGTTAGTGCTGATGCATTATTGAGCTTTTCTAAACACGTTGCTGCTCTGACCAAGAATTTTTACTTTTTTTTTCATCCATGTACCATTGTTACAGGGGTATTGCTTGTTGTAAAAAAAACTGAGCTATAACTTCATATTGAAACCTGAAAATGAGCTTTGTCATTTTTTAAGGGACTGTTTATTTGGGTTATTGAAAAAAAAAACACATGTGGATTTATCCCATAGGATAAGACTGCACCTTTCTGTTTATTTTTTTTACTTATTTTCCTCCTTAATAAAGTTCAGCACCAACACTGACACACACATCTCTCCCACCACAGTAATGCAAGAACGCCCACTCAGTCAACACTTGCTGCTCGTGTCAGGGAGAATTTTCCTTCTCTCCTCTATGTTAGCGGTCAGATGTCATTTCGTAGCTGCAGGTCTGCTTTGACTAAGATAGATGGACAGAAAGTGGCAGTCCGAGTGCATAGATGTGTGTGTGTTGGGGGGGGGTCTTTTGAAGGTAACAGGTTGTGATGGCAAACATGAGGGGTGGAATCAGAGTTGATGCAAGACGGCAGTGACCTTGTGGTGTGATGGCAGTAAAAACCATGATACAAAGAGATTTTAGGTCTTATTTCTTTCAGAACTTTCATTGTTTTTCTTTAGTAAAAAATGTTTAGGACAAAAACAATTTTTTTTGTTCAAGTTTTCTCTTTGTGACATTATGTTTCAGTATGATTCTTTTGTTTGTTTGTCTTTACTGTACTGTAAACAAATTAAAACTTGTAAAGGGCATGATTACGAAAAAGAAAAACAGATAACACATTTTATAGAACAAGCAAGAATTTGTGGGAAAAATAATTCTGATCAAGCCAAGTTTTGTCATTTACAGTTTCTTTTATGCTTTTGTCATTCCAAACAAAGAAGAAAAAAATAATAATTTTTGGAGAAATTGTAGTATTTAGCTGATTACGCTTAACAACCTAGACAGAAACAAATATATTTACCTATGTGATGTTTGTTGAGAGCTAAATTAGTTGCAGATGTTGAAGTTAGCAAAGAAATTGAATAAAGTTATGAGGAAATAAGAAGCTACGAGGGGCTTAATTGGCTTAAAAAAGTCTAAAATTGTTTGGGAAAACAGATTGTAGTAATAAAAATGCCAAAGAACAGTCTGAAAGTACTGTAGGATAAATTACTAACCAGGTAAAGATTTTGTAAACATTGTTTTGAGAAGATAAAAAACGAATAATTTAATAATTGATGACTGCAAATGAAAAAAAAATCAGCTGATTGGCAGATTGCATGTTGACCAAAAGACTTCCTCTTCAAATCTTCAGAAACTTCTCTCTCCTTCTGAGTCCATCGTTGAGGCTTTCGAGCAAAAAAATAAAAAATAAAAAAATAACTCTTTGCCAACTCGATAAATTGCGATAAGCAACCACACGGAGGGAAAGTCAGTTTGTAGGTGGGATAGAGTGTGCGAGGAAATATAGAGTGCTTCTTGCAGAGCTGAGGATTAAATGTGTGGGAATGTGGAAGCTGACAGGTGTAGGTGCCTTAAATGTAATGATGCTGCAGCCCTGAACAGGAGCACCAGGATGGCAGAACTCACACATGCATGCACACAAACACACACTGCAGCAAAAAAAAAAAAGAGCCCCTACGATTTCCCTTGTTCTATGGATCAGCTCCACAGCTGATAAGTAATGACACGTGTACAGGAAAACAGCTTGGGGGGGAACACCTCTGACAGAAAAAGTTTACCGACTAAAAACCTGCTTTAAACTATCAGAGATGGCAGGGCAAAATGTTAAAACATTTAGTAAAGTTTCAAAGTAAGCCAGACGCTCCAGGCAACCACCCACCTGTCTATTAGAGAGCTAGACATGTCCATGTCCCCCCTATCCCCCGCCCAAACGGAGCGCACCCAGAAGAAGTGGGGGTCCCCTACGAGCGTAATGAACATGGGCCAACCAGGCTCCACCACCATTGGGAATTTTGAATACTTTGAATTTTGAGGGACATGGACACCTGGTAGCTCAGATGTTATGTGATTAACGGTATGTGGTCTAGCCAGAGGGCGGTCAACCTCTGATCTGGAGACTGCAGGTTCAGTTCCCATCTTGCCTGCCCATATATCAAAGTGTCCTTGGGCAAGACACTGAACTCAACATTGCTCTTGGTGGTTATAGGTTGGCGCCAGTGTTTGGCAGCAAGGAGCTTCTAAGTTCTAAGATGGTATTAAAGTCCTATTTAGGTTCTTACTTTTCACCATTTTTAATGTATCCATTATTAAGGGTTAATCAGTAGGTGGGTGGACCCATGGGCAGACTGTGGTGTAGTGATAGGGCGGAGGCGGGTTCGATTCCCGCCTCGCACGCCCATGTGTCGAAATGTCCTTGGGCAAGACATTGAACCCCACCTTGCTTCTGGTGGAAGTTTGGTGCCAGTGTTCGGTAGAGGAGCCGCCACCAGTGTGAATGTGTGTGAATGGGACTGTGACTGTAAAGCGCTTTGAGCCCTTGAAGAAGGTACAAAAGCGCTATATAAGTATACGCCATTTACCTTTTATTTGTCACACCAAATCAACCATTCTGACAAGTTGAAAAGCAATACTCTACTTTAGGCTCAATTTTTACTATTCAGAATCCTGTGGGGGCCGTCAGAGGTTGTCCATCCAGTACATGTATTGTATGCCCATGTGAACTAAGGTCTGTAAAAAATGGATCACAATTATTCTTTTTCTTAGTAAGAGAGACGTGTTTGTTTTTGCCTTTTCTAAGGATTTTAACTGCACATTGGTGAAAAGTTTGGTCATTAAAACATTTTTCCAGCTAACAAAAAACACCCCAACCCAAATATGAGGTTTCACTCCACAGTGAGTGCTTTTTAGGGAGTGTTACTTTACCTTCTATTCATTTTGGAGTCCTGAAGATGTTCGAACGCCCTTTTTTTTTTTTTTTTTGTAATAGTTTAGCAGACGGCTGTATTTTTTATTTTTTTTATAAAAGATAAATATTATGATTTCTAATTGCCTACCCGCTCCTGCTTCAAGCAAGTGAAGGTGTGCTTGCTAAATAGGAAAGTTTTCATATACTTTGCTCTTGCCTTGTAATGATGTAATCAGATGCCTCAATAAACTTCAACATTCAGAACATTTGATTGACAGATTCTCCTTAGCCTGCTTTTAGTGGAAGGGGTGTAGACTTCCAACAAGCTCACTCCTGATTAGAGAGAGTAGTGGCCACGGAAAAGTTAACTCAGACTAACTTGGACCATCAGTGATGACTTCAGGCTCCATCATGTCAGTGTTGTTATTGTAAAAAAATGGCAACTAAATGGAGTATATTTCGGTGGACCTGAAAGTAAGACATTTTCTATTACATCACACTCGCTCTGTACAGTCTTCTCATGTAGTCAATGGTCAGATCCCTGTTTTATGTACTTCAGCTCAATGGTGTGAAGTATTTCATGTTGCATCATTTGAAGTTAAAATTTCTAGTATGTGGTTATATCTTAGCACAATTTGTTTGGTTTGAATTTGTGTATTTTTTTGTTTTTTCCTAACATCCTGCATAAAGGTCCAACTCTACACTTCTACAAGAGAAGCAGTGAAGGCAGTTTCAGCCTCCTGCCAGCAAACTCACAGTTAAAACTGTAAAACAAGGGGGGCAGTGGCCCTCAAGGACTAAAAGTCTGACCTCCCTGCTGTAAAAGGCTTGAACAGAGAAACCCACGCAACCCTGCAATACCTCCCAGAAATCACTGCTCTTTTCTTCAGCTGGAACATTTCAAGAATGTCTAAATCTGTTTTTAGAGACATATCAACTTAAAAGGTAATGACTTTTTTTTTTATAAAAAAAAACACACATAGATGGATCAATGCATAATGTTGTCAAAAAAACTCAATGCGTAAGTAAAAGATGCACGGTTTGCTTTATTTTGCCCTGAAGACACACTCAGATGAAAACAGGTTTTGGTGATTTTAACATGTTCTTCTTGCATTTTTCTCATGATGAAAGACATATATAGAGAAAATTAAACTCAAAATTACATTTCTGAGTATTTCTTTATTTAAATTGTTGTGAATCAGGAACAGATGAAAAAATGCAGTTTGAAAAAGGTCATATTTGTGACAAAGGAAATACACTGGGCGGGGCACAAGGCCCCTTTTCCTGTTCCATTCTCATCCATTAATTTGTAGATCACTAGATCCGTGTACGTCTTTGTTTTTGAACTGGAATCTGGCTCAGGTTGGGGTTGTGACTTAGTGGAAGACAGTGTAAACAGATAGGAGATGGGATGTGGGAGTGGGTTAACTTTGCGCCAAGAGTCCAGCCTAGAGGCAATTTCCTAAAGAACTACTGCCAATCTGCAGAAACTATGTCCTAAAGACCACTGGGAACACTTTTAAAATACCTCAATCTGATCAAATGAAAGCAATAATAAACTGATGATTCTCAAATTAAAGGTTACAGTTGTAGTTAAGCCTAGCATCCAAGGGGCACCTCGATCCACAGGGAGGCCCTTGTTTTCTTTTTTTTGTTCATCCTTCTGCTGCCTGTTGGATCTTAATCTAGCTGTATAGTCCACATTTTAAAAGTATGCAGTGGTTTAGTTTGATTTTGCTGCTAATTTTCACATTTTTATGGTTTTCTAAAAATGTTCTGCTCAACCAACGAGTATTATTTGAAAGGATGCAAAACAATATCTGCTGATTTCTTGCATTTTGAAGAAAAAGCTTTTTGAGTGAAGTCCTCACTTGTGTGTGTGCCAGGTGTGCAGGAGAACCGTGGTATGTGTCAAATTGAACATCCTCATGAATAAAAGAACCCAATGTTTTCAATAAGACAAACATAACAAGGTCAATGTTGTTCACTGGAGCTGTCACGAGTGTGGTTGATGGGGGTACCTCACAGACAGATGGAGAAATATGCTGCACAACTTGGAAATGTTTTGGCATGTAATATGGGAGTAAACTGACATAACCATGAACAGAACAACTCCGATACAGAGAGAACATTTAAAAAAAAAAAAAAAAAACAGCCAACACACACACACACACACACACCGCTGCTTCAGGAGAAGCTAAAACAGAGAGCAGCTCCCTTCTTGTTACCCTGCCTGCAGCGGTGAGGCTCCGACACACACAAACACATCTCCTGATGGAGCCACTCGGCATGAACCGACGGGGAGAATACGCACATCATTCCAAATTCTCTTTGAAGCCTGACGTCAGTGGGAGGGAGATGCTGAGAAACCACAGCAGGAGTGTGCAATGAAGATACTTGTGGGAGTAAACTCATGAAGAACACACAATGCAAATCGGGATATTTACAAAAGAAAAATGCATTCTGCTGTATCATCATGCCCCAATCAAATGCTGGCAGTTATTTTTTACTCCCATTAAAGTTCTGGCAACATTGCTGAGGGGGTGGACATGTTGATGCATACAACAGGCCAAAATAAACTTCTTGTCCAAAAACATGTCCCACCTGCATTTACCTCATCTGACAGTCAAAACCTCCCACTGGGAAAGTATTTATGCTTATATTTTAGCTGCAACACACGTTTGGACTCCCACTGATTGCAACAAAAACAAGTAACGGCATTGACAAAATCCAAGTGGGTTAAGAGCCGTCAATCACACGATTAAAACCTGGAGTGATTAAAGCCAGCCATCATCTTTCTGTGTGTGTCTATGTGTGTGTGTTTGGAAGAGTGGTTAGGTTCCAACATTTTATTAGTCTTCGAAACTTAATCCAAAAATGTACTTCTTAACCTTTAAAGCTTAACCTTTTATTGTATCACATTTGATAAACCCATTTCTGAGACCCCTATCTCATTAACATCCAAACTTTCCTTAAAAGCCTATTTTATATATCTCGGCCCATGTTTTTTTTGCCATGTAATTCATCATCATTCCACTAGGGGCAG
This sequence comes from Oryzias curvinotus, assembly GCA_023969325.1. Lineage (NCBI taxonomy): Eukaryota > Metazoa > Chordata > Actinopteri > Beloniformes > Adrianichthyidae > Oryzias > Oryzias curvinotus. The sequence continues at coordinate 25,598,503 of CM043710.1, forward strand.
TGGAAGGGATTTTCCTGCTCGTTTAAAATGGCTGCTTCCATGAAATCTCAAAAATACGACGGAGTTTTAGGGCCACCAAAAAAAAAAAAAAAAAGGAAAATTACGAGATTTTATCTAAAAAATTTAGGCGATAAAAACTCGAAAATTTACGAGTTTATATCTCATTAATTTACGATTTAAAATCTCGTAAATTTACGAGAAAAAAAGTCATAGATTAACAAGGAGAAAACACCAAAGCTTTCTGTTTATCGGAGCCTAGTTTGAAGATGAAATATGTGGAGCCTTTTGTGAAGCTTTATTTCCGGATTATAGGTTTAAAAAACAAAGAGATTCTGAACCTTTTGGCGACTCAAAATTAGATTATTTTCAGTGTAGCTGGCTTTCCGGGGTTCTGTGTCAGTAAAGCAGAGCTTCATATGTAAAATAAGGAGCTCAGAGATACGTTTGGGTGTAGAGGACCGTTGCAGCCTTTATTTTCCTTTTCATTCACACCCTGAACTTCATCTGTCACCTTACGTCGTGAACCTGTCATCCCAACACCAATGCGGAAATAAACAGTGTTACATACGCCTCCTCCTCCAGATAAAACGTTTCAACATAAAATGATGAAGAGGAATGAAAATAATCTGTTATATTAGCATTAGAACGTTGAAAATCTCAAAAGGTGCTCTTCCTCAGACGGAAGCGTCACACAAACGTAGAGATCTGGGGCCTCATTTATAAAACTTTGCGTAGGATTTGGGTCAGAAGTTTCGTACGGATGAAACATAGGAAGTGCGTACGCACAGAAATATTTGGATTTATAAAACCGAACGCACGCACATCCTACGCATCTTTCCCTTAATAAACCACAATCAATTCTAAATGTGCCGCAGCTTTTGCGACTTCATGACACGGCCAAAGTTGCCAATAACTAGTCTGTGAAAGGCACACAGATGAATATTCATTGATTGCGAAACCATGGCAAACACAGAGAGGAAAAAAAAGAAACGTAACTTCACTCACTGTGAAGTAGAAGTTATCATTGGCGAGGTGGAAAAGAGGAGAAAAATGTAGTTTGGAGGGCACAGTGTGGGCATTACTAATGCCATAAAGACACGCGAGTGGCAAACGGTGGCAGACGCCGTAAATGCTGTAGCCTCACAACCTCGGACCGTGGCCGAAATAAAAAAGAAATGGTCGGACATCAAAGTCGAGGCAAAAAAACGTCTGGCGCTGCATCGCCAGAGTGTGTCTGCCACGGGTGGGGGACAGGGGACACCGGAGCTGACCCCTCTTGATGAGAGACTGGCAGCAATTATTGGGGAATCCCTTTTAAGTTTAGTGGGGACTGAGGTGGAGGGGGACACCGATGTGCCAGATGCCCAAAAGCCCGCAGAGGTCCAACAGGACGGCTCGAGGAAGTCGGACCCGGCTCATAAGCCACTCGTCCTCGTTTGCCAGCAAGTCTTCTTGCTGTCTAAAGATGCGTTCACTCCGAATTATTCCATTTGCCACATCTTCTAAGAGCGCAAGATCAGCCATTGTGCGTCATTACGCATTGTGATGGGGCATTTTATTTCCAGCATTTCATTGCATCTGACAAGCTACAGATGTCGGTAATAATCGACGTGGAAATGGGAAATTGTTCAACGCAAATGTAATTTCTTGTTGCTTTCTGAATGGTTGAGACATACGCCATACATAGTTTTATCAAAAATAAAACAACCTAAAGGCATATGCATGAATACCATAATTCCGTAGCTTATGAAGAAATGTTTCACTATGAAAACAACTTTCCCCAGTGGACCATTAATCCGTCTGTCCGTCCGTCTGTCTTTCTGCACCTATATCTGCTCCAGACGGACACATTGACGAGAATATCAGTTTTGTACATTATTTCGTTCTGTTAACTATATTATTTATGAGGATGAATTGCACACCATGCCAAAAGTGCAGAACATATTTCACTTTTCTTTCTGCAAATATGTGTTCATTTGAATTTCTGTTGTAATTTTCGTTTGATTTTTTTTGTTTGTTTCACTGCTGATCAATCAAACGGGTGTTTGTGTAGGCTGTTCATTGTGAGACTTCCTTTGTGAAGTCTTCATGTTATGAGAGGCAGTATTGTCATTTTCACGTGTTTCTTCCATCTGCCGACAGTGTCGCCGTTTCTCATTTCACCCGTTTTTGTGCGTACGCCTGGGTCAGAGCTTGCGTGAAGGACCGCACATTTTCCCGTCAAGTTTGCTTTTTATAAATCTCAACTATTGCGTAGAGAGTGGCGTACGCAAAGTTTATAAATGAGGCCCCTGGTCTTTAATGGAGGAAGAAAGGATTCAGGTGGACAGCTGCAGGGATGCCGATGGCTATCAGGCTGCAGAGATCCTGCAAACCACCCATCAATAAATACAACTTTAATAAATTTTAAATCAAACAAATGAGCTTCCAAACATCTGTAATGTTATCAATAAACATTTAGCTCACCAGTTCAATTGAGTTTAGTCGGACTGCTCTGCTGCTGCTGCTGTGTATGGTTACTTCCACTTTAATATCGTAAATTTATGAGTTTTTTTCTCATAAAATTACGAGATAAAATCTCATAATTTTTTTTTTGGTGGCCCTAAAACTCCGTTGTACAAAAATACTTTTGCCGGGAAAAGTTTTGATAATTTTCAACACTTCACAAGGAGAATAATTTAACTATTTTCAATTTTTCTAAATGACTTCTAGCTGTATTGAAAGAATGCAAATTGTGTTAATAATGAATTCTCTATAAAGCAGTTACACCATGTAAAAAATGTGTGGATCAAATTTGAGACAGTGGGTAAATAAGGGGCTTTTTTTCTTAAAGTGTGGATGCCATGCTTTGAACAACTTTGTCAAATAAAAAAGCCCTTTAAACGCTGATTCTATTGATACCAATAGTTCGCGTCGAAAAAAATCCGAAGCATATGAATAATAGACATCTTTCGAAGGAATCAGAGATTTGAATTTGCCGCTAAGAGCGCAGGCTGGAAGTGACCCCGATATGACCTGTGACGTCACGAAAGGCATTGACTTCCGTAGTTCCGCTTCGGACAGCAGGTAAACAAAGCAGGTAGTCTTCGTTTCTCTCGTTAATCATCGTTAATTCGTTAATTCTCTGTTAATCATCAACATGCCAAGTCGTTGTGTGGCAGCTGGATGTAGCAATACATAAAGTGAAAGTGTATCTGTGTATAAATTCCCTATTACCTTCAGCGTGTGGCTTCGGACCGTAGTCGGAAACCGCTGTTATGATCTCCAGTCCGGTCGGGACTTTAATGGTAACAGATTTAGCGGGACACCGTTGCTTTAGAACAGGCCTTTTAGCCGTTTATTTCTTTGGTCAGATCAACTCTTACAGCACAACATCTACGAACTCCTTCTCATTCAAACTGAAAACGTGCAGCCAAACAGCCCCTCCCCTTTTGCTCTCCCGCGCGTCTTCCCCTCTCGTAAGCCTGCACCCCAAGGAGACGCCCCCGTCCGTCGCTGCGTCAACTCCCTGACAACCGCAGTCACACCAAAGAAACATAGCAACGGGTGGGGACAAGCTAAGAGAGTGAGTTTAACGTTCAGTGATGAAAGTCCTCCGGGAATTCCCGGAAATCCGGGTTTTTGAGCAAACCGAACGTACTTTCCTGGAAATAAAGACCTGATCTCTATGGACAAATCGCTTTCAGGATGAAAAAATTGTCTGAAATCGGCGAATTTTAGCTTTATTTTCTATATGCCTCTGCGGATCGCTTCCTCTATGGTCGCGGCTATCTCTCGTCTACCCGGCCTAATTGACCAATGACGGGACGTTTTAGTTGCTTTCGGATGCGTCGACGGCTCTGATTGGCTCTGTCTGTACCACGTGGTCAGCGTGACGGATCCCCTAGAGACCAAAGCTGGCGGACACACGCTAAACTTTCACAAACAAATCTGAAGAGTTTGCGATCAATAATGCGGGCATCGTCATTATTGAGCGTGGTCACGACCTCAGTTGTGAGAAGACGATAAAAAAAACAAATTTAGGTGGTCTTGGCTGGAAGACGGTAGCATCACTCTGTGCTTCGCTATCGGTGCTAGCCATGTTGTCTGCCTTTCGTTACGTCACAAACAGGGCGGCGCGAATTCGGCGGAATGCGTGAAGCCGGCGGCCGTCCTCGTTGTTTATATCGCGTTTTTCGCTATTTATTCTTTTTCGAAAAATATTAAAAACAATCGCAACAGGAAATAGAGACTATTTACTATATTTTGGCTTATTAAAATAGGCCATGTCACCCACACTTTAACACTCATGTTAATATTTTTTTGCGTAATAAACCAACATTGTTGTGAGCAAAAACCTAGCAAATCATTCAATGTAACATCATTGATACTATCTATATCTTATTAAAAAAAACAAAAAAGCATTTTTGTTTAGGATTACACCAACAAGTTTAAAACAAATATAATAAAAATAATAATTAAAAAAATAAAAAATCTTTCAACTATTTTATGTAGTGGGCTTTAAGAAGGGTGATTAGAAGCACACCAAGACATGCAGGTGAGATATGTGGTTGACAGCTGAGACAATATGCAATCAAGACACATTAGAGGCTCACAATAAGAAGAAAAATAAATAAATAACACAACATTAATCAATCTGTTTAATCTTTTAACATGCTCGTGTGTGGGGAAAAAAACACTGCAGCACATGATTGAATATCTGCTATATTTAGGGAAAAATTACTCTTGCATTATTTAGGTGGTTGACACTGAAACACTCATAAACAGACAAGCTGTTTCCATCATCTGCGTATATAAACCTTTCCAGGTTTAACCAAGAAATTCACATACATATTTCACCATCCTAAAGAAACATATTTCTTATCTTTAAATTGAGTTCCAAAAAATACCACATCTGCACTGTAAAACAACATATTGCTCTGAGATCTTGTGCACACATTTTTGAGGCTGCCACACAGCAAAAGCCACTGTCCTCATTAAGTCAATGCAAAAACTCACAACCACCCTTAATGATGGTTGATGTTTCAGACGTAGAGGCACCGCCTCCTCCAAAAATACTAACCTATTTTCACCAAACCACTTGGATTGGTGCTAATTTAGTGGCAGTCTGTGGTAGCTTTGAACATGTTGAATTTTCCTTATTGGCATATGTTTGATATGTATGTTTGTCAGTCAACATGTTTACATGTTCAGCTAATATAAAAGAAATGTTTGATACAATGAATCCAGTTCCAGTGAACATTTAATCTTTTTTTTAATAAATGTGATTTTCCAAAGGTTAATAAGCACACAAAACATTTCAAACTTAAGTTAATCTTTTGAATGGAAGGAATATCACTGAACTAAACAAAGGGGTGTCCATCTTTCCAATTAGATGGGATCATGCCGCTGTTTCTAAAATTGATCTTAGTATTCACTTATGTTTAACTCTTGTTTTTGCAAACATTAATGAATTACATCTGTCTGACATAATTTAATTGTTTATTATTTTATTGCAATGACTTCATTGTAATGATTAATCCACTCAATATCTTAACTGCTCTTCCACCTTTACAGGTCTAAAGACTGCTTGTCAGTAAAAAAAAAAAAAATGTAACAATGTAATGTGAATGTGGACAGATTTCAAATTTAATTCAACAACAAAGGGCAGACACATAAAGTGCTTTTGTGTGTTTTTTTGTGTGCGTGTGTGGACACCTTCATTGCGTTGTAAAATCCAATAGATTTTTTTTATTATATTATTTTTGTATGACTGTGCTTTGTCTCCCATCCATTGTAATCCATTTCATCCACAGTGAAATAGATTGGATATTTACTGTCTCCTGACTTTGAGGATAAGCCTAATAGTGATGAGAAACATGGCGATGATGGTGGTGCTGAGATGTTGGGCCAAATTAGCTTTTGGCAGGTATTATCCATTAAGACCAACGAAATGCAATATCAAAAGCATAAATAAAGGTTAGTCAAGGCAGTAGGGTTTAAAAATGTGTAGTAAAATGTGATGGTGGGGAGAATGAATGAATGACGAGTTTGGCGGTGATGGGGATTGGTGTGCTTGGAATGTAAGTACCGTAATAAAAAAAAACAAAAGAAAATGACATTGTCTTCTTGCTTTAGTTGGTTGTACCCACAACATTTATAAGTTTGCCTTATTAAAAAAAAAGCTTATGTTCACATTAAGAAGTAAAAAATAAAGGCTTTTTTTTTTTTTTTTTTCAAACCAACCAACCAACCAAGTAAACCAAATTTATTTATGTACCTGTTTTCATACTGACATATTGATTTTTGTTGCACTTTCTTGGTAACATCCATCTTACCTTGTTTTGACTTAAAAAAAAAAAAGTTTATTCATTTATTTATTCATTTATGGCTTGAGTTTTTATTTATTTATTTAGATTACTTTTGGTTAATTGTGGATTTTTCAGGCCATCGGGGGGGCAGACATGGCATCCGGGGGAGGCATTGCTACCCTTATCCATGTATAGGGCTCTGACTTTGACCCCAAAAAATAAAAAATTAAAAGCATACATTTTTTTAAAAATACTGGTCTACTTGTCCAACGTTGAGAGTTATATCCTAACAGTTTTCTTTAACCCATTGCAACTCTTCTGAAAACATGTCTAAATCTTGCTTTTATCTAACAAAGTTACTGTTTTTTATTACAAAACAGAAAAACAATGACACTTTCATAAAGTGTTGAGATGTTGAATGACAGAAAAGAGATGAATATGCTTTAAAAAACTTGAATTAAATACAAATAGTTCAGTTAAATGTGTTTAGGATGATAAACTTCCCAAGAGTAATCATTTTTAAAAATGGAAAAAAAAATAAAAAAAACATACAAACTGTCAGTTTCCATTTAGTTTCGAACAGTTTGTGAGACCAAATGAGAGTGTCAGCTGATTAAGCATCCTCAGACACAGAAAATGTGTTGAGACAGAGAAAGGAGGTGCAAAAGAGAGCGACACATAAAAGCTGGAAGACATCCACAGAGAGACGGGGGCTCCGGTGAAGCCAAGCAGTAGCAGACATGATGTGCACCTCACTGGCCCCACCCTTACTGATATGCTGCCAGCTGTGCCATGCGTCCTTCACACGCTCACACATCCATCATCATCAGAGGACATTGCAGTGACATTTCCAGGAGACCAAAAACTCTCCTTAAAGAGGCTTTGAAGCCTCAGCGTTGTTGCCATTTGAAGTGAGACCTACCAGATACGAAGTGCGTTCTGATGTCACATTTTGTTTCTCTGCTTGAGTCAAACTATAAAGCCAAAGGATAAACAGACTCCTACATGTGGCCTAATGTTTGAACTCAATAAAATACTGAAGCAAACTTTGAAAGTTAGAAAGCTGTTTATAACATAAAAAAGTTAGACCCACTCCAATGAAAATAGTGTTTTTTGGTGTTTTTACATGTTCTGGGGGCATTTTCCTCATGATGAAGGACAAAATTCAACTTAAAATTGTGTTTCTGAGTATTTCTTTATTCAAATTGTTATGACTCAGGAGCAGGCAGAAAGATGCCATTCAAAAAAGCTTGTAGCTGTGACATAAGTGCTAAAATCAGGCAGACCCACAAGCTTGCTGTTACGCTCTATTCTGAAGCATCCATTTGCAGACGAATAGATATCTAAACTTGCTCTGGCTCACAACTGTATGGCTGAATAGCTCCAATATTGCTCGCCATTTTTGTTGCACCAGTAATGTTAGGTTGGGGTAGTGAGGGACTGTAAGCTAGCGGGAAATGGTGTAAACAAAGGGATGATGGGAAGTGTGGGACAGTTAACATGGCGCCAACGGTCCTACCCCTACCTATAACTCAGAAGTGAATTTATAATGAACTACTAGTCGCAATGCAGAAACAATGTCCTAGAAAACAGCACGCAATTTGGCTAAAAATGTTGTAATAATAATTAAAAGGCCACTGGGAATGCTTTTAAAATAGATCAAAAGATGATTGGGATTTTGAATCATCAAACAAACCATTATTTCTCACAATAGCTAATTTTCTACTTATTTTAGAGAGTGAAATTTTAAGTCTTGACACATATGTAGTGCGTTTCCATCTGTTCCTTTCCAGACTTATTTACGTGAAACGGAAACACCCTTAGAAGAAAACGTATGTTGCAATGCCAATTCACACAACTCCCCAGGCCAGATTCTTCTTTACCCTATAGATTCATTTTGGTAGCAATAACTTAAAGTTAAACTTATTTGTTCTTGATCCTATTATCCATTCATTATCAGAATCAGCTGAATCCCTTTCAAGGTCACAGGGCTGCTGGAGCCTATCCCAGCTACTGTTGGGCAAAGGTGAGGTACACCCTAAACAGGTCGCCATTCTGTTGCAGAGCTACCCTCACACATGCACACCTTGGAGCAATTTGGAGATGCCAGAGGTTTCCTAAATGATAAAAATGACAGATGATGATGATTTCTACAGACAGAGTTTAAGGCTGAATGTCCAACCAAATACTTCCTTCATATACTAATACTGCAAGAATGTTTGAGGCATTTTAGAATCTTCTTGGATTTATCTGTGGGCTGATTTTTTGAAGTCTAGCATGCAGAAGCTGCAGGTGCCTAAAGTAATGTATTTTGAAGCATTTCAAGGAAACCTCAACAATGCAGGGAACTATTTGGAGCTGCAGGAGTCAACACACTTAAGACCACCTTCAGGCGTTTATTTATTTGATGCTGTTTCCAATAAAAAACCCAACGGTCCTTTCTGTAACATTAGATTTAGCACTGTATTTTATCAGGAGACATGGCTGACACTCTGGTACAAATGCTTATATATGTACAAATAACTGATTAAATGTTTATTGTATTTACAGTATATTAATCTGTTTTTTTTTTCAACATGTAAGCATATTCAAATGTAAGCTTAAAAATGTAAGCAAAGTGTATTGTTAATTTTCTCAGTGTTGGTATATTGTGTGTTTAATTTACAGAAGTTTGCAGGCCTGGTGTATGGATTTCTGTCTAAAGCTATGCAAACAGCAATACAACTTTTTCATTTAATTTCCCCTATATGGGATGATAAAGTTCTATTCTCTTATATTCTAAAAATTACCATGACACAAATATATTTGACTTTTGAGCTTAATACATAGAAGATAATGCACATATTACTCATGTGAAGGGAACAAAGCACTGGACTGCACCTTGTTCCATCCTGAGGCTTGTAAGGCTCCCTTGGCTGCAGGAACGCAGACATTGATTATGTCAAAGTGGAGTTTCTTTCTGTCTGAGTCACTGTTGGTGGACTCCTGAAAGCAGGAGAAGGCGGGAAGGGGAAAAAGGGTAAGAAACTCCTGAGGGTAAAACACATCACAAAGGCAGGCTGAGAAGGAAGTTAGAAATCCCAATTTACTGAGACATCCATTTTATTTGGAGCCCATCAGTGTCTTTTCCAATAGCCATTACCAGCAATGACATGAGGGAACAGAGGAGAGAGGTTTGGGATCAATGCTCTGATTAAAGAGTTGTGCTAAACTCTGAGTTGTTCTGAACGACTGATGAAACATCTTACCTGTTCAATAAACCAAATAAGACCACATATATAATAAAAGAGAGTGTTAATGACTGACTGGTTAACCGACCAGCACACTAAAGTAAACATTATGTTTTTTGTGCCAGCATTTATTCATTAACTGGGGTTTCCATCATGGGACACAGAGTCTCAGCAAAAAGGCCTAGAGGGAATCTCATCCATCCATGGGTTTTCTCAGTGGCATAGTTATTTAACTTCAACCGCGACCTCAGCCTCTGTGACTGACAAGTCACCACACAATTCCTTTACCCCTGCTCTGGTGCTCAAAAGTTATTTCTCACACCGCAAAAGCACAGCACAGGATCAAAATACTCAACAATCGCAGTAGAGGAGATGGTGGGTGGTTGTAACATGGGGTTAGTTGTAAAGCTACTACCACTTTTGCCAGTGAGAGAGAAGATCGAAGTCTAAAAATCATAGGCAGGGTTTCCTGATTCATTTTCGCTGGTTTATCGGAATGTTGAACTCGGGAAACACTTGATTTTATACAAGATTTAGAAATAATTGTTGAACAAAGAATAGTGAAATCCACTAGTCTCCCTTCCTCCCATGCCAGCTTACTTTCAGCCAAGTAGCTAAAATTTTCCGCATCCTTAAGGTCACCTTTAATGTGTAAACAAAGTGTAAAAAGATGAATGGAAAAAGGAACTAAAGTCAAACAAAAGGCAAAGGAGATAAAGGCAACAAATCAGTTCTTGAAAGTAAATCCTTTACTGTCATCTGAGTAGAGCAGTGTGGAAATTTAGAGCCAAAGGGATTGTGGGTAAAATGTTTCCAGTGCAATCTGGGTTTTACTGACCCCGCATTGTGATCAGCACTTACAAATGTATATCTGATTAAAGGGAGAGAACAGCATAATGGATTTATTTTTGAATTCCTGTTCTTTTTCATTTAAACACAATGTTTACCAAACAATCAAACGGTTAGGAATACTTTTTTTTTTTTCAAAAGAAAGAGAAATGTGAATTTTAGCCAGATGGCTTTGAATTTTGTTTTTAAATTTAAATTTAAAAAATGATGTGACCTTTTGAAACTGTTTTCCCTATTGCTACACCTTTCCCCCACCATGTGGCTTAAACTACCGCGAATGGGTGGCTGGTACCAAAGAGATCTAAAGTGCTTCAAATCAGGTGAAAAGGAGGTGCAAATTGAAACCAACAAATATCACAATGAACAAAAACTTTCGAACACTACCTTAAAACCAAAAAAAATGACCAGCCTAACATCAAATAAAAAGGCATAACAGCTGAATTTATTTGCTGCTTTTGTAGAACTGACATTGATTATGGCTGTTGCTCTGTGAAAAAGACCCGATTGAAATTGCCAGAAGTGTTTTATACAGTTTGGCAGGAAATCCATCACTCGCTTGTGATTTGTTGTTTGGCATTTTGCTGAAAGGATTATAGATTTTGTGTAGGTTAAAGGTTGGATAGAACATTTGTACTCATTCACTTTACATTTCGGAAGGATCTATATGAAGCTTTTTACAGTAAAATAGTCAAGAATATTTGTATAATTTACTGAATAGGTTTAAAACATTTAGAAATCTATACCATGGTCTAGGTGAATAGTCGATTCTGATTGGGTCCCCGGTGTGGATTAAAAAGTGATACTGCACACCTAAAAAAGAAGTTCCGGTAACGTAGCTTAAATGTTCTATATCACTGCGCTGGCTTCTTTAAAACAAACTTTTGCTTCATCATCTGGAGAAAAACAAGCGGAAAGAGGGGAACCTTCTCTCTGAACTGATGCTTTATTTAACCTATCGTATCGACCAGCATATAACGCTTTCCTTTGCCACTGCAGTTGAGGTCAGTGCCGCCTCAGCAGCGCATTTTCATGTTACTGTGACAACATTCCGCACCACGTAACAACTAGTCAGCTTTTTGTGATAAATAACAAGAATAAAGTGAATAACATAATATTTTTTTTTGTAAGTGACCATGATATAAGCGGGATAAAGGCCTTCGAAGTGGGCATTATTAGAAATTAACGCTCTTCGCCAAAGCAATAATCGACGAGGTTTAGACTTCTACGCGGTGCGTTAATTTCTGATAATGCACACTTCAAAGGCCATTAACCCTTACTTATAAAGTCACTGAAGAAGATTAATATGAATTTATTTTGCTTTTTTTTCTACTGACTAGGTTTCTGTTACTTTTTAGAAAAATATTATTTAATAAAATGTCATATTCTTTGTTTACACCTATATTGCCTTCTACTTTCGATTTCTTTAGTAAAAAATTAACAAAACAAAACAGAAAAAACTTGGACTTTTTTTTTCTTTAACAATGTTTTTAACAAATTACGCTAATTTATTACATTTTTATTGACAAATTCTGACCTACAAAATATTTCATCAACCTTTTACTCTCAGTTTGAATGCAGATTTGAACATTACTTTGTTATATTTAAAAGATGTGTACAGAAAAAAAACAATTACACTGCAGTGCAATTTAGTCACACAAATGTTTCATGTGAGACAACAATCATTTACATTGCAAATTTTGATTAGCAACTTTTTGCACATGAATACATTTCCTTTTTTTTATAACAAAACCAGCAGACACACGTTATCAGCATTCATATCGCCTTTCCTTGTAATTCTTATTTTTTATGTTACTGACAATCTGTCTCTGTTCATTACAGTTTTTACACACTATAGGGCACAGCTATAACATTGGTAACAAATAAATTGTCATATAAAAGGTTAAACTATAAGGTTCATTAAGCTTTGATACCAATAAAATAAACTTTACTGTAACTATGCTAACTTATAACCTTCTAAGGAAAACGTAAAATAATTAAATGTATAAAACATAGTCTGACCCAACTGCCCGTTAACTGCGTTAGCACATTGACAATAACATCCAACCAAAAATTTTGACATTGTGCTGTGTACCTCTTAGAATTTGCCTTAAAATTAGTAAGCAGAATTAATCCACATTAAGGCGCTCCAGGATGGAAGCTACATATCCTTTTTTTTTCTTAATGATTGGTTTTAAGTCCGCCTTATGGTGCGGAAAATACAGTACTTTCTGATCGGCCTTTTACTGAGTGTGTCAACCTTTATGACTGAGAAAAGCTCAACAGTGATTTCCTGCAAAGGCAGATTGTCAAGAAGCCTTGCTTTAATTCTTCACAAAATATATTCTCAGAATAAAAAGAAACAACAGCAGCTCTTTGGCAGTGGCTTTAATCATTCAACAATCAAATACTCATGCAGTGTAGTGCTGAGAATCAGCAAGAAGAATGTTGGTCCACCTCTGAGATTTCAGCGTGATCAAGCACTCCGTCCGCTGAGGGAGATCGATTGTCCCAGCGTGTGTTTAAGTCACTCTGGATCAATAAAGCAGATTTAGGAGGGTTGGTGTTTTTATGGAACAACATATGGTTTTTGTGAAATGAAGTGTGTCATGAGAGCACTGAAACTCAGCAGAAAATATGCCCTGGGTTCACAGTGGAAACATGCAGCCAAATGAGATGCAGCAGCAGGGTTTTAGCCCGCTTGCAGGAAAGGAGTGCTGAGCTGAATATTACACACGTGAACAGATTCACAACAGCTCAATCGTGAAGTGAACTTGTTTCTGTGTTGCGTCCTACGAGGTTCCAGAAATATTCTGGTGCTCTCTATGCAGTTCAGGCACTTCCTTCTTCCTGTGATACACACCTGCATGCATAAGAATAACCCTGATTGCTTGTTTGTGACCTGCACCGTGGCTTCCTGCTGCATATTCATTTTTCACCAACAGGGACAACTTGAAGGTGGAGAACAAAAGTGATGCAATTAGAGTAGCAACAAAGAACTCAGATCACACAAAGAATCTAATTCTTATTCTGATACTCTAAGAAGACAAGAGAAGAAGCTTTTTAGACCCCTGTTTTTTCTTCAGAGACCAACCTGTCCACCATGCACACCCAAATTAGATTTTGCACAGCAGATTGTTTTAAGCAGGTGTTTCAGATCTTCCATTTTCTTTCCGATTTGATCTGTTATGCTCCCTAAAACGATTCAGGGTGTATACAGATTGGGAAAACAGTTTGTTCTTGACCCAGTCTACTTAATTTGATCTGAATCGAGCTCTGAACCTTGGGTTTGGTCTGTATTCAGACTGCCAACCGCCTTTTCTGGTTTGAACCAAAGCTGGTAAACAAAACTAAAAACAAAAAATCTTCTCACTCATTGGTCAGGAATTACGAGAGTGGAGCAAAGCAACTAGAGGCAGAAATTATGATGTCCTGCGCTTTGCAGTCCTTCTTGGGGTTAGTTCATTCAAATGTTTTATTTTTCTGACCAATTTTAAACGTCTATATCAATTTTAGGCTCACCACTTTTTACACTTTTTTGTGGTCTGGTGGAGGCATGCTGCAGGGCGATTACTGACAATATGACAGCTAAGAAGGTACACTATTAAGTTTTCATGAAATATACAGTAGAGCGTCTGAAAAACAGTGAGAAGTAATATGTATCATGTTAAAATTTTAATGAGTTTTAATGAGCCTGAATTCATCCAATCACACTTCAAAGAGTTACTGTGTTTCTTTGTTGTGGTGTTGTGGCATTATTTTAGGAGAATTCTGTTAAGGAACTACAAGGTAGCTTTTAGGATGATGTCACAGCGGCGCCACATAACGAGACACAGAAAAGCATGTAAAATGTGTTTTCAGGTGTGTTAAAATCAACGTTCTAACAAGTAAGGAGTTGGACTATTTTGTCCTCCTTGACAACACAACAGTTGTTGCTTTACATTTGTGCACAGCTCATCGATTGCTACATTCTGACCGTGTTTGGATCACGTGACCACCGGCTATGGTTGTCGTTTTGGTTCAGTTGTTCCGGTCCGAGGACGGCTTGTATTCAGACTAAGGACTGGGGCGGCCGTGGTGCAGTGGTAGCGTGGTCGACCTATGATCGACCCCGAAAGGGATAAAGCATGTTTAGAAGATGTATGAATGAGTGAATGAATTTGTCCTGCTGGGTTCTGCATTCCTGCCTGCCAAGATTTGCATGATTTTCACTTAAAGCCCAGTCCAAACCTCTAAGCAAGAGAATTGCACAGAATCAACATAGTAAAGTTGGAATGGATCATAAATGATAATCTATTACTCCAGGCGCCATAAGTGTGATCTGGTTGTGAGGGAGTGAGGCCACAGTCTTCCTTAGAATGAAGTAATCTAAGTATTTACTTTAGAAATCTGCTGATTTGCTTTGCTTATTAGGCTTGGTAAAAGATACTTATAGGTTAAAGAAAAGCATGGGACACAGACGTGATTTTGTTTGAAAGTTATACCTGTAAACTAATTGACTTGGTGCATAAAATGAAGAGTATAGCATGATTTAGGTTGACAACATGCATCCTCAAGGGCTGTGGTGCTTTGGCTGAAAAGTTAGCAAATCATAGGTGCCTTGTGCTTTACTTCATCTCCAGAGCACACTTTGATGCTAAAGCAATATTTTACCCACCCTGTCTTATGGGTTGGTACTAAACGAGTCATGGACAATCACTGGTCTGCATCTCAGTGGTAGGGAACTTTTCTAGTTAAATGCTTTATGAACGGGATATGTGAAAACAAATCTGAATCCAAGTTTGGAGGTGGTGAAAGTGCTTCATGCAAAATAAATTAAGTTTAACAGCAAACCCAGCATGTACACCAATTAGGAACCTTTTCAGCTTTCTAATGTCCACATGTTACCATGGCAAAGGAAAGTAGCTAATATCTATTTTCAAAAATGCTCTCACGGTGGATGATTTAGCTTACTGCCAATCTTTTTTTTAAAGGCTCACCAATTAGCTGGTGTGGCAAAAACGCTTTACTGCTTCAATTGATTTTTTATCACTAATGTAATCCTAAACATGGTGTGTACCAGAGTGCAAATGTAGTCAGTGGACACTAGTATGCCTCGTTACATTTAACAACTATCTGTAACAACTATCTGAATTTAAGCACCACATAGCCAGTAGGGCTGTGCACGGGCCTGCCTTGCACGCCCATGTGTCGAAGTGTCCTTAGGCAAGAGACTTGCCTCTGGTGGGAGGTTGGCGCCAGTTTTCGGCAGCGGAGCCGCCGCCAGTGTGTGAATGTGTGTGAATATGTGTGTGCATGGGTGAATGGGACTGTGACTGTAAAGCGCTTTGGGACTTCGTAAGAAGGTAGAAAGCGCTATATAAGTTTACGCCATTTACCATTTAGGGATGAAGGCGGATCAAGGTAAGCCATTCAAAAAAATACAACTTTTGAGAAAATGCAACTATAACAATTCACCTGTCATGAGACCACAAGAACAAATCAATTTTGTATTTTCCTAACAATGCTAATGGCCAATTGGATGAGTGAGTGGGAAGATGTTTCGGGAAAGATGTATTCAAGTCCAAACACTATGACTCAACTTCAAGACAATGTCACCTGGATAGATGAGAACTTTTTACTACACCAATTTTAATCAAGCCATCTAAACATTGTGCTCCATTTTTTTTTACATTTTTTTTTATGTACACCTTTTGGCCTCAAAGAACTTAAATTCCATTGCATCCAGTTTTCCCAGCTATCAAAATAATCTAACTGGCTGCCCTACAACAGGACCATCCAAACCAAGGTTCTGTAGAACTACTGCCCTGCTTAATTCTGGCCCAAGTAGGGCAACTGCTCTCAAAAATCAAAGGACAAACAATTTTGATATGAAGGATCTTCAGAAAAGAGCAGTTTCATCCAAAGAGATACCAACGACTTTCCTGTGAAGCACAACGTAGACCCTGTCAAACATCACACAAGCAAGATCAATGGGCACAAGGCTCAGTGGGTTACACCTGGAAACAGTCTGGAACAGCAGACAAGACAAGATCAAGGGTGTTTTTTCTCAGCATTGCTCTGCACTTTAAGCAGGAAGCCTTATGTCTGAAGATTTCCATACTGACTACTTCTTAGAATCTTTGATGGCCCATGTTTGTGCATGACTGCACCATAGCAGATCAGTTCATATCTACTAGTTTATTTGTGAGTTGGTCTTTTAGAAATATTTATAAAAAATAAAATAAAGGAAGATATATCTTAAATACAGCTGTATTGAGGACCTATTGTCTAATAGACAAAATAAAAAATGTAACTAAAATGAAAAAAAAAAAAAGTTTTCTGGGATTTTTTTAAATTAATTTAAATTAGGAAATGAATTTGCCAGAATAAAAACTTTCAATCAGAAATGCAAATGCTGTTTCTTTTCTGTCCGTTTTTTTTTTTTTTAAAAACAGCTTAAAATTAGCCATCTGGCAGATTTGCTGCATGAAAGTGTTGATCAGCGTGTGTTCATTATAAATTCTCTCTTCCGCTTTATTCCACATAGATGGTAATTTACCGAGTGTTAAATGTCTGAGTTAATTGGTTAATTTGTGGGAAACACCCAGTTTAGTCCCCAAGCCACAGCAGGTGATTTCCCTTAATATGTGTCACAATCTGTGTGCGGTTATGGTTTGTTTTCCACTAACGCTGATTTATTTACAGAAAGCACACAAACATGCATGAGGGTGTCTGTATATAGGAAGTTATTCACAAACTGTCAGCACATTGATTATCATTTAATTAAACATGCATTATCCTCTCTGGTATTTGTATTAAAGCACTTACGCACACACACACACACACACACACACACACACAGGCTAACACAGAGGGGTTAAACAGTTCTGGAAAAGGTCACATTTAATTACATCCAATATGTATCGCTCTCTGAGCCCTGAAACAATTACAAGTTAATAGAGAAAGTCACAGTGAGGAGCTTTCTGGAGCACGTCGGAATAATAATGTGTCAGAAATTAGCAGCTTTTCATGTGTCAGGTCTCAGAGATTCATTTTGTAAGGGATTTGTACCTTTTGATTTACTTTTATTATATTAAGTCATGTTTTTGTGTCATGTTCTAGTTTGACAATTTTTTTCTTTCTTCAGCCCCAATTCACCTCAGTTTTCACAGCTGTTTTATTTTGTGTTAATTGACTCTCTAGGTCAAAAATGTTTTCTGGTTAGTAATTGTCAGATCTTTACTTCTCTTCACCGGTTCGTCAGGCCACGTTTAGAGTCTTGGTTTACCCTGTTGAAGCACTTTTTTTTTTGTCTTTTTTACATTTTGGTATTAAATGAATATTTCTTCCACATGTCTCTTACATTTGGGTCCTCCAGATTTCACATAGCAACAAAATGTATTAATAGAGAATGTGGTCACAGTGACTTGCAGTTTTTCTCTAGTATTCTAAGAACATTTTAAGTCCCACAATCCCACGATCAATTTTAAAAGTGTAGGACATAGTTTCTGCACAGCAGCATTAGTGCATTAGAAATATATGTCTGAGTTGTGGGCGGGGCGTCGGTGGACAGCATCCCCCCTCATTCATAATTGAGAGGTCTCTGTTCTGAGAGGTCTCTCCTGCTAGCTTATATCCCTTTACACCTTTAATCTGACATTACTGATGCAACAAAAATGGCGAGTACTATTGGAACTATCCAGCCGTAGTTTTGTGCCAGTGTTACGGCTGTGGCCGTATTAGGTTTTATTTGGTTTTGTTGGGTTCTGTTTGCTCTGTGTTTTGTGTTATTTTTGTATCAGAGTGGGACTTCTGTGTTTTTTGTGGATCTTTGTTTGTATGTCTGTGATTATTTTCAGGTGTGCTGGCAAGGGTGTGGCCTCAATTTGGACAAGCTGGTGGAGGCAGCCTTTAAAGCCACCACTTGGACCTCCAGCCGGTGAGAAGGGTGCCTCGCAGCAAAAGCCTCCACTGCAGCTTGGCCCTCTTCTCCATTTTGTTTTGTAAATTCACCACCTGTTTGGTTTGTGTTGCACTTTGTTTTGTCCTTTGTAGTCCTTTGTAGTCCTTTGTAACACCAGATACCAGCTCGGATGAGGAAAACAAAGACCTGCATGGATCTAGCCATCTACAAGTGGATGCATTTTCTTTGTAAACTCTATTTTTCGTCAGCTCTTGATTCATAGCAATTTAAACAAATAAACAGTCAGAAATGCAATTTTAGTCTTAATTTTCTTTGTGTATGTCCTCCATTGTGGCAGTTTCCCCAGGACCCAAACTCGGGGTTTGGTAGGCTTTTGTAGCGCCTGACCAAAATTCAGACAATTAAGCTGAAATGGAACCACCTGTTCCAGGGGAGAGGCCAGGTCTTATATAAGAGAATGTGAATACTGGTTCATGTCAGAGAGAGGAGTTTGTGTTTCAGAGCAAAAAGTAATTACCAGGCATTTTCTTTCCCCATCCACACAAACCTCTGGAGTGGTTTTTATTGTTTTGCCTTGGACCTGTCGGTCTCACTCTGGAGCGGAGCGTGACATCCATCAATAAAAAAATGCCACAAGAACTTGTTAAAACACCAAAACACCTCATCGAAGTGGGGCTTGATTCATTTTAACAGCATCATCCTTGAAACTGTTATACTTTATAGGTTTTAGAGTAAATTAGGTGAAGCTGTAAGTTTATTTGGGAATACAAACAAGACATCAATGAAAAAATCATGCGTGTGAATCCTGTTCATGCAGCTTTATATGGCTTACAAAATCCTTTTACCAGGGCCAGACCTTCCTTAATTCGTCCTGCTAATCACTCACAATAGCCCAATTAAGCCCAATCACTTTCACAGACCAACACCCTCAACATAACAAGCCCGTCAGAAGAATTTGTTGGCTCTCATCACAGCCCCACACCGGGATTATTCTTATGGACGTAATTGCATCCACATGCCAAGCATGACAACTCTAAGCTGCAGAGGTTTTTTATCTGAGACTCTCAGAGAGCATCACATCCATTTTTGTTGGAATGCTGGCATCGTGCCTGAATGAAGGCCCTAAGGCAGTGTTGGGCTAAATTTGAACTTGAAGTTGAAGGTCCCAGGGTTTTTCTCTGAATGCAAAAATATGCAATTAATTTGGAGGCATAACTGTTGCTGCTCCAGAACTCCTGCTGGAACTCCTCAGACCTTCGTTTTATTTCTCTTTCTTACGAGCCTGAACTCTGTCAATAAGGACTCATGCAGTTCTAATGTTAAATAAGTTTTTTTATTTCTTGCTTGCTCCTTTATCAAAGCATAGTTTGTAAACTTTTGAAAAAGGGATGTTTTTCCTTTTTTTTTCTTTTTGGTTCAAAAAGATATTACTATAAAATTAAAGAGGTGGAAAACAAAGCATAAAGACTTTTCCCTATATGCCATTTTTGAAAGATATATTTTTTCCCTCTATGCTATGTGCAAAATGTCAAAATAAAATATTTATTTTTAGAAAATCCTATAACTTCATATATTCAAAATCAAATTGGTTTGCAGCTGGAAGAAATGCAGAACATTAGCAAATATTTCAAGTCTGTGCATACAACAGACACAAGTTTTAGATACCCAAAGGTATAGTCAAAATGAAAACTAAACTTTTTTTTTGTTTATTATTTATGTTCAAGTCCACTCAGCATAGAACAACATCCCACTGAAGCATGCCAGTAGCCTCATGCTTTTGGGGTTATTCTGCTGTTAGAGAACCTGTTACATCAACAAATTGAAAAATCATACACCAAGGCATTGATGCAGAATTATTAAAGAATTTTTTGGAAAACATTACAGCTGAAAGGTGATCAATGAACTGTTTTTTTTAAACCAACCATTTGGGCACACTTTTGTCTGAGAGCCATATCACAAGCTAGGAAAAAGTTTGCTGAACACATAACGGACTGCAGACTGTCTTTTTAAGCGGTTAATGTGGTCATTGAGGCTTTTATTTTAAAAGAAGCTCACAAAAAACACATTGATATAACTGAAATACACTGAGAAACAACACTGAAAACATAATGAGCTGAAAACTGAGTGCTACGATGCTGGGTGGTGAAACATCATCTGCTCGTTGGAGGTTGGCTGCAGGGGCTTTATGGAATATCCACCCAGGTTATGCTTAGGAAGATGGGAGCGACTGGGTCGAAGTTGAAGAAGGCAGCCAAGAACTTGGTGGAAGAGGCGTAAAAAGCCAGTTTCTGGTTATGGTTTAGGAGGAAGGACAGTTCATGGGGGAAGAAAAGTAGAATGTATTTTATTAATGCTATGTTTTAAATAAATAGTAAGAAGTTACGCTCAAAAGCATGGATTTTATATTTTAACATGAAACAGCATTTCTTTAACTTTACTGTTGGAAAAGGAGTATTTCTTGTATTTTTTTTCTACTGTGTTTAAAAAAGAAACATTGTTTTGGTACCCTTCTTGTGTAATGTAAATCTGTCATGTAAAGTAACATAATAAACCTGCATCAAACATTCATCATCAGCACATTCTATAGATCATGTCACACACAAAGCATCCTAAAGTTTTTATTTGAAATCCTAAGTCTATACAAGAAAGCAAGTGCCCACATATTTGAGGAAAAATCCAGCTTTTTTCCCTTGACCACTCCATGCACTCATGTGCATCGGAGGAACTCTCCCAGTGCAAATATGTAGATGTGCGACTCACAGAGGTGAAGTATTCTGGCTCAGTTCTCTGTAAACATCAGTATTGCTTGGAGTCTTTGCCAAGTAAGCACAAGCCAAAAAAATCCTCTAAGGCCGTGTATCAAGTGAATGTCTTTTGTGGCAATTGGCACCATCCATCTCTGCAGTTTGTGGGGTTGTAATTTTTTTTTTTTTGTTTTGTTTTGTTTTTTTTTTTGACAGAAACTTATGTCTGGATGTCACTGCAGTCGTTTTATTTTTTCTGTTCTGAGACAAATTGCTGAGTTTGGGCACATGGAGCTACTTTGCTTCTGTCTGATTTAGTTTAATAGTGAAACTGTGACATCTTCACTAGTTAGGGATAGTTTTACATCTGAGGAAGCGTTTGGTCTTTCCCTGAGTGCCCCAGACCACTCTTCAATACTGACGCCTGGGCAACTGTAGCCTTGTCTATCCTGGCTCACTATTATTTCATCTCCCTGTCGCCCCTTTCCTTGGAGCCCTTTGCTCTTGTATTGACCGGCCGCAATACAACCCCACCACCATCCTAGTTGCCCCTCAGTGCAGTGGTTGGAGAAAAAGGGGGAGGTGATCAGGATTATTGGAGCAGGTAGAGCCTTTAGGCCCTGAAGCTACGTTTGCGGCACCCTTGACAATGTGCGTTTAAGTCTTTACTTCGGATGAAAAGTCTATGTAAAGGCACATAAATGGGAATTTCGTTTCGGCTCCCTTTTAATCCACAGGAAAACCAACAGTTTGACAATTGATCACAGAGGAGAAATTAATAAATGTGGTTTGTGCCCAGTCAGAGTTATGACACCTAATCAGTCACATATAGGAATAGAGCCGTGAAAGACAAAGTCTGGAGCAAGATTGAGAGATTTCCATCGTTTTTACATTTTGCATCAAGCCTCCTTCAACTGTAAGTAGAATGCATGCCCTAGTAAACAGTACCAAAAGAATAACAAGAAGTACACCCTCCCCACTTATGCAGTGTGAACACCATATGCTAAATGTGTGTTGAAGAATGTGTATCACATGCCAGTGTAAACGTAGCATTGGACTGGAACATGGGCTTCCAGTGGTCCTGTCACATTAGCAGAGCCTTGAGCTCTCATGGTCTATTCCTGCCTCTAGTTGACTGGTATTGGCTTATCCAGGGGGTGGAAGTAATGGTAAAGTATGAAGCAAAAGGGGACCCACATTCATGGTTGTTTTCCAACACACCCATATCTGACATGCACTAATTCAATTCAATTGAATTCCATTTAAATAGCACCAATATTACAACAAAAGTCAGGTCAATGGCTTCATACCTGTAATTGCATGATAAACATGAAATCATGAAGAACATAAACTCATAGAACTGAATAAGTAATAGCTAAACAAAACTAAACAGACTAGGCTAAACTGGGCATCCCTGCCCTTAGACCCTCCTAGCAGATGGGCTAATCTGCTCGATACACCAGATCAAGGAAATCCTTCGTGAGTACAACAATATCTGCAAACCATGCAGACAAACCGGCCTTCTGGGTTTTGAGTTTCACACACTGGGTATAAAGTATAGTTTCAAATACAAAAGGGGTGTAAAATAAAATGTAACCAACACAAGAGGATATCTACTTTTAATGTCTGTTTGCTCAGACAAAAACTACATTGGACTCTCTAAAAACAAAAACGACCATTTTTAACAAATTTGTCCTAATAAAAAAGAAAGATTAAAATGTATTTCTCACAAAAAGGTTTGTAGGAATTTTGTTTTTATCTAAGAACAACATTTACAACAGTTTAAAGTTTACCATGCACACATTTAAGTTCTGTTGAATCTTTCTTTTATACAGCGGAAAAATAACAAATTAAATCTATTTGTGATCAATTAATTTTTCCATTCATTCATTTAGGATGGGGGGGGGATGCCCAGAATAGTTATTTTTTTTTGAACATTTAAAGCACAAATCTCTTCAGAATATGCAAATGTCAATGAGCAAAGAGGTTATGTAAGAAAGAGATACTTTAAATCAATGTTTGCGGAGGGAGATAGCAAAACATACAAATTCTAATCCAAGTCAGAAGTCATCCAAACCCTTCATAAAGGCAAAGCTAATCTATGTGAAGTTCCACCGTATTAATGAGAGGCTGGTACTGCGTTTGCCAATGGGCAAATGGTCAGTTATTTTTTCCAATCCTGTTGACTGCCATCCCAACACTTCAGGGTTGACACTCCCACGGACTCCTGGCATACTAACCACTACCATTGCTGTCTGTTCCTGTCACTGTGCATTGGACATAAGGCCTTTGGATGCTGAAGTGTAATGTCCATTCTTTATATCCTTTAAAGGTTCTTTTAATACTCAATCAGAAAGAAATTTTACTTTATAAACATCTTAATAACTCAGTCACTCACACACAAACCAACACCAACAGGCTTAGGTTTGAACACACATGCGAGAATGCAAATAAATGCCTTTGCATGCACACGCACATATACCATGCTTCGTTTTCTGGTTTGGGTAATTGTAAGTATATCAGGGCTTTGGTAACAAGTGTTTGCCAGTTTTTCCAGTGTGATGGGAACCCTATGTTTAGTCAAATCATTTTTGTGAGGTAAAGGTTTACTTTCAGATTTTCTAAAAGCCCCACTCTAATTATCTTTACATCTGTTTTCAAATTGTTCCCAGTGGTCTTTTTAATTAGGATTATCTAGTTTTTAGCCTAAATAAAAAACCTTTGCATTTTCTAGGACATAGTTTCTGCAGACATTAGAAATTGTGTTGTGGGTGAGACTGTTGGTATGAAGTAAGCCTGCCCCCATCCCATCATCCATCTGTTTATGAAAAGAAAAATGGTGGGCAATATTGAAGCTTTCCAGCCATACAGTTTTTAGCCAAATGCCAATTTAGACGAGGAAAACAAAGATGTGCATGTTGTCTTTGAGTGGATGCATCAGAATTGAATGAATTAGAATGGAGCTTGTGATCCACCATAGTAACTTGTACGTCACACTTACAACTTTTTATAATGACATTTTTTCATCTGCTCCTGATTCACAACAATCAGAAAATCAGTTTTAAGCATACTTTTCTTTATATATGTCATCCATTTTGAGAAAAGAACATGTTAAAAACACCAAAAAGGACGGTTTTCATTCCAGTGGGTCTTTGAGAAAAAGGGCAGCCAAATATTTGTTAAAAGGAGAATAGTCACTGTGTCGGTCTGTACTTTTTCTCAAGAAAAATTCAGAGCTCTGGAACTATTTGATCTCAGTCTCAGATTTTGTTTGGGCAGAAAAAACTTCCTCTGTTGCTGAGCAATATAAAATGCAAGTAAAAACCATAACTTTTGAGCTTTTCAGACCAGATAAAATTATGTTCTGGTTCAGTTAATCTTAAAGTTTTTGGTTATTAAATTGATTGTACAAAAAACCGTGATAAAGGTTGATTTCCTAATTTGTTCACACCAAAGAGTTCAAATGTTCTTTAAAAGATTCCCTTCTCTGGGCATCATTTAGCAGCTGTTCTAAGAGTTTGCTGAATGTTCAGTTTGGTGCAGAAATGTACACAAAGAGGCCATGGGTGTCTGAAGGCGTGATAACATATGGACTGATGCTTGCAGATCTCTGGTGCAGAGAGCTTGTTCCTTCTGTTGGAGGCAGATTTCCACAGAGTTGGCTACGCCTAAAGGCAGAAAGGCAGAAAAGGATTACCTTCTTCTTACTTTCACACTTGATAGCTGAAGCAGAAGCTTTGGCCCGGATGTGCCCACAGCTGTTACTTCTGTCCTCAAAGAGCTTTCCTCTTAACCTTAGTCACCTGAACAAATCAAAGTAGAACTGCAAGACGAGAGCAGAGCCAAGGAGTACCATTGTGAGCTCATCGTGGTCCTGCAGGGATCTGTACCGCTTTAAGTTCTCGGTAATCCATCTATAGCCTACCTTATGCTGAATGTAAATGGATGTTTCTGCAGAAACTGACAGAGTGTGCAGCAGAAATTGGTATAGTTTAACCATGGCAGATGCACTTGTGTGAACAAACCGAGATGGGATTGTCAGAGCTGGCTGTAAATGAATTAAAATAAAGTCAAATTCATGTTAATACAATTATTAGTAGGTGGCAGACCAAGCTATGCTGGACATGCTCACCACCGTTTTTTATAAAAGAACCTAAAAAAGAGAAAAAAACAGTGGTCTTATATGCAAGAAAAAAAATCTTCAAGCTACATTCACATTGGGCATGTGATGCGCTTTAAAGAATGTGCTTTTAACACATTTAACGGCCGTGGGGCGGCCGTGGTGCAGCGGTTGGGCAGTCGTCATTTGATCGGAAGATTGCAGCTGTGTGAATGTGTGTGAATGGGACTGTGACTGTAAAGTGCTTTGGGCCTTCAAAGAAGGTGGAAAAGCTGTCATGGCTAGCGAGGTTATGGCAGACCCAGATGCTGGAACCCGGAAGGAATACTCTGCAGGCGAAGAGGATGAGTAGTAAGAGATTTAATTGGAGGAATGACAGAGTTCCAGGAAAGAATGTTTGGAGGATGGTTGGAGGGTCTTGGCGGCGAACACCGTTCTTCTCGGAGGAAGTCCAGAGAGGCGACGAGGAGGAACCAGAGAGACGGTGAGTCTGAGTCCGAAGTGTGACAGACGTGGACGTGATCCTAAGCAGGCAGAGACAAGACAGGGTTAGACGAGGCATACGAAGCATGAAACTAGAATCGTGAACAGGGCCAGAGGATGCACCGTGGAGTACAACGAACTAGCGTCGAGTACAGGTCCTGGTTCTCCTTATGAGTCCAGTCGCTGATGAGGAAGAGGCAGCACAGCTGGTCTCCGCAGGTGGACCTGACGAGGAGGAGGAGCTGGCTGGGGGTACCGTGACAGTACCCCCTCCCCCACGACCGCCTCCAGGCGGAACAGGACGGCGATCGGGATGGGCCCGGAAAAAGTCGTCAATGAGGGTGTGGTCCAAGATGAAGGAGCGAGGGATCCACGACCGCTCCTCCGGGCCGTAACCCTCCCAGTCCACAAGGTACGGGAAACCACGTCCCCGGCGTCGAACATCCAGAACCCGGCTGGCGGTATAGGCAGGACCGCCGTCGATGAGCCGGGCGGGTGGCGGGGAAGCGGACGGCGGGCAAAGAGGGCTCTGGCGGACGGGTTTGATTTGTGACACATGAAACGAGGGATGAATTTTGAGGGCAGCGGGTAGTTTCAGGCGGACACAGTTGGGATTGATGATGCGTTCTATGACAAATGGACCGATGAAACGAGGAGCCAACTTACGGGACGAGGCCTGGAGCGGGATGTTTTTAGAGGACAGCCAGACTTGCTGTCCAGGCTCGTAAGGGGGGCTCGGGACCCGGTGACGGTCCGCGATCTGGCGGTTACCCTCCTTGGTCCGGAGAAGGGCGGCGCGAGCCTGGCGCCAAACCTCCTGGCAGCGTTGCAGATGGAGTTGGACGGAGGGCACCGCCAGATCGAGCTCCTGGGATGGGAACAAGGGGGGAGAATAACCCAACGAGGCTTTGAACGGCGACATACCCGTAGCAGTGGAAGGATGATTATTATGGGCATATTCCACCCAGATGAGATAGTCCGACCAGTCCTCCTGGTTTTGAGCCGCAAAACAGCGCAGGGCCGCCTCCAACTCCTGATTAGCCCGTTCGGCCTGGCCATTGGATTGAGGGTGGTAACCAGAAGTTAGACTGATGGTGGCTCCGAGGGCGGAGCAGAAGGCCTTCCACACCTGTGAAGTGAATTGTGGACCTCGGTCAGAAACAATATCGGAGGGAATGCCATGATGACGGAAGACAACATTAACAAGGGTGTTGGCAGTTTCGGTGGCAGAAGGCAGGTGGGGCAGAGGAATGAACTGAACAGCTTTGGAGAAACGATCAATAACTGTGAGGATAACTGTGAACCCATGAGAGGGGGGCAGACCGGTCACAAAGTCCACGGCAATGTGGGACCAGGGTCGACTAGGCGTGGATAGTGGATGGAGATGGCCGGCTGGTGGCGAGTTGGAGGACTTAGCCCTGGCACAGGTGGTGCAGGCAGCGATGTATTGACGCACATCGTCATCCATGGAGGGCCAAAAGAATCGACGCCGGAGAAGCATAAGGGTCCGGCGGACACCACCATGGCAGGCAATCTTAGAGCTGTGTCCCCAGGCGATGACGTCAGATCTGAGCCTGTCAGGGACAAACAAAGTGCCAGGAGGACATATAATTGAATCAGGTTTCTCACCTTGGGCCTGTAATAGCTTAGTTTCAATGTCCCAAGTGAGGTTCCCCACAAAAAGGGAGTCCGGAATGATAGGGGCTGTGCTGGGTATGTCCGTGGTGTTGTATTTCCTTGACAGGGCGTCGGGTTTGCCGTTTTTACTGCCCGGGCGGTAGGAGATGGAAAACTTGAACCGGTCAAAGAACAAGCACCATCGCGCCTGTCTGGAATTAAGTCTCTTGGCCGAGCGTAAATACTCCAGATTCTTGTGATCGGTCAAAACAAGAAACGGTTGTTCAGCCCCCTCCAACCAATGTCTCCACTCTTCCAAAGCGAGTTTGATGGCGAGTAACTCACGGTTGCCGATGTCGTAGTTTTGTTCAGTGGGACTGAGTTTCCTAGAAAAGAAGGCACACGGTTTCAGTTTGCCAGAGGGGGATTCACGCTGTGACAATACGGCTCCAACTCCTGAGTCTGAGGCGTCGACCTCTACGATGAACTGTTTATGGACATCAGGTTGGATGAGGATAGGTGCAGAGGTGAACAGTTCCTTGAGCTTTCTGAAAGCCGTGTCTGCGGCGGTGTTACAGACATAGGGGACCTTGACAGAGGTGAGACGAGTGAGAGGAGCGGCGATGCCGCTGTAATTACGGATAAATCTCCGATAAAAATTGGCAAATCCTAGGAACTGCTGTAATTTTTTGCGGGACTCAGGAATACTCCAATCAGAGACTGCTTGGAGTTTAGAGGGATCAGGTCTGATTTTGCCTGCCTCTAAAATGTACCCCAGGAATGAAACGGAGTTGACGTGAAATTCACATTTCTCGGCTTTAACGAAAAGTTTGTTTTCTAGAAGACGTTCGAGGACGAGTCTGACGTGGTGGCGATGTTCTGTGGAATTACTGGAATAAATAAGGATGTCGTCTAAATAGATAAATACAAAGCGATTAAGGAAGTCGCGCAGAATGTCGTTCACAAGGCGTTGAAAAACGGCGGGGGCATTGGTGAGACCGAAGGGCATGACCAAGTATTCGTAATGCCCGAGGGGGGTCTTGAAGGCGGTTTTCCATTCGTCCCCCTCCCGGACTCTGACGAGGTGATACGCATTACGGAGGTCTAATTTGGTGAAGATGTTGGCTCCCTGAACGGAGTCGAAAACAGAGTTAATGAGTGGGAGAGAATACTTATCTTTTACAGTTATCTGGTTAAGCTCACGGTAATCAATGCAGGGCCTGAGGGTTTTATCTTTCTTCTCTACGAAGAAGAACCCTGCACCGACAGGGGATGAGGAAGGCCGGATGTGCCCCAGTGAAAGAGCCTCTTGGATGTAGTTTTCCATAGAGAGCTTCTCCGGACCGGACAGATTGAATAGTCTCCCTTTGGGAAGGGGGGCACCGCCGAGAAGCTCGATAGCACAGTCATAAGGTCTGTGAGGGGGTAAAGCACACGCCTTAGCCTTGCTGAACACGGCTTTGAGGTCATGGTAACATGACGGCACCTTAGAAAGATCAATATGCTCTTCTTCGGGAGAATTAGCTTTGGTAGTAGTGGGAAGCGCAGAGTGTAAGCAGTTTGCCATACAATACGTACTCCAATTTATGATTCGAGAGTTAGACCAGTCGATTTGGGGGTTATGAAGGCGTAACCAGGAAAAACCCAGAATGACGGGGGTCAGGGGAGCATTAGTGACAAAAACTGATGATATTCGCGATGGTTTCCGGAAGTTATGAGCTGGATAGGTTCAGTACGCAACGTTATTTTGGATAATAATTTACCACCTAACCCAGCGGCTTTAACGGGAGCGTCTAACGGTTCAACCGGTAACCCAAGATGACGAACTAAACTCGAATCGATGAGGCTGTGTTCAGCTCCAGAATCAATGAGAGCGTGAAGTTCATGGACGTGATTAAGGCTAGGAAACTTGACAGGGATAAATAGGAAAGGCTTGGCTTGTCTATCAGACGGATCCCCTCGCGACCTGTCGCTTAGCGAGGGGTTCGGGAGTTTAAACGCTTTGGGCATTACGAGACCGTGTGTTTGGGATCTCCACAATAAAAGCACAATCCCTCCTCACGGCGCTTAAGTCTTTCTCCGGGGGAAAGTTTTGAGTGCCCAATTTGCATGGGCTCTTCAGCAGAAGTGAAAGAAGCTTCGGCGCCGGCAGGCGATTGTTGAAGGCGAGGGAGAACCTCTGAGGCGGGTCGACGAGTGGCAAAACTCCGCTCATGACGACGTTCGCGGAGACGTATGTCGGATCGGAGGGCTGCAGTAACAAGTTCCTCGAAACTGTCCGCTTCTGGTTGAGTACATAAATGATCCTTGATGTTTTCATTTAGGGATTGATAGAATATTCCCTTGAGGGCAATGTCCGGCCAGCCTGATTCGACCGCTAAAATACGGAAGTCTATTAGGTGGTCACTCACCGGACGGTCACGCTGTTTGAGGCCGAGTAACCGCCGGGTAGCTTCCTCCTGCTTGCGTGGCTGATCAAATACGAGCCGGAACTCACCGATGAAGCGGTCGAAAGGAAGATGCGAGAGTGGGTTAGCGGCTAGAAATGCCTGAGCCCATTGGAGTGCTCTGCTGCGGAGAGAGTTCACTATCAGAGAAATCTTGCGGTGATCAGACTGGTAGTACCTGGGGGATTGTTGGAATATTAGCCGACACTGTAGCAGGAAACCGCTGCATGCCTCAACGTCGCCGCTGAATGGTTCCGGCTGCGCCCGGATGTTTTCCTCGGGGGACGCGGAAGTGGTGATGAGGTCACCGGAAGCGGGAGCTGCGGCTGCGGTGGAGCTAGCGGCCTGGTTAGCTAGCGTTTGCGTGATATTATCCAACCGGCGAAACAACTCCTGTTGAGTAGCGGACATTTGGGTGATGGCATCGGCTTGACGGGAGAGAAGCAAACCTTGTTGACTTAAAGCCAGGCGGAATCCGTCCGGGTCAGCTGGGTCGGGGGTAAGGCTAGTTCGTTCTGTCATGGCTAGCGAGGTTATGGCAGACCCAGATGCTGGAACCCGGAAGGAATACTCTGCAGGCGAAGAGGATGAGTAGTAAGAGATTTAATTGGAGGAATGACAGAGTTCCAGGAAAGAATGTTTGGAGGATGGTTGGAGGGTCTTGGCGGCGAACACCGTTCTTCTCGGAGGAAGTCCAGAGAGGCGACGAGGAGGAACCAGAGAGACGGTGAGTCTGAGTCCAAAGTGTGACAGACGTGGACGTGATCCTAAGCAGGCAGAGACAAGACAGGGTTAGACGAGGCATACGAAGCATGAAACTAGAATCGTGAACAGGGCCAGAGGATGCACCGTGGAGTACAACGAACTAGCGTCGAGTACAGGTCCTGGTTCTCCTTATGAGTCCAGTCGCTGATGAGGAAGAGGCAGCACAGCTGGTCTCCGCAGGTGGACCTGACGAGGAGGAGGAGCTGGCTGGGGGTACCGTGACAAAAGCGCTACTTAAGTATACGCCATTTAACATATATTAACATAACATAACATATATATACCCTCCGCCATGCTAATAGGGAGGGGATTGTTTTCCTTTTGCTGTTTACTAGTGTACGTCCGTCACCTATAGTTGGAAGAGGCTTGGTGTGTAATGTCAAAGCGATACAAATCTTGCTTCACAGCTCTATTGCGAACTCTATTATTAATTTCCCCTCCAGGATAAATTTTCACGGTAGGGAAAATAAAAAAATCAACGGTCGGCACTTTCGTGTATTTATTTCCCTGATTGGTCTAAGTTCGACCTAGTTTAACTTCTAATGCATGTTGAATGGCCTTGCATTTTGTACATAGAGCCTGAAAACGGTTTTAGAGACTTGCGAAGCAACACATGAATGTTACAGTTTTGAACATGGAAGTCTGAAACGCACATTTACATAGACTTTTCTTTGGAAGTGGTCGATTAAATGCAGGTAGTCGAGGTTGGTTTTAACTTAGCTTTAAATGGTGTGATGATCTTTCATTGTAAAGGGAGCCATCTTTTTTTCCAAGCCACTATGAAGGAACATTATTTTTTGTATTTCACCTTAAGACCGTAACATACAAGAAAAGTTTTTCTAAGGATAAAGTTGGGAATCCTTTGTCATTTAGAGAGGTCCACCTATAAAGCGTGTAAAAAATGATATATTTTAATTGCTTTGCCTCCAAATAACAAAGCCCTGGTGAAGAGACTAAAGAAAATGCTGGGATAAGAGGTGAAGGAGCATTGTATGATTGTATGATTGGTACAAGCTTTCACCAAAAACTGAAAAATTTGTTAATTTCTGTTTTTTTAATAAAAACTAGAAGTGAATATGATCATATCACAGTGTTTTATGTTTTTTTACTCCCTAGCAATGTTGGCAATGTTTTCAAATCAGAAATTTACTTTGAAGGTCTACAATCTCACCGGAGTGATGCATTTTTCACATAAGACCATATCCATAATTACTTATTAAACCAAGGCTATAATGCACTGTAGAAACCACAAGGTTGACTCACATTCCCTACAATTTCTGACTCTTGGACATTAAAATTACATCAGTTCAAGATAGATTTGAGGAAATATTTTTAGAACAGTTCTGTTTTCTTTATTCTTTTCAATATTTTATGTTCAAAATCCTACAAGGAAAAATGGGTTATGTTGAAATTGTAACGATCATCTATTTATTTATAGTGCTCATTACGTTTTTAGGGTAATTAGATTTTTTAAATAGATATATGTACACACCACAGATTTTACTCTTTGTTCTTCAGATTTTTTTATGTAACACAAGTTAACCAAACAACAACAAAAAAACCCCAAATAATATAATATAATAATCCTCAGTCTCAGAACCGATTTGTTTTCTTCAAGTGTCCCGTTAATGTTCGTGCTGCAGCGTCTTCCTTTTCAGAGTTCACGGTCGCTCCCACTCCCGACACGTAGGCATTCTCCACAATGAAACGCCATCCAAACGAAAGAAGTAAAAGGAATCCTCTCACCCAAGGGTTGACTGTCCAAGTTTGTCCAAACAGAAATAAATCCCCAAAACGGAATCCGATGCCTCGGGAGTTAGATGCGCTTCTTTTTTTCCTTTTTTCTTCAGGTCTCTCGTAGACTCCCTGAAGTTTTTTTCCCGTCACCGCAGGATGAGCCCCCCCCTCCCCCCCCTTACTTTGGTTCTCTTTATCCCCTCAGTTACCAGTACCGTCAGTCACATGACGCACAGCTGACGTGTCCTTAATACAAAAAATAAATAAATAACAACACCTTTCTGCATGACATTTCCAGAGGAAATCAGAAATAGGACTTTACAGTGTTATGGGAACAAATGTTTTTGACACAGAATTCAATCATAATGTCAATTTCTTATTTTAAATACTTTTGTGGCTACATATACCCCCCCCTTCAGCCAAAGGCTTCTAAGGGAAAACACCATGATAGGTCTTTAGGTTTACCACATTTACAGTATCTTCTTTCTTTTGTGGGTCTCCCCAAATAACTCTGTAATTGATTGGCCCTAATTTCTTTATTATTTTTGCTGGTCCTTCCCACTTCGGCGCTAACTTTGCTGAAACTTTTCAGTAGCTTTAGAAAGGGGATGTGACCTGACCCAGACTAAGTCTCCCGGCAGAAAGTGCGCATCTTTTCTACGGGTATTATAATACTTAGCATTTCTAGCCTGGTGCACACCCACTCTCCGTTTAACCTCCTCAGCCAGTTGTTGTTGTCTTTCAACTAGATTGTAGGTTGCTTGTTGTTGTGGAGAAGGTGGTTTGTAAATCAGTCTCTGCAGAGGGCCATAGAGGTTACGTCCCAGAGCCAGCTCCGCTGGGGTCTTTCCTGTGGTTTCTTGTTGGGGCGGTGTTAATAGCGAAACGAAACTCAGGTAACCATTGATCCCAAGCATGGTGATGTTGGCCCACAAATGATGCAATCATGGTCTTCAATGTTCGGTTTACACGTTCGGTGAGGTTGGTTTGTGGATGATAACTAGTCGTTAACTTCTGCACACCCCCCATGTCTTACAAAGGTCAATTAAAAGACTACTAGTAAACTGAGGACCTCGGTCAGACACCAGATATTGAGGAACGCCCACCTAGTGAATATTTCCTCTATCAGAATCTTGATAATTCGTGGTGTTTTACTATCTCTTAAGGGAAACAATTCAACCCACTTTGAATAGTAGTCAACCACCACAGAAGAAATACGTTTGCCTTCTTGCTCCTGGGGAAGGGCCCCATAAGATCTATTCCGAGCATCTCTCCAGGTTTATTGACTGTGATGTTTTGTAATAAACCCGAAGGTTTGCAATTGCCAGGTTTGTACTTTTGGCAAGTTTCACATTTCTTGGTGTGTTCCCAGACATCTTTGCGTACGCTTGGCCACCAAGCTACATCTAGGATCTTCAGTAGGGTTTTCAGGCGCCCAAGATGGCCTCCCAAAGGATTATCATGAAAGTAACGGAGAAACTCCGGAACTAGGGCCTGAGGCACTACCAATTGAAACCGTTCTCCTTGGTTCTGCAAGGGAATTCTGCGATACAGAACACCCTGATGTTCTGCAAAGCTGATCCTTTGGGGAGAAGTGTTGATGCCACTTTGAGTCCGTTTCATTTCATTAAGTTTTGGGTCATGATCTTGTGCTTGAGCGATTTCTGCTAAACTGGTTGGAAGATCTGAAGGACTCTTCAGGGTGACAGCAAAGCAAGGAGATGGCTTTATTATCAAGGGTGTATATCCTCGAGACAATGCGTCTGGTGCAACATTGAGGCAACCCTTTCTATAGAGGACCTTGAAGTGGAACTGTTGCAACCGCAAAATCCAGCGCGTCAAGCGAGATGTTTTTTAGGGCAATTGAACGCCCACGATAATGCAGCATGGTCTGTGTAGACAGAAAACTCCTTCCCTTCAAGATAGTGTCTCCATTTCTCAACCGCCCAGACGACAGCCAAACATTCCTTTTCTGAGGTAGAATAATTCCCCTCAGGTCCTCGAAGCCCTCTGGAAGCATACGCGATCACACGTTCTCCATCTTTCGTCTCCTGTGAGAGAATAGCCCCAAGGCCCACCTCACTGGCGTCTGTGTGAACCTGAAAGGGAAGCGACATATCTGGCTGTGCTAGTATGGGTGGTGAGGTTAGAGCTTTTTTTAAAGCATCCATGCTAGCTTGACATTCGGTAGACCAGTGCCACTCTACCCCCTTCTTCTTCAAGTGATTAAGAGGAGCCGCAATAGCAGAAAAATTTGCAATAAATTTATGATACCAGCCTGCAAGCCCAGAAAACGCTGAAGAGACTTTATATCTGTTGGTACTGGAAAGTCTGCAATTGCTCGTGTCTTCGCTGGATCGGCTTCTACTCCTTTTCCTGAGACAACATGACCAAGAAATTTTAACTGTTTTTTAAAGAAATGGCATTTCTCCATGTTGAGACTGAGGTTGGCCCTATGGAGTCTCAGAAACACTTCTGCCAAATCTTTCATGTGGTCTGCTTGTGTTTTAGAATAAACAATGATGTCATCTATATATATAAAACACAACTTCCCTTTTATTTCTCCTAACACTTTTTCCATAAGCCGTTGGAAAGTGGCTGCAGCATTCCGTAATCCAAACGGCATGCATTTGAACTGGAAAAGTCCAATAGAAGTTATAAAAGCCGTTTGTGGCTTACTCTGTTCATCCATGGCCACCTGCCAATATCCTGATTGCAAATCCAAAGTGCTGAACCAGGATGCACCATCCATGGATTCCAAGATGTCATGAATGAGGGGCATGGGATAAGCATCAGGCAAGGTCTTGGCATTTACTCTTCTGTAGTCAACACAAAACCTATAGGATCCATCAGGCTTGTCTACAAGGACTACAGGAGAGGACCAGGCTGATTGTGATGGTTCAATTATGCCATCTTTCAACATTTTAGCCACATGTTCCTCGATTATATTTTTTTAAAAGGAGAAACCCGATAGGCTCTTAATCTCACTGGGATTTCGTCTTGCAAGAAGATTCTGTGTTTTTCGACGGTGGTTCTCCCCAGAATGCCAGAAGTAACTGATGGCCAGTCCTCCACCAATTTATGTAGATGTCTGGAATTGTCAGGATGATCAGTGTCACGGGTTTGAACCCTGTCTGTGGCAGTCACAACTGACCCACAAGGAGGAAATTCCCCCGGTTGGAGTGCATAGTAGAGACTAACCGGAGAAAGGCAAGAGGAGATGGTGGATTTTTTCCACTCCCTGACATCTCCTGTCTGATGAAGAAATGTATGGAATTTATAACCATGATCTGTTTTCACTCCATAACTGTTTCGGGACATATCAAGAATTGCTCCCGACTTTGATAGAAAGTCCAGTCCAAGCACTAGAGAAAAAGCCAAGTGGCGGTCTTCCATTACATGCACATTTATTGTCCATTGATCCTGATGCCACTCCAGACATAGAGTCTTTTGGCCCAACTCCTGGTGAATGGTTCCATCAGCCATAACAAATCTTTGTCTTTCTGTAAGTTGAAATATTTCTTCAGGACGTGTCAACTGGTTCCACAAGCTCTCTCTTATTAGAGTAAAGGTACTACCAGTGTCAACCACTGCTTCCACCTGCATCCCTCGGATTGAAACAGGGACCATTAAGAGGTTTGGCTCTCTACTGGTATGTTGTGGAACTACAGTGACCCCTACTGTACCCTTTTGGTTAGCTTTTCTGTCAGGAGGTTTTTTAGTGAATCTGTCCGAATTCGCATGAACTCTCTGCCAATAATCTTTTGCTCCCGTACAGTCCTTTTCAACCATTGCTCCAATTTTTACAAGTTGGGCAACTGTAGAGACCGTTCCCCTCAGACATCCTGCCACTTTTGGGTTGATATTGTTTAGTATGCGTCGCACAACCTCCTCTTCTGACATGTCCCGCTTCCATTTAAGACATAGAGCTCTGTAGTCATATGCAAAGTCTCTTAAACACTGATCTGGCTTCTGGACTGTGGTCCTCAATTTCTCCTCTACTTCTGTTAAATAGTCAGCAGGGAGAAAGGCAGCCATAAATGCATTTTTAAAAGACGTCCAGTCATGTATTTGATATTTTGTGGCTTTCCACCAACTAAGAGCGGGTCCTTTCAATACTGCAGACAGGGCTCCCATCAATTCATGGTTGGACAATGGTCGTATGTCCAAATAGTTTTCGCATTGCTCTATGAAACTGACAACATCTGAAGATTCACTGGAGGTTCCAAAAGTGGGAAAGTCTAAGCGAACCGGAGGTGTAGAGTAGAAAGGGGTCACACCAGGCTGACTATGTACTGTAGGAGTGGAGTAGAAATGGGTGGCACCAGGCTGACTAGGCACTATCAGGCGAGGTTCATTAGAAAGAGTTGAATCCTGTAATTCAGTAGAAATGGCTATGGACCTTTGGGCAATGGGAGTGCTCTCTGCTTTAATATTTTTAAGTTGGTTTTTCCATTTCAAATCCCTTCTTAACATACAATTCACCACATCTTTTTCCAGTTTTTCTACCTTGGATATGAGGTTATTTTCCATTTTTGCAAAACAGACATCAATATATTCTCTGAAATTACTTTCTCGATTGATAGAACTTGTAATGGAATCCCTCAGTCTTACTTCTAAGTCATGGACCTGCTCTTTTAGAGCAGCAACATCATGTGGTTACACATTTTAGGTCATCTTTCATGTTCTGTTCCTCCTGCTCCTCTGATCTTCTGTACTGTTGCTCATCCTCTGCATTAGCACCATCATCATTAGCCTGAACAACCTCAACATCGGTTAGAATTTTAGCTTTCCGGTGTCTGATGTCTTCAGGAGCGATACGTTCATCTTCCTCGTCTTCATCGTCCAAATATAATGAACCCAACAAAGATGTTATTTCACTTGGAGATTTCTCTCTTATGGTTACAAATTGACCAACAGTAAAATCTGGATCACCAGACTCAGGATCTCTCAACGCATCTGGATTGTATAAGCCACTCAAACCCGCACTTGTTCTATTTTCCATGATTTTTCAACAAAACATATACATATATCAAAAAAAATCTATCCCCATACTGGCCACCATATGTAACGATCATCTATTTATTTATAGTGCTCATTACGTTTTTAGGGTAATTAGATTTTTTAAATAGATATATGTACACACCACAGATTTTACTCTTTGTTCTTCAGATTTTTTTATGTAACACAAGTTAACCAAACAACAACAAAAAAACCCCAAATAATATAATATAATAATCCTCAGTCTCAGAACCGATTTGTTTTCTTCAAGTGTCCCGTTAATGTTCGTGCTGCAGCGTCTTCCTTTTCAGAGTTCACGGTCGCTCCCACTCCCGACACGTAGGCATTCTCCACAATGAAACGCCATCCAAACGAAAGAAGTAAAAGGAATCCTCTCACCCAAGGGTTGACTGTCCAAGTTTGTCCAAACAGAAATAAATCCCCAAAACGGAATCCGATGCCTCGGGAGTTAGATGCGCTTCTTTTTTTCCTTTTTTCTTCAGGTCTCTCGTAGACTCCCTGAAGTTTTTTTCCCGTCACCGCAGGATGAGCCCCCCCCTCCCCCCCCTTACTTTGGTTCTCTTTATCCCCTCAGTTACCAGTACCGTCAGTCACATGACGCACAGCTGACGTGTCCTTAATACAAAAAATAAATAAATAACAACACCTTTCTGCATGACATTTCCAGAGGAAATCAGAAATAGGACTTTACAGTGTTATGGGAACAAATGTTTTTGACACAGAATTCAATCATAATGTCAATTTCTTATTTTAAATACTTTTGTGGCTACAAAAGTATTTAAAATAAGAAATTGACATTATGATTGAATTCTGTGTCAAAAACATTTGTTCCCATAACACTGTAAAGTCCTATTTCTGATTTCCTCTGGAAATGTCATGCAGAAAGGTGTTGTTATTTATTTATTTTTTGTATTAAGGACACGTCAGCTGTGCGTCATGTGACTGACGGTACTGGTAACTGAGGGGATAAAGAGAACCAAAGTAAGGGGGGGGAGGGGGGGGCTCATCCTGCGGTGACGGGAAAAAAACTTCAGGGAGTCTACGAGAGACCTGAAGAAAAAAGGAAAAAAAGAAGCGCATCTAACTCCCGAGGCATCGGATTCCGTTTTGGGGATTTATTTCTGTTTGGACAAACTTGGACAGTCAACCCTTGGGTGAGAGGATTCCTTTTACTTCTTTCGTTTGGATGGCGTTTCATTGTGGAGAATGCCTACGTGTCGGGAGTGGGAGCGACCGTGAACTCTGAAAAGGAAGACGCTGCAGCACGAACATTAACGGGACACTTGAAGAAAACAAATCGGTTCTGAGACTGAGGATTATTATATTATATTATTTGGGGTTTTTTTGTTGTTGTTTGGTTAACTTGTGTTACATAAAAAAATCTGAAGAACAAAGAGTAAAATCTGTGGTGTGTACATATATCTATTTAAAAAATCTAATTACCCTAAAAACGTAATGAGCACTATAAATAAATAGATGATCGTTACATATGGTGGCCAGTATGGGGATAGATTTTTTTTGATATATGTATATGTTTTGTTGAAAAATCATGGAAAATAGAACAAGTGCGGGTTTGAGTGGCTTATACAATCCAGATGCGTTGAGAGATCCTGAGTCTGGTGATCCAGATTTTACTGTTGGTCAATTTGTAACCATAAGAGAGAAATCTCCAAGTGAAATAACATCTTTGTTGGGTTCATTATATTTGGACGATGAAGACGAGGAAGATGAACGTATCGCTCCTGAAGACATCAGACACCGGAAAGCTAAAATTCTAACCGATGTTGAGGTTGTTCAGGCTAATGATGATGGTGCTAATGCAGAGGATGAGCAACAGTACAGAAGATCAGAGGAGCAGGAGGAACAGAACATGAAAGATGACCTAAAATGTGTAACACATGATGTTGCTGCTCTAAAAGAGCAGGTCCATGACTTAGAAGTAAGACTGAGGGATTCCATTACAAGTTCTATCAATCGAGAAAGTAATTTCAGAGAATATATTGATGTCTGTTTTGCAAAAATGGAAAATAACCTCATATCCAAGGTAGAAAAACTGGAAAAAGATGTGGTGAATTGTATGTTAAGAAGGGATTTGAAATGGAAAAACCAACTTAAAAATATTAAAGCAGAGAGCACTCCCATTGCCCAAAGGTCCATAGCCATTTCTACTGAATTACAGGATTCAACTCTTTCTAATGAACCTCGCCTGATAGTGCCTAGTCAGCCTGGTGCCACCCATTTCTACTCCACTCCTACAGTACATAGTCAGCCTGGTGTGACCCCTTTCTACTCTACACCTCCGGTTCGCTTAGACTTTCCCACTTTTGGAACCTCCAGTGAATCTTCAGATGTTGTCAGTTTCATAGAGCAATGCGAAAACTATTTGGACATACGACCATTGTCCAACCATGAATTGATGGGAGCCCTGTCTGCAGTATTGAAAGGACCCGCTCTTAGTTGGTGGAAAGCCACAAAATATCAAATACATGACTGGACGTCTTTTAAAAATGCATTTATGGCTGCCTTTCTCCCTGCTGACTATTTAACAGAAGTAGAGGAGAAATTGAGGACCACAGTCCAGAAGCCAGATCAGTGTTTAAGAGACTTTGCATATGACTACAGAGCTCTATGTCTTAAATGGAAGCGGGACATGTCAGAAGAGGAGGTTGTGCGACGCATACTAAACAATATCAACCCAAAAGTGGCAGGATGTCTGAGGGGAACGGTCTCTACAGTTGCCCAACTTGTAAAAATTGGAGCAATGGTTGAAAAGGACTGTACGGGAGCAAAAGATTATTGGCAGAGAGTTCATGCGAATTCGGACAGATTCACTAAAAAACCTCCTGACAGAAAAGCTAACCAAAAGGGTACAGTAGGGTCACTGTAGTTCCACAACATACCAGTAGAGAGCCAAACCTCTTAATGGTCCCTGTTTCAATCCGAGGGATGCAGGTGGAAGCAGTGGTTGACACTGGTAGTACCTTTACTCTAATAAGAGAGAGCTTGTGGAACCAGTTGACACGTCCTGAAGAAATATTTCAACTTACAGAAAGACAAAGATTTGTTATGGCTGATGGAACCATTCACCAGGAGTTGGGCCAAAAGACTCTATGTCTGGAGTGGCATCAGGATCAATGGACAATAAATGTGCATGTAATGGAAGACCGCCACTTGGCTTTTTCTCTAGTGCTTGGACTGGACTTTCTATCAAAGTCGGGAGCAATTCTTGATATGTCCCGAAACAGTTATGGAGTGAAAACAGATCATGGTTATAAATTCCATACATTTCTTCATCAGACAGGAGATGTCAGGGAGTGGAAAAAATCCACCATCTCCTCTTGCCTTTCTCCGGTTAGTCTCTACTATGCACTCCAACCGGGGGAATTTCCTCCTTGTGGTCAGTTGTGACTGCCACAGACAGGGTTCAAACCCGTGACACTGATCATCCTGACAATTCCAGACATCTACATAAATTGGTGGAGGACTGGCCATCAGTTACTTCTGGCATTCTGGGGAGAACCACCGTCGAAAAACACAGAATCTTCTTGCAAGACGAAATCCCAGTGAGATTAAGAGCCTATCGGGTTTCTCCTTTTAAAAAAAATATAATCGAGGAACATGTGGCTAAAATGTTGAAAGATGGCATAATTGAACCATCACAATCAGCCTGGTCCTCTCCTGTAGTCCTTGTAGACAAGCCTGATGGATCCTATAGGTTTTGTGTGTTGACTACAGAAGAGTAAATGCCAAGACCTTGCCTGATGCTTATCCCATGCCCCTCATTCATGACATCTTGGAATCCATGGATGGTGCATCCTGGTTCAGCACTTTGGATTTGCAATCAGGATATTGGCAGGTGGCCATGGATGAACAGAGTAAGCCACAAACGGCTTTTATAACTTCTATTGGACTTTTCCAGTTCAAATGCATGCCGTTTGGATTACGGAATGCTGCAGCCACTTTCCAACGGCTTATGGAAAAAGTGTTAGGAGAAATAAAAGGGAAGTTGTGTTTTATATATATAGATGACATCATTGTTTATTCTAAAACACAAGCAGACCACATGAAAGATTTGGCAGAAGTGTTTTCTGAGACTCCATAGGGCCAACCTCAGTCTCAACATGGAGAAATGCCATTTCTTTAAAAAACAGTTAAAATTTCTTGGTCATGTTGTCTCAGGAAAAGGAGTAGAAGCCGATCCAGCGAAGACACGAGCAATTGCAGACTTTCCAGTACCAACAGATATAAAGTCTCTTCAGCGTTTTCTGGGGCTTGCAGGCTGGTATCATAAATTTATTGCAAATTTTTCTGCTATTGCGGCTCCTCTTAATCACTTGAAGAAGAAGGGGGTAGAGTGGCACTGGTCTACCGAATGTCAAGCTAGCATGGATGCTTTAAAAAAAGCTCTAACCTCACCACCCATACTAGCACAGCCAGATATGTCGCTTTCCCTTTCAGGTTCACACAGACGCCAGTGAGGTGGGCCTTGGGGCTATTCTCTCACAGGAGACGAAAGATGGAGAACGTGTGATCGCGTATGCTTCCAGAGGGCTTCGAGGACCTGAGGGGAATTATTCTACCTCAGAAAAGGAATGTTTGGCTGTCGTCTGGGCGGTTGAGAAATGGAGACACTATCTTGAAGGGAAGGAGTTTCTGTCTACACAGACCATGCTGCATTATCGTGGGCGTTCAATTGCCCTAAAACAACATCTCGCTTGACGCGCTGGATTTTGCGGTTGCAACAGTTCCACTTCAAGGTCCTCTATAGAAAGGGTTGCCTCAATGTTGCACCAGACGCATTGTCTCGAGGATATACACCCTTGATAATAAAGCCATCTCCTTGCTTTGCTGTCACCCTGAAGAGTCCTTCAGATCTTCCAACCAGTTTAGCAGAAATCGCTCAAGCACAAGATCATGACCCAAAACTTAAGTGAAATGAAACGGACTCAAAGTGGCATCAACACTTCTCCCCAAAGGATCAGCTTTGCAGAACATCAGGGTGTTCTGTATCGCAGAATTCCCTTGCAGAACCAAGGAGAACGGTTTCAATTGGTAGTGCCTCAGGCCCTAGTTCCGGAGTTTCTCCGTTACTTTCATGATAATCCTTTGGGAGGCCATCTTGGGCGCCTGAAAACCCTACTGAAGATCCTAGATGTAGCTTGGTGGCCAAGCGTACGCAAAGATGTCTGGGAACACACCAAGAAATGTGAAACTTGCCAAAAGTACAAACCTGGCAATTGCAAACCTTCGGGTTTATTACAAACATCACAGTCAATAAACTGGAGAGATGCTCGGAATAGATCTTATGGGGCCCTTCCCCAGGAGCAAGAAGGCAAACGTATTTCTTCTTGTGGTGGTTGACTACTATTCAAAGTGGGTTGAATTGTTTCCCTTAAGAGATAGTAAAAACACACGAATTATCAAGATTCTGATAGAGGAAATATTCACTAGGTGGGGC
This sequence comes from Oryzias curvinotus, assembly GCA_023969325.1. NCBI lineage: Eukaryota > Metazoa > Chordata > Actinopteri > Beloniformes > Adrianichthyidae > Oryzias > Oryzias curvinotus. The sequence goes on from CM043710.1 coordinate 25,641,168, forward strand.
GTTCCTCAATATCTGGTGTCTGACCGAGGTCCTCAGTTTACTAGTAGTCTTTTAATTGACCTTTGTAAGACATGGGGGGTTGTGCAGAAGTTAACGACTAGTTTATCATCCACAAACCAACCTCACCGAACGTGTAAACCGAACATTGAAGACCATGATTGCATCATTGTGGGCCAACATCACCATGCTTGGGATCAATGGTTACCTGAGTTTCGTTTCGCTATTAACACCGCCCAACAAGAAACCACAGGAAAGACCCAGCGGAGCTGGCTCTGGGACGTAACCTCTATGGCCCTCTGCAGAGACTGATTTACAAACCACCTTCTCCACAACAACAAGCAACCTACAATCTAGTTGAAAGACAACAACAACTGGCTGAGGAGGTTAAACGGAGAGTGGGTGTGCACCAGGCTAGAAATGCTAAGTATTATAATACCCGTAGAAAAAGATGCGCACTTTCTGCCGGGAGACTTAGTCTGGGTCAGGTCACATCCCTTTCTAAAGCTACTGAAAAGTTTTCAGCAAAGTTAGCGCCGAAGTGGGAAGGACCAGCAAAAATAATAAAAGAAATTAGGGCCAATCAATTACAGAGTTATTTGGGGAGACCCACAAAAGAAAGAAGATACTGTAAATGTGGTAAACCTAAAGACCTATCATGGTGTTTTCCTTAGAAGCCTTGGCTGAAGGGGGGGGGGTATATGTAGCCACAAAAGTATTTAAAATAAGAAATTGACATTATGATTGAATTCTGTGTCAAAAACATTTGTTCCCATAACACTGTAAAGTCCTATTTCTGATTTCCTCTGGAAATGTCATGCAGAAAGGTGTTGTTATTTATTTATTTTTTGTATTAAGGACACGTCAGCTGTGCGTCATGTGACTGACGGTACTGGTAACTGAGGGGATAAAGAGAACCAAAGTAAGGGGGGGGAGGGGGGGGCTCATCCTGCGGTGACGGGAAAAAAACTTCAGGGAGTCTACGAGAGACCTGAAGAAAAAAGGAAAAAAAGAACGCATCTAACTCCCGAGCATCGGATTCCGTTTTGGGGATTTATTTCTGTTTGGACAAACTTGGACAGTCAACCCTTGGGTGAGAGGATTCCTTTTACTTCTTTCGTTTGGATGGCGTTTCATTGTGGAGAATGCCTACGTGTCGGGAGTGGGAGCGACCGTGAACTCTGAAAAGGAAGACGCTGCAGCACGAACATTAACGGGACACTTGAAGAAAACAAATCGGTTTCTGAGACTGAGGATTATTATATTATATTATTTGGGGTTTTTTGTTGTTGTTTGGTTAACTTGTGTTACATAAAAAAATCTGAAGAACAAAGAGTAAAATCTGTGGTGTGTACATATATCTATTTAAAAAATCTAATTACCCTAAAAACGTAATGAGCACTATAAATAAATAGATGATCGTTACAATTTCAACATAACCCATTTTCCTTGTAGGATTTTGAACATAAAATATTGAAAAGAATAAAGAAAACAGAACTGTTCTAAAAATATTTCCTCAAATCTATCTTGAACTGATGTAATTTTTAATGTCCAAGAGTCAGAAATTGTAGGGAATGTGAGTCAACCTTGTGGTTTCTACAGTGCATTATAGCCTTGGTTTAATAAGTAATTATGGATATGGTCTTATGTGAAAAATGCATCACTCCGGTGAGATTGTAGACCTTCAAAGTAAATTTCTGATTTGAAAACATTGCCAACATTGCTAGGGAGTAAAAAAACATAAAACACTGTGATATGATCATATTCACTTCTAGTTTTTATTAAAAAAACAGAAATTAACAAATTTTTCAGTTTTTGGTGAAAGCTTGTACCAATCATACAATCATACAATGCTCCTTCACCTCTTATCCCAGCATTTTCTTTAGTCTCTTCACCAGGGCTTTGTTATTTGGAGGCAAAGCAATTAAAATATATCATTTTTACACGCTTTATAGGTGGACCTCTCTAAATGACAAAGGATTCCCAACTTTATCCTTAGAAAAACTTTTCTTGTATGTTACGGTCTTAAGGTGAAATACAAAAAATAATGTTCCTTCATAGTGGCTTGGAAAAAAAGATGGCTCCCTTTACAATGAAAGATCATCACACCATTTAAAGCTAAGTTAAAACCAACCTCGACTACCTGCATTTAATCGACCACTTCCAAAGAAAAGTCTATGTAAATGTGCGTTTCAGACTTCCATGTTCAAAACTGTAACATTCATGTGTTGCTTTCGCAAGTCTCTAAAACCGTTTTCAGGCTCTATGTACAAAATGCAAGGCCATTCAACATGCATTAGAAGTTAAACTAGGTCGAACTTAGACCAATCAGGGAAATAAATACACGAAAGTGCCGACCGTTGATTTTTTTATTTTCCCTACCGTGAAAATTTATCCTGGAGGGGAAATTAATAATAGAGTTCGCAATAGAGCTGTGAAGCAAGATTTGTATCGCTTTGACATTACACACCAAGCCTCTTCCAACTATAGGTGACGGACGTACACTAGTAAACAGCAAAAGGAAAACAATCCCCTCCCTATTAGCATGGCGGAGGGTATATATATGTTATGTTATGTTAATATATGTTAAATGGCGTATACTTAAGTAGCGCTTTGTCACGGTACCCCCAGCCAGCTCCTCCTCCTCGTCAGGTCCACCTGCGGAGACCAGCTGTGCTGCCTCTTCCTCATCAGCGACTGGACTCATAAGGAGAACCAGGACCTGTACTCGACGCTAGTTCGTTGTACTCCACGGTGCATCCTCTGGCCCTGTTCACGATTCTAGTTTCATGCTTCGTATGCCTCGTCTAACCCTGTCTTGTCTCTGCCTGCTTAGGATCACGTCCACGTCTGTCACACTTTGGACTCAGACTCACCGTCTCTCTGGTTCCTCCTCGTCGCCTCTCTGGACTTCCTCCGAGAAGAACGGTGTTCGCCGCCAAGACCCTCCAACCATCCTCCAAACATTCTTTCCTGGAACTCTGTCATTCCTCCAATTAAATCTCTTACTACTCATCCTCTTCGCCTGCAGAGTATTCCTTCCGGGTTCCAGCATCTGGGTCTGCCATAACCTCGCTAGCCATGACAGAACGAACTAGCCTTACCCCCGACCCAGCTGACCCGGACGGATTCCGCCTGGCTTTAAGTCAACAAGGTTTGCTTCTCTCCCGTCAAGCCGATGCCATCACCCAAATGTCCGCTACTCAACAGGAGTTGTTTCGCCGGTTGGATAATATCACGCAAACGCTAGCTAACCAGGCCGCTAGCTCCACCGCAGCCGCAGCTCCCGCTTCCGGTGACCTCATCACCACTTCCGCGTCCCCCGAGGAAAACATCCGGGCGCAGCCGGAACCATTCAGCGGCGACGTTGAGGCATGCAGCGGTTTCCTGCTACAGTGTCGGCTAATATTCCAACAATCCCCCAGGTACTACCAGTCTGATCACCGCAAGATTTCTCTGATAGTGAACTCTCTCCGCAGCAGAGCACTCCAATGGGCTCAGGCATTTCTAGCCGCTAACCCACTCTCGCATCTTCCTTTCGACCGCTTCATCGGTGAGTTCCGGCTCGTATTTGATCAGCCACGCAAGCAGGAGGAAGCTACCCGGCGGTTACTCGGCCTCAAACAGCGTGACCGTCCGGTGAGTGACCACCTAATAGACTTCCGTATTTTAGCGGTCGAATCAGGCTGGCCGGACATTGCCCTCAAGGGAATATTCTATCAATCCCTAAATGAAAACATCAAGGATCATTTATGTACTCAACCAGAAGCGGACAGTTTCGAGGAACTTGTTACTGCAGCCCTCCGATCCGACATACGTCTCCGCGAACGTCGTCATGAGCGGAGTTTTGCCACTCGTCGACCCGCCTCAGAGGTTCTCCCTCGCCTTCAACAATCGCCTGCCGGCGCCGAAGCTTCTTTCACTTCTGCTGAAGAGCCCATGCAAATTGGGCACTCAAACTTTCCCCCGGAGAAAGACTTAAGCGCCGTGAGGAGGGATTGTGCTTTTATTGTGGAGATCCCAAACACACGGTCTCGTAATGCCCAAAGCGTTTAAACTCCCGAACCCCTCGCTAAGCGACAGGTCGCGAGGGGATCCGTCTGATAGACAAGCCAAGCCTTTCCTATTTATCCCTGTCAAGTTTCCTAGCCTTAATCACGTCCATGAACTTCACGCTCTCATTGATTCTGGAGCTGAACACAGCCTCATCGATTCGAGTTTAGTTCGTCATCTTGGGTTACCGGTTGAAACCGTTAGACGCTCCCGTTAAAGCCGCTGGGTTAGGTGGTAAATTATTATCCAAAATAACGTTGCGTACTGAACCTATCCAGCTCATAACTTCCGGAAACCATCGCGAATATCATCAGTTTTTTGTCACTAATGCTCCCCTGACCCCCGTCATTCTGGGTTTTCCTGGTTACGCCTTCATAACCCCCAAATCGACTGGTCTAACTCTCGAATCATAAATTGGAGTACGTATTGTATGGCAAACTGCTTACACTCTGCGCTTCCCACTACTACCAAAGCTAATTCTCCCGAAGAAGAGCATATTGATCTTTCTAAGGTGCCGTCATGTTACCATGACCTCAAAGCCGTGTTCAGCAAGGCTAAGGCGTGTGCTTTACCCCCTCACAGACCTTATGACTGTGCTATCGAGCTTCTCGGCGGTGCCCCCCTTCCCAAAGGGAGACTATTCAATCTGTCCGGTCCGGAGAAGCTCTCTATGGAAAACTACATCCAAGAGGCTCTTTCACTGGGGCACATCCGGCCTTCCTCATCCCCTGTCGGTGCAGGGTTCTTCTTCGTAGAGAAGAAAGATAAAACCCTCAGGCCCTGCATTGATTACCGTGAGCTTAACCAGATAACTGTAAAAGATAAGTATTCTCTCCCACTCATTAACTCTGTTTTCGACTCCGTTCAGGGAGCCAACATCTTCACCAAATTAGACCTCCGTAATGCGTATCACCTCGTCAGAGTCCGGGAGGGGGACGAATGGAAAACCGCCTTCAAGACCCCCCTCGGGCATTACGAATACTTGGTCATGCCCTTCGGTCTCACCAATGCCCCCGCCGTTTTTCAACGCCTTGTGAACGACATTCTGCGCGACTTCCTTAATCGCTTTGTATTTATCTATTTAGACGACATCCTTATTTATTCCAGTAATTCCACAGAACATCGCCACCACGTCAGACTCGTCCTCGAACGTCTTCTAGAAAACAAACTTTTCGTTAAAGCCGAGAAATGTGAATTTCACGTCAACTCCGTTTCATTCCTGGGGTACATTTTAGAGGCAGGCAAAATCAGACCTGATCCCTCTAAACTCCAAGCAGTCTCTGATTGGAGTATTCCTGAGTCCCGCAAAAATTACAGCAGTTCCTAGGATTTGCCAATTTTTATCGGAGATTTATCCGTAATTACAGCGGCATCGCCGCTCCTCTCACTCGTCTCACCTCTGTCAAGGTCCCCTATGTCTGTAACACCGCCGCAGACACGGCTTTCAGAAAGCTCAAGGAACTGTTCACCTCTGCACCTATCCTCATCCAACCTGATGTCCATAAACAGTTCATCGTAGAGGTCGACGCCTCAGACTCAGGAGTTGGAGCCGTATTGTCACAGCGTGAATCCCCCTCTGGCAAACTGAAACCGTGTGCCTTCTTTTCTAGGAAACTCAGTCCCACTGAACAAAACTACGACATCGGCAACCGTGAGTTACTCGCCATCAAACTCGCTTTGGAAGAGTGGAGACATTGGTTGGAGGGGGCTGAACAACCGTTTCTTGTTTTGACCGATCACAAGAATCTGGAGTATTTACGCTCGGCCAAGAGACTTAATTCCAGACAGGCGCGATGGTGCTTGTTCTTTGACCGGTTCAAGTTTTCCATCTCCTACCGCCCGGGCAGTAAAAACGGCAAACCCGACGCCCTGTCAAGGAAATACAACACCACGGACATACCCAGCACAGCCCCTATCATTCCGGACTCCCTTTTTGTGGGGAACCTCACTTGGGACATTGAAACTAAGCTATTACAGGCCCAAGGTGAGAAACCTGATTCAATTATATGTCCTCCTGGCACTTTGTTTGTCCCTGACAGGCTCAGATCTGACGTCATCGCCTGGGGACACAGCTCTAAGATTGCCTGCCATGGTGGTGTCCGCCGGACCCTTATGCTTCTCCGGCGTCGATTCTTTTGGCCCTCCATGGATGACGATGTGCGTCAATACATCGCTGCCTGCACCACCTGTGCCAGGGCTAAGTCCTCCAACTCGCCACCAGCCGGCCATCTCCATCCACTATCCACGCCTAGTCGACCCTGGTCCCACATTGCCGTGGACTTTGTGACCGGTCTGCCCCCCTCTCATGGGTTCACAGTTATCCTCACAGTTATTGATCGTTTCTCCAAAGCTGTTCAGTTCATTCCTCTGCCCCACCTGCCTTCTGCCACCGAAACTGCCAACACCCTTGTTAATGTTGTCTTCCGTCATCATGGCATTCCCTCCGATATTGTTTCTGACCGAGGTCCACAATTCACTTCACAGGTGTGGAAGGCCTTCTGCTCCGCCCTCGGAGCCACCATCAGTCTAACTTCTGGTTACCACCCTCAATCCAATGGCCAGGCCGAACGGGCTAATCAGGAGTTGGAGGCGGCCCTGCGCTGTTTTGCGGCTCAAAACCAGGAGGACTGGTCGGACTATCTCATCTGGGTGGAATATGCCCATAATAATCATCCTTCCACTGCTACGGGTATGTCGCCGTTCAAAGCCTCGTTGGGTTATTCTCCCCCCTTGTTCCCATCCCAGGAGCTCGATCTGGCGGTGCCCTCCGTCCAACTCCATCTGCAACGCTGCCAGGAGGTTTGGCGCCAGGCTCGCGCCGCCCTTCTCCGGACCAAGGAGGGTAACCGCCAGATCGCGGACCGTCACCGGGTCCCGAGCCCCCCTTACGAGCCTGGACAGCAAGTCTGGCTGTCCTCTAAAAACATCCCGCTCCAGGCCTCGTCCCGTAAGTTGGCTCCTCGTTTCATCGGTCCATTTGTCATAGAACGCATCATCAATCCCAACTGTGTCCGCCTGAAACTACCCGCTGCCCTCAAAATTCATCCCTCGTTTCATGTGTCACAAATCAAACCCGTCCGCCAGAGCCCTCTTTGCCCGCCGTCCGCTTCCCCGCCACCCGCCCGGCTCATCGACGGCGGTCCTGCCTATACCGCCAGCCGGGTTCTGGATGTTCGACGCCGGGGACGTGGTTTCCCGTACCTTGTGGACTGGGAGGGTTACGGCCCGGAGGAGCGGTCGTGGATCCCTCGCTCCTTCATCTTGGACCACACCCTCATTGACGACTTTTTCCGGGCCCATCCCGATCGCCGTCCTGTTCCGCCTGGAGGCGGTCGTGGGGGAGGGGGTACTGTCACGGTACCCCCAGCCAGCTCCTCCTCCTCGTCAGGTCCACCTGCGGAGACCAGCTGTGCTGCCTCTTCCTCATCAGCGACTGGACTCATAAGGAGAACCAGGACCTGTACTCGACGCTAGTTCGTTGTACTCCACGGTGCATCCTCTGGCCCTGTTCACGATTCTAGTTTCATGCTTCGTATGCCTCGTCTAACCCTGTCTTGTCTCTGCCTGCTTAGGATCACGTCCACGTCTGTCACACTTCGGACTCAGACTCACCGTCTCTCTGGTTCCTCCTCGTCGCCTCTCTGGACTTCCTCCGAGAAGAACGGTGTTCGCCGCCAAGACCCTCCAACCATCCTCCAAACATTCTTTCCTGGAACTCTGTCATTCCTCCAATTAAATCTCTTACTACTCATCCTCTTCGCCTGCAGAGTATTCCTTCCGGGTTCCAGCATCTGGGTCTGCCATAACCTCGCTAGCCATGACAGCTTTTCCACCTTCTTTGAAGGCCCAAAGCACTTTACAGTCACAGTCCCATTCACACACATTCACACAGCTGCAATCTTCCGATCAAATGACGACTGCCCAACCGCTGCACCACGGCCGCCCCACGGCCGTTAAATGTGTTAAAAGCACATTCTTTAAAGCGCATCACATGCCCAATGTGAATGTAGCTTGAAGATTTTTTTTCTTGCATATAAGACCACTGTTTTTTTCTCTTTTTTAGGTTCTTTTATAAAAAACGGTGGTGAGCATGTCCAGCATAGCTTGGTCTGCCACCTACTAATAATTGTATTAACATGAATTTGACTTTATTTTAATTCATTTACAGCCAGCTCTGACAATCCCATCTCGGTTTGTTCACACAAGTGCATCTGCCATGGTTAAACTATACCAATTTCTGCTGCACACTCTGTCAGTTTCTGCAGAAACATCCATTTACATTCAGCATAAGGTAGGGCTATAGATGGATTACCGAGAACTTAAAGCGGTACAGATCCCTGCAGGACCACGATGAGCTCACAATGGTACTCCTTGGCTCTGCTCTCGTCTTGCAGTTCTACTTTGATTTGTTCAGGTGACTAAGGTTAAGAGGAAAGCTCTTTGAGGACAGAAGTAACAGCTGTGGGCACATCCGGGCCAAAGCTTCTGCTTCAGCTATCAAGTGTGAAAGTAAGAAGAAGGTAATCCTTTTCTGCCTTTCTGCCTTTAGGCGTAGCCAACTCTGTGGAAATCTGCCTCCAACAGAAGGAACAAGCTCTCTGCACCAGAGATCTGCAAGCATCAGTCCATATGTTATCACGCCTTCAGACACCCATGGCCTCTTTGTGTACATTTCTGCACCAAACTGAACATTCAGCAAACTCTTAGAACAGCTGCTAATGATGCCCAGAGAAGGGAATCCTTTTAAAGAACATTTGAACCTTTGGTGTGAACAAATTAGGAAATCAACCTTTATCACGGTTTTTTGCCTACAATCAATTTAATAACCAAAAACTTTAAGATTAACTGAACCAGAACATAATTTTATCTGGTCTGAAAAGCTCAAAAGTTATGGTTTTTACTTGCATTGTATATTGCTCAGCAACAGAGGAAGTTTTTTTCTGCCCAAACAAAATCTGAGACTGAGATCAAATAGTTCCAGAGCTCTGAATTTTCTTGAGAAAAAGTACAGACCGACACAGTGACTATTCTCCTTTTAACAAATATTGGCTGCCCTTTTTCTCAAAGACCCACTGGAATGAAAACCGTCCTTTTGGTGTTTTTTAAACATGTTCTTTTCTCAAAATGGATGACATACTATAAAGAAAAGTATGCTTAAAACTGATTTTCTGATTGTTGTGAATCAGGAGCAGATGAAAAATGTCAATTATAAAAAGTTTGTAAGTGTGACGTAACAAGTTACTATGGTGGATCACAAGCTCCATTCTAATTCATTCAATTCTGATCATCCACTCAAAGACAACATGCACATCTTTGTTTTCCTCGTCTAAATTGGCATTTGGCTAAAAACTGTATGGCTGGAAAGCTTCAATATTGCCCACCATTTTTCTTTTCATAAACAGATGGATGATGGGATGGGGGCAGGCTTACTTCATACCAACAGTCTCACCCACAACACAATTTCTAATGTCTGCAGAAACTATGTCCTAGAAAATGCAAAGGTTTTTATTTAGGCTAAAACATAGATAATCCTAATTAAAAAGACCACTGGGAACAATTTGAAAACAGATGTAAAGATAATTAGAGTGGGGCTTTTAGAAATCTGAAAGTAAACCTTTACCTCACAAAAATGATTTGACTAAACATAGGGTTCCCATCACACTGGAAAAACTGGCAAACACTTGTTACCAAAGCCCTGATATACTTACAATTACCCAAACCAGAAAACGAAGCATGGTATATGTGCGTGTGCATGCAAAGGCATTTATTTGCATTCTCGCATGTGTGTTCAAACCTA